>JACEFZ010017959.1:57500-121950 GCA_014155875.1 Cepaea nemoralis | reverse complement strand
AAGTCTCCGCTTACGACACCCGACTTCTGCGGGCATTTGTTGACCAGGTTAACCTTCCCGGGGAGTAAGTAATTCGATAGGTAGGTAATTAAGTAAGTAGGTGGGTAGGTAGGTAGGTAGTTAGTTAGGCAAGTAAGTAGGTAGGTAGTTAGGTAGATAAGTAGGTAATTAAGTAAGGAGGTAGGTAGGTAGTGAGTGGGTAGATAGGTAGGTTGGTAGGTAGGTAGGCAAATAAGTAAGAAGCAAGTAAGAAGTAAGGACAAAATAAGTAAGAAGTAAGTAATTTAAGTAAGTAAGTACAGGGCCAGCTTGTCACGCCTTCTGGCATATTCTTTGTACAGACTATTCGGCACTCCAGGGGTGATGTTTTAGTGTTTGTGTGTGGATGTGTGTGTGGCTGTGTTTGTGTATGTTTCTCTGTTTATATGTATTTGTGTGTGTGTGTGTGTGTGTGTGTGTGTGTGCGTGTGTGCGTGTGTGTGCGCGCGCTGTGTTTATTTGAGCGTTTGTGTATGTGCATATGTTTGTGTGTTTATGAGCTTGTGTTTGTGTTTATTTGTATGTATTTGTGTGTGTGTGTGTGTGTGTGTATGTGTGTGTATACTTGTGTGTATATGTGAGTGTATATGTGTGTGGCTGTATTACTAGAAATCAAGTAACGTCGCACAACACCCTCGCAGACCTTCAGATTTCTCAATGTAATTTCAGCTAATTCTGGACTTGCCGGAACGGATAAACAATCAAAAGAGCAGTTTACTAGCGCCAGGATGTTGGCCAAAGTTGTATATAAACCTGCCAGCATTTTACGGCGGTATTTACTATTATATGTTTAAGGAACGCTTCCTTTGAGAACACGTACGCGCGCCATTTGGCAAGCCTGAGCTCACTGCAAACCATTATATGAGCCTTTGATTATTTATGTCTTGTTGCATAAATTACACTGATCATATGCAGAAGGGGTCGTGGAGTACGTCACGTTAATTAGCACTGGATGATCTTGTACCCATTATAAATACAGATTATGTCATACAGATTACGTCTTACAGGTTATGATTTACAGATTATGTTTTACAGATTATGTCTTACAGATTATGCCTTACAAATTATGTCTCCAGGAAAGTTAACCCGTTCAACAAATGCCTGAAGAAGTCTGATGTGTCGGCCGAAAGGTGCAAATATCGAAGGCTCTGCTGTAAACAGGCTCAACGCTATTACGTCTAAAACAACATTCCGGACGAACGAAGAGGAAGAAGAAGATAATGTCTTATTGGGAACTGCTATACCACAGTTACTATGACGTTTATCTGACGGACCGGTGGCTTTGTATTCCAATCTCCCTCGATGTATGAAATGTGTGTAATTTACCAGTTCACACGGCCTTAATTGGGCACCATGACATTTTCTGAGAAGTGAAGGCGGTATTGATGCCACGCCACATACCTAATCATTTGTCTGCCTATCCTGTAGTGACACGTTTCAGTTCCTGTTCGAGAAGTGGATTCTTTTCATTTTCATGGGCTCCCGGTGGATCCAGCTTAGAATGGGTACCAGGAAATGTCCTGGGAAGAATAGGCAGTCGGCGTGATTTGATCACTTCTTCCATCGAGTGTTGCTTGGTCTATAAAATGTGGGACTAGCACACAATACACAATATCCCTCACGAGGTGTAAAAAGATACTATACTATACTATACTATACTATACTATACTATACTATACTATACTATACTATAAAGTGCCGTGCCGTGCCTACCGTGCCGTGCCGTACCGTGTCGTACTGTATACTATACTATACTATACATCAATTACGCCTCATGGGGTGAAAAGAAGTAGTTCTATATTGTTTACTCTTGTTTTGAATGAATATTATCCAAGACAATAAGTTCACGTTATTTCATGTAAGGAGACAGAATGCGTGCGTGTTACATGAAACCAATGTTAACACAGTGATTGGCTCCCGGACAATTAGTCAAGAAACACAAATTACATACATTAAAGCGAAAGGAATGTAGATTTTCAAAGTAGTGTTCAAAATATGCAGAGAAGATAAATAAGTTTTTAAAAACATGATTGGTAAGAAACAAAGATAATATTGCATAAACACCAGACACTCACACACAGAGAAAGAGAGAGAGAGAGAGAGAGAGAGAGAGAGAGAGAGAGAGAGAGAGAGAGAGAGAGAGAGAGAGAGAGAGAGAGAGAGAGAATGTATGTATATATGTGAGTGTATCTGTGTGTGCGAGAGAGAAAGAGTAAGAGAGATAGATAGAGAAAGAAAGATAGAGAGAGAGAGAGAGAGAGAGAGAGAGAGAGGAGAGAAAGAAGAGAGAGAGAGGAGAGAAGAGGAGAGAGAGAATGTGTGTGTATATGTGTCTGTGTGTGAGAGAGAGAAAAGTGAGACGGGGAATGTGTGTATATATGTGTGTGTATTTGTGTGTGCGGAAGAGAAAGAGTAAGAGTGGGTGAGTGTGTGTGTGAGAGAGACAAAGAGAGAAAGAGAGAGAGAGAGAGAGAAAGAGAGAGAGTGAGGGAGAGAGAGAGAGAGAGAGAGAGAGAGAGAGAGAGAGAGAGATGGCATCATCATTCTGTGGCAACTGTATGCGAATCTGTGAAATATTGTACTACTGCACAAACTGCTTGAATGGTATAAAAGTTAATAGAAGACAGTGAGGGACAATTCTTGACATCCTTTCACCATTACATAGACAAATAGGATGAAAAGTGATGTATCCTTTTGGAGATAATCCACACATGGAGAAGCACAATCGCCCACGTCAATCGGCTTGACACTGTAATTACAAACATACTTATTAATCGCAATGTATAGACA
The DNA here is from genome assembly GCA_014155875.1 of Cepaea nemoralis. NCBI lineage: Eukaryota > Metazoa > Mollusca > Gastropoda > Stylommatophora > Helicidae > Cepaea > Cepaea nemoralis. The sequence goes on along the minus strand of JACEFZ010017959.1, from coordinate 119,121 downwards.
AACACTTACGAACTAAGCGTGTCGGTGTTCAAGCAACATCATTAATTTTTAAAATGCCGCCAATGAAAAGCTATACAAATGAAGAAGATGTGAATTAAAGTGGAGTACTTCGCTATCAAGCTGAAGATAAATGAAGAGTAAAAACGACATAATTAATGTTTGCATTATATGAATATGAGACATATTAAAGTGCCGTTTACATATACACTGGAATGGGGAAAACAAATAACTAAACCACCACCAACGAAAGTTTAGCTGTAATATTCACACATTGAGAACATGAATACCGGTGAATATAGCGACTGAAACACTATACATTAAAAATATACATTAAAATATTATAGAGAGATATAAGATAATATTAGGGCATGGGAACACACAATAATATTAATGAAGAAGCGCGACACGGCGCTACAGGATGTTTGGCTGATGCAACGACTAGAACCCCTCCCCCATAGCTGGTGCATGCTGGGTAATAGACCCGGCGGGGAATTGGCGCACTATTTGCCTCACAGTTAAGTTGAGTGGGAGCATAGTTGCCATTCTAGATATTTTTTATTCAGATCTAGAGGTTTTTGCCGGCATCTGGATACCGTTTTTTGACGTTTGGATGCTGGATGCAATTCTAGATACTTTTCATTTGGAGTCGGATATTTTGAATACTTTCTAGATTTTACTTTTCTTTCGGTGTCCTTTACCCATTTTATGTTCGGTCTGGACGCGCGTAAATTATGGTAACTGCCATTATTTAAACTTTGAACTGACTTGGGTCAACGCTCAACAATCTGGCATACACCCCCCCCCCCCCCCCCCCCCCCCCCCCCCCCCGGTAATGAGTCAAATGGCGCATAAGGGCACTGAAGAAACTTTTGGTCAGTAAACATTTAAACTTAAAGAATTTGGCTGCAATTGGAACCGATAATGCATTGGTAATGGTCGGTATCAACCATGGCGTGTATGCAAAATTGAAGGAAGATATCCCATCTTTAATCCTCATGAAATGTGTATGTCATTCCTTGCAGCTAGCATTATCACATGCCTCATCAGTCAGAATGTTTACCAAGGAATTTGGAATTCCTTATTGCTGAAGCCATCGGCTTATTACAGCCATCGGCTGGATGGACGCATCCCAGATTGTTGATTAGTTGGCATTCAATTTTTAACCTAACGCAGCTATTTGAGTAGCAGGTTTTCAATGCGGTGACACATACATCGTCGACTCCATTATGGTTGGAGGAATTGAAATGGTTGGGGACAGGTTTGTCAGCGCCCTGATTGATGTCTCTGAGGTGTTCTCTAAAACGGTCCGCAAGACGTCTGCCTGTTTGACCAATGTATTTCATGTCACATCGTTTGCAGATGATGACATATATCAGATTGCGGGATGTGCAAGTGAAAGAATCTTTCAAGGAGAAGGTGCCTAGGGGAAATGTGATCTCCGGTGTCTGAACAACGTATGGGCATGTCAGACAGTTCTTACGATGGCATTCGAATGTGCCCACAGATGAACTAACGGTGGGGAGGGACTATGCACAAGGTGGTCTCTGAGGCTCTGGTTACGGCGGAAAATTACCCTAGGGCCTTCGGAGAATACCTCACGAGTGGTTGGATCGGATTCCAAGATGGACCAGTGTCTCATGAAAATATGCTTGATGGCATAGGCATGTGGATGGAAGGTGAGGATGAGCTTGGGTGCATTGTTAGGAGGTCGCGTTTGTTTGACGAGGGACATTTCCCGCGAGACTTGGGTTATGCGACAGAAAGCTGTGGACAAGACGTCCTCTGGGTAGGACCGTTTGCGGAAAAAGTCAAGCATTTCATGGGCTCTCTCGAGGAAGTCATTATCATCCTGACAGATACGACGAAGGCGGAGTAGCTGGGAATATGGGATGGAATCTTTGCAGCTTTTGGGGTGGGATGAGCTGTACAGGAGGAAACCGTGAGCATCAGTAGGTTTGTAGTACACAGGAGGTCGTGAGGCCTGTAGGGTTTAATTTAATAGTGGTGTCAAGGAAATTGACAGAGGTGGTGGAAATTTCTGTGGTGAATTTGATCGATGGATGGAAGTCATTGACATAATTGATGAAGCGGTTCAGTTCCGCCTCTGCCATGTCGGTGAGACCTATGCCGTCATCGATGTAGCGTCGGTAAAAAGAAGGGAGAAGACCATCATAGCTGAGTTCAATCTGGTGTTCCAGATGTCCCATAAATAAACATGCGTAGCTGGGTCCCATTTTCGTGCCCATGGCGACACCGCTGATTTGTTCAAAGTAGTGGCCATTGAATTCAAAGGAATTGGTGAGGACCAATTCAGCGAGTCTCACAAGTGAGCGAGTAGGGATGGCTTGATCTGTGCGTTGATCCAGAAAGAACTGTAGCGCCCTGAGGCCATCTGCGTGAGGAATGGAGGTATAGAGGGAACATACATCCATTAGGAATAGTCTGTATGTGTTCCCAGGAGTCAGTTGGAGGGAGTTGAATGAGAGTAACGCATGCGTTGTATCCTTGATGTATGACGGGAGATTCGCAACTAGAGGTTGGAAAATCCTGTCAAGAAACGTTGAGATCAGTTCAGTTGGGCATGAGCAGGCAGAAACTATCGGACGTCCAGGATTTTTGAGTTTATGTATTTTGGGCAGCATGTAGAGGGTGGGTTTGCCCAAGTCAGAGTCATGGATGTGAAGTGAAGAGGCACTGGGTGGTAAGGCATCCTCACGTATGAGCTGTTTGATGGTGTTTTGAATCTTCCGGTTATAGGAGAGAGTGGGGTCTCCGGCGCAGGGGGAATAATTGGCAGGTTTATTTAGTTGGGACATGACTTCCTCGACATATAGATCTTTCCGCCAAACAACCACCGCACCACCTTTGTCCGCCGGTTTGATGACTATGTCCTGTCTGCGCTGTAGTTGGGATAGGGCACGCCATTCGGGAGGGGATAGGTTGGAGCGTTTCAAGCGAGGGAAAGAAAGTTGCTTAATCTCATGGAGTGTGTCAGCTATGTAGAGGTCAAGCGCGTTGGAAGCTCCGGAAGGTGGGGTCCATGTGGAACGGGATTTGGTTGAAGATGGAAAAATGTCAGGAGGTTGTGGGGTGGGACTGTGGACAGGCTTGTCTCTGTGGTGGTACTTGAGGCGGAGTCGTCTGTGGAAGTTGGAATCGTCTTCCAAAATAGCGCGACTGTCCATACGGGGGCGTAGAGGGACAAAACTGAGACCTTTCCCTAAAACAGCATGTTCTTCCGGAGACAGTGGTAGGTCAGGCGGTATGCATACCACTTTGGTGTGGCTGATAGGTGTCGAAGTGGGGGAAGAGGCATGGGGACGTAGATGGCTAATTTTGTCTTTCTTACGTGCGGATAGCCATAGGTATAGCTCTCTATTATAATGTTGAATGATGGAGGTGATCAAATGGAAAGCAAGCTGGTTGTTGAACGTCAGTAGATGCAGAGTCCGGTACAGGTTGTGCTTGGTGTCCTTCAGTTCGGAGATATGTCGTTGATGCACAGTCACTGCCAGCTTCATGTACTTGACGGACTGCTCTTGTGCCAGGCGATTGAAGAGCCGTGTCTCAGCAGGAACCAGTTTGCCCAACGAGAGATGAATATTGCTCCGGAAGCCTTTAGGTTGAGCCGGAGACAGTTGTCAGGAAATTCAAATGGCAAGAAAAGTGAGTGATGTTAAAAATAGTGCGTGCGAGGCTAATAGCTGCACGGGACATGTCCTGGGGTATGAGGGCAAATATGTCGGAGATGGTGTGGTGGAGAGATGACATAGTCCGTCTGTCAGCAGGCATGATCGGCTACAGGCCGGTAAACATAAACTAATGGATATATAAACTAAAAAACGACAGTAGAAAGCACAGTACGAAGCATGAGAGTTTTGTTTGTTTTGTGCCTGTGTGTATCTATGTCTTGTCAAGTATCCCATTCACATCTCAATTCATTCGCTTGCAATACTGTTCTATTGTAGTATAGTAACCAAATGTATACTCAAGTAGATGTGAAAATACTAATTCATTGTTAATTCCGATGTCTCATGATATTTGGGAGAAGCTATCTGTATTGACACGGCCTTCTCTCTTATCACTTTAGCAACGCTCGTACAGACACGTCAATGTTCACTTTATCAACGCTCGCACAGACAAGTCAATGTTCACTTCAGCAACGCTCGCACAGAATAGTTAATATTCACTTTAGCAACGCTCGCACAGACAAGCCAATGTTCACTTTAGCAACGCTCTCACAGAAAAGTCAATGTTCACTTTAGCAACGCTCACACAGACAAGTTAATGTTCACTTGAGCAACTTTCGCACGAACAAGTCACTGTTCACTTTAGCAACGCTCGCACTTCTATACTTCCTGAAGTAACACAAATTATATAATGCATTGTAACAAACGTCTTTCTCCGTAATCCCGTATATTCTCGTGAGTAACTCAGCTGTGCGAGAATCGGAAGAGGTTCACGCCACGCTGGTAACTTAGGGGGTATGTGAGCCGGTCGCTCAGAAAGCAATGGCAAACTACTGAAAGTAATCTTGTCTAGTACATCAACAGCAGCTGAAAAATGCTGATGTTGACTGCAACGTCCTGTAAGGGATTTTTGTTTAAATTGTTGCGTATCCCTTGCGTATCGAGAACATCAAGGACTGAGGTATGTGAGATATATGGACGCCTGCAACATTTTGCAGGACACAATATGGTGATGACGGTATGTATAACTAATGGAACTTTCCCAAGAACTTAAACATGCGAATGGGTAAGAAAAGAACGGAGGGTGCCCATGGATTTAACTGAAATGTTGAAACGAATAGACGAATGTGGAAGAAATGGGGGTGGCAAGCAAGCTGAAATAATGCCAAAGCGACCTCTGAGATCATAGACAAAGGCAGGGCAAAGGGTCACGTTATATCTCTATACTGTTACACGGCTCTGACTGATATCTTGTACTTTGATTACCGGGTCTTTGTGACATAAGCACAAAACGTCTTCGTGCAGTTTCTGGTGTTTACGCCTTTCTAGGTATTCAAATATTTGCAATAAATGTCGCTTTCTCTTAACTTCTTTCTTCTCTCTAATTGCTTTATTTGCACACTACGCTCTTTCCATGTTTGTTGCTGACTTTATTTATCAACTTCATCATCCAAGCTAAGTGCATCTTGTGAGACAGGCATCAGTGAAGATGAGGACATGATTCTATAGGTAAGTCACATCAATTTTCTTTTTAATGTTGCATATCCCTTACAGGATGGTGCAGTCAACATCAGAATTTTTCAGCTGCTGTTGATGTACAAGGCAAGATTACGCTCAGTAGTTTGCCATTGCTTTCTGAGCGACCTGCTCACATACCCCTGTAAGTTACCAGCGCGACTCGAACCGCTGTCGGTTCGGGCGCAGCTGCGTTACTCACGAGAATATACGGGATAACGGCGATAGCCGTAAACTTTTCGCCAGGGAGAGTGGCAGTCACATCAATACATATGTAATTTCTTACTTTCTCAATCTGGATATTTTTCCTAGATACTTTGCAACGAAATCTAGATATTTATGGATGTTGTTTGGGCCGTTTCTAGATACTTTTGGTCAAAAAAAAAGTGGCAACCCTGAGTGGGAGCCTCCGCTGAAGGCGGGCGCGTCAGCCCGAACTGAAGTAAAGAGGGGGAAAAGAAACTATTCCCCTCACATCACCTCCATCCAGAAGCATGATTGAGATACAAGCATGACCAAGGTGGGTCTCAGAATGCTTGGTGGACAAGTGCACAAACTAGTAATGAAGTCAAACAGGCAGCTGAACCTGCAAGGCATTTCTGCTGGAGCTGATGCAAAATTGTTGAGGATGTAACTCCTTAATTATAGGAAGGAACTTTCCTGGGTTTTTTGTTTATCCCTATTCTTCCTCACCTCCCATTTTACCGTACCTCACATTTTCCCCCTCCCCTCCCAGCTGATCCAATAGTCGAGTTTCTCATATATTAGTTTGTGACTGCATGGTTAAGATTACAGTTTCTAGTTGGATTTATTTGAGCTTTTCATGCTCAAGAAAAGATTTCTATTTAGTAAGTGATGGTCCTGTTATAGTAATGTGTCCCAGCCGGTTATGGGACGTGAATTTCTCTGGTGGCAGTAGGCACAATATTGGATTTGACTGAGACACAGGGGTCTGGTAACATCTGGAGCTCAATCAACCGATTTCCGCTGTGAACTACAGGGATCCACTGTGTTGTGTGTGTCTCAGGATGGTGAGTTCGTCTCTGCACTGTAAGGCTCATACTCAGATTTGGAGTTGTGTTCTTGTTGTTTCTCAAGTGATGGTCTCTCTGTTGTCCAGTCCTGGTCAGCCGGCCTGTATAGGTATCGTAGCAGGGTCCCAGGAGCACCCTGTAGGCTCAGCCACAACGGGCAGAGGTCTGGCTATATGCGGCAGACTGCCTATATAAATGCAAGTGATATGAAGTGTTGATTGTCTTGCTTATAAGAAAGCTCACTTTTGTATCCGCACAGTTTAGAATATGTGCTACGGGACTGTACAAAATAAAGACTGATGCATATTGTTGTTATCTTTTTTACCTAGTCCTTGCTGTTATGTTATGTTTAGTCTTTGTTGTTCTAGTAATGTTAGTCATTGTTTGTTCCATCCATTAATGTTGGTTCTGCCCATCTCAGTGATCTATTGTCTGGAATATGCATTAAAGCATAGTTCCCCGCTAGAATCCTGAAGTTCTTCTGTCTTATATCTATTCTTGTCTTGTTAACCGTGGAGATAAGATGAGCTTCTCTCCGTCTTCTTTGTATTCTTCATTTCTCCTATGGCCCATAAGTAGTCAGCGTTGTGCCCTGTCTTATCATCCTTTCTCCTTATACGGTTACATTAATAATGTGATCGGCTAAAGCCATGAAGAACGAGTATGAAAAAATAGAACGAAAAAATAAAACAGATGTAAAATCAAACAAATAACGTGAAGAAGGAAAGCTAACCATAAAAAATAACATGCTTAATGTCATTAGAATGTAAACAGTACACGTGCAAATAAAACTAAAAGGTAATTATCTGAACAAGGACACTAATTTGCTTATGTCGTAAGTTAGAATGTATGTCTACAGAATATAATCCATCATCTCTAATAAAGAATGGCGTACATTAGATGTTTGGACGCAATTAAACCGTCTCTAGCAAAATAACGTATCATTGGGAATGGAGCTTGAGGCTGTTAGATTAGTTGCTGCTGCCTCTGGGTGGAGAGTTTCTTTATATTGAAAGACATCTGTGATCGGGTAAGAGTGCGATGAATAGACGTAGCATCCATATCTGGAAAGACTGGCTCAGAATGGAGTGAGTAAACGATCTTGACGATACTCAAAGCCTAGAGGAAAAGCCAGGCGGACTTTTAATCAGATTGCTACTGGAATAATCAGCATGGGAACTACTCGGTGGATTTTGAAGAGGGGGAGGGAGCATGCGTGGAAATGTCTCGAGTGCAGCGATATCAAGCATAAAACATAGTTAAAAACCAAACACGAGATAGAAAGTAATAATCGAGAACGAAGCAGAAATTAAGGAAACATTTTAAAATATAAACATGGGGATGCACAGAGCATATATAAATCATTAGAAAACATAGTCAAAGAAACAAATACGAGAGAACATAATACTTGAGAATAAAAGAAGAAATAGGTACTCACTTGAGAATAGAAAGCTTAGGGACAGAAACAAAATCGGGAAACTACACAAGACAACTAAACAATAATTTTCAAGCAATATGCGCACACGATTCCCTTCCACCACTCCAAACTCCCCCATTCCCTTGCGCAAGTTAAATCAACAACTAATGTTTATCCTTAGTTGTAACCACAAACCTCTTGCCCTCAAGCGCATTCGAGTCACAGATATTTGCAATGTTAAAAAACAGTCAATTGACTCACAGATCTCAAGACATGAATTCTGTTGGCTCTACATCCCAAGACGTCACGCTCACCTCGAGGCAAGTTATGCTGGCAGAATTACAAAGAATTTAATTTCATTATAGGATTTAAAATTTTTTGCCAGATCCACGGATCAGAATAACATAACATAAATCGGACATTTCGTTTCTAAAAAATCAACGCAAGAACTGCATTAAATGTGGGCAGAAAATTAAGGGGTTTTCCAGGGGATTTGCCTTCTGGCACGACTCTGTTTAAACTAATATAATTACAGACGTGGCCGTTTTTGACTAAAATAAAAGTTGAATAGCTGATATTGAGTGGTTGTTTAAAATATTTCTTTCCGTATGTGCAGCAATGTTTGCAGGAAGATTCATATTTTGTAATGCATTAATGATGGAATAATTGTTGCAGATGAAAACAAGACAATTTCAATCTAATCATTATCTGGTTTAATAGCCTGTAGTGTAGTGGCTAGACGCTCGACTGTCAGCTTGTTGGTCATGGGCTAGAGCCCGCCGCATTGAGGAGGCTTTTAAAATTTGACCTTGGTTCCCGGGTCGACCCAGCCTGTAATGGATATCAGTTGGTGTCTTGGAAAGTAAAGGCGATCGCCGTGATACTGATACATCACGCACCCAGCGCCTTCTCCATTTTATGTTGGTAGAACTGTTTAATTTGAAAACTTCAAATGTCTGTTACCATTCCTCTGGAGTAAACTAGGCAGGACGTAAGAGGGATCATGTTGCATCGACAAGAAATGGTCTCTACAGTTAAGCCCAGGCTTTGTGCTATGGAGAGGTTTAACTCCATTCTGGTCCTCGAAATGTGTTGTAATTATCATGCCTTGTTTGACGCAAAATGTATCAAACTATCGCCTGTCAAGACAGCAAGGTGCCAGTAATTTAGTTGTTAAATATCACCCAGAAAGTATATCCCCTTTCTCGCGTGTACAACCAAAGAAACAAACAGGTTGGACAAGACAAATAAAGAAAAAAAAAGGGGGGGGGGGGAGGAGAGAACAGACTTGTTAAAACACACATTACAGAATGAACAGGATAGAGAGGGCAGACGGGCTGGCTAGCGGGTAGACAGGCATAAAGATATTCGCGCGCCCACACACACCAATACCCACTCACGCACCAACACACACAACTCCCGCACCCACACACACACACCCACCCAAGCATCAACCCACACCCACACACACAACCAATCGCAACTATCGACGGGTTGTGATACTGCTGTAGCCGACGTGCTGGTGTAATGGTTAGGACGTTACGCTGACGGTGGCATAAGGCGCGGTCGGACAAGTGTTTGGTGCCAGCTGTCACTGTTCGCTACGAAAGTAAAAGACTGACCACCTATTCTGTGAGTACTCCGGCCTACATAAATGCGACAGTCCTAACACTTTAACATAACCACAGCAGGTTCACGCATCGTGACTTTTCTTTCTTTATTTTTCATACTGCTCTACCACGGCATACCCGAACGCATCATCGTTACCACAATATGATTAGCCTGGTCATGGAGTACAGCAAATATGTACTGACCGAGATTCAGGATATGTTGATTGTGTTTCCTATACCGTATGTAGGAGTTTCCCAAGCTGTGCTTAGTGCCAGGTCGGATATTGTACCTAGATGTGCTCACTGCCAGGTCAAATATTGTATTACTGTGCTCAGTGCCAGACAGAATATTGTTCCTAGATGTGCTCAGTGGCAGGTATAATATTGTACCTAGCTATGCTCAGAGCCAGGTCAGATATTGTACCTAGCTGTGCTCAGTGCCAGGTATAATATTGTGCCTAGATGTGCTTAGTACCAGGTCAGATATTGTAACTAACTGTGCTTATTGAAAGGCAAATATTGTATTACTGTGCTCAGTGCCAGACAGAATATTGTTCCTAGATGTGCTCAGTGGCAGGTATAATATTGTACCTAGCTATGCTCAGAGCCAGGTCAGATATTTTACCTAGCTGTTCTCAGTGCCAGGTATAATATTGTACCTAATTGTGCTCAGTACCTGTCGTGTATCCGTTTAAAGTGTCGTCCCTGGAGTGAGAGGAATCAACACCCACATTATATTTTAACCCCTTATCATTATCCTGGAGAAACCACTAGAATCCGTCTACAAAACTCCGTCAGTTTATGGACACCTCTTTCTCTCTCTCTCTCTATCACTGCTGTATCATGCCCCCTCTCATTCTTCCCCAACGCAACATACTCAACAACTCTAGCTTCTAAAAATTAATAACAATTAATTTATTAAAAGAAAAGTGTAATGTATGTGAGAAGCGTATGCGAAGAATGTGTGACGTGTTCTATAATGTGTGTAGAATCGGACCCTCAGATCAATAGCCCAGTCAGTTCATCCTTGCAAGGACACACCACAGCACGTTAGGTCAGCACAAGACAACCTCACCCAGTGATGTATCTCTCCTGCCAGACACTGACTTCCTTCTGTAGCTACCTGGTAATCCATGTACATGATCATCCGAAATAGATACAGTCTATAGTTTACCACTGATCATGGACCGGTTGCACACTGCACATTATAAGTTCCTATTAGTTCCTAAAATGTAACAAATCTCTGTACTGTGAAATTAGGTATCACTGTTATTGTTAATATACTTGATCCTATCTAGTGTCTATATTGTCTCAAGTACAATGTCCCTTGTAATATTTCACTGGAATCTACCACACCATGTGAATGTTACATTTAAAGTTCTCGTTTAGTTACTATTGTTCGTATGATATGTGGTGTATCAACAAACATCACCCATCCTAGGTGAACCTTAACACACAGGAATCGTTATATGGTTTTGCTCTATCTGAGCCATGTTCATGGTGGACCCTCCTGATCATAGGTCCAGCGTAAACAATATTGTCCAGATTTTCTTCTCGGACGTTATTCATTTCCGTAAAATCAACATTGACTGTTCAACTGGTGTTCTTCCCAATCGGAGTAAAACTTCTTCAAAACGAGTGTAGAGCTTCCTCGTAACTGGCAGGGAACCTGTTAGAGAAATAACACACCTGGTGAGAGCACTAGTCACTGATCCTACCAGCTGAGTGTAGGCCTACGGCCTCGCTCAGATATTTATCAGCGAACTAAACTCTAGTCATAGAGCAGATGAGCTCATCACCTAGGTCCGAATCAGGCTATGACAAGGAAAGACCAATAAACAGAGTGCAGAACCCCAGTGGGCACCCACTGAAAGATCCCACTATTGGACACTTCCCCATCTCCCAACCCATCCTTAATCTCTCCAAATATCACCCCACTACACTATTCTCACTAGCAGAGCTAATTCTCACTTCACTACTCTATTCTCAACTAACAGAGCTAATTATTTCCTCACCCTAGCTAGTTTTAACAAGGCTACTGCCTATATTAATTAGGCCTAAATACACTATATGTAATACCTTATGCAACACCGCATCACTCCTGGATGGCCTCTACAATTTGCCATAAAGACACATGTTATTTAATCTTTAATTAAATCTAACACTGTAGATGCTCTCCGAATTCCTAACAGCGGTACAGAAACACGTCAGCTCAAGTCAACTTTCTTGTCTACACTAACTGTAAACAAGTCATGTTTTTGTCAAAGAGCCTTGGAGTGTTCTAGTGAAGTTCTTTGATGTCAACTACATCAGAGGGTTCCAGGGGCAGACTATCCATTTCAGAATTCTTCTCTCCCCTTTGTTTAATCAATGCAAAAGTGGTCTCTCCTTGTTTCAACAACCAAAACAAGCTAGCGAGTTCCTGCATTCTCCCAATCGGGTCACAATAACAAGCCTACAATTTTCTGTCTTGTGGGGAATTTTCAAAGACTACTGTATTGTTTGATCTCACCGACTCCCCGTAGTAAACAACTTGTAGTGGCGAATACAGCCTGTCGCTGTTATTTTTATCATCTGATTGTTAAATTACAGTGATTTCACGACATAGGCCCTCTCTTAAGAGAGTAGTCCATCTCACTCTTCTCCACAGTAAGTTCGATCCAGATGATTTATTCGTCCTCATCAGGAGCTGGGTGTCTTGAGAGAAAATCCGCTCCAACATTTTCCTTCCCAGGTATATACTCCACTGTGAAATTGTATGGTTGAAGTAACAACGACCACCGCATCAAACGGGCGTTGAGCTTCTGAGAAGTAGCCAGGAACATCAGGGGCTGATGATCCGACTGGACCCGAGACTGAACTCCATACAAATAGGGCTGGAATTTTTGCACGGCCCATACGAGAGACAAGCATTCTCTCTCGACGGTCGAATACTTCCTCTCAGCCTGGAGAAGTTTCTTGCTTGCGTATGCCACAGGTTTCAAAACCGAAGCATCGTCTTTCCCTTCCTGCAACAAGGCTGCCCCAATTCCAATCCCACTCGCATCCGTTCTCAACACAAATGGTTTGGAAAGGTCAGGTAGCTGTAACACAGGTTTGCTGACCAAGGCCTCCTTTAACTGACTATAGGCAGTCTCACATTCTGGTGTCCAAATGATTTGGTCCCTTTTTCAAGGTTTCCGTCAATGGAGCTCCCATTTCAGTAAAATGTGGGATACATTTTTGGTAAAACTCACATAACGAGAGAAAGGATCTCACATCCTTCTTCGATTTTGGCCTTGGTGCATTTCTGATTTTTTCTAGGTTCTTTTGCTCTGGGACGATTTGTCCTGGAGTAATGGTGTGACCCAGAAATTCCAGAGTCTGGTAACCAATCATGCACTTGGTTGGACGAGCTGTAAGCCTTGCTTCCTTGAGTCTATTAAATACTCTCTCCAAGGATTGCAAATGGTCATCCAAGCTGTCACTGGAAATCAGAATATCATCCATGAATCATACAATGGACTGATCCTGTAAGGGATCTAGTAAAGTCCTCATCATGCACGTAAACACACTAGGTGCATTGCTGAGTCCAAAGGGCATGACCTTGAATTCGTAGTGTCCACTGGGTGTACTGAAAGCCAGCAGTGGTCGAATCTCCGGTTTGACAGGTATCTGATAGTACCCCCGACTCAGATCCACCTTTGAAAAGTACCGAGCCTTATGGAGCCTAGCGAATAACTGAGTTGGATTCGGCAAAGGTTCCACCTGAAATTGTGTATGACTGTTCAGAAGTCGGTAAGTCTATACACAACCGGTGTTCTCCACTTGGTTTGCGTAACAAAACTACCCCCGCATTGTATGGGGATGTGGAGGGCGCAATCACGTCATCCTCCAGCAATTTCTGTATTTCCTCCTCCAGGGCCTTTTCTTTAGAGAATGGCACTGGGTAAACCTTTTGGCGAACAGGCTCCTGTGTGGTCAAAGTCATCTCGAACTCAACCAACCTCGTTCGTCCTGGTTTATCAGTCAGTATCTCCTTATGAGACTCGAGAACCTGGGTAATCTTTTCCCTCTCCTGGGAAGTCAGATCAGGGTTCACTTGCACATCCCTATAGGTTTCCTGGTGTACCAAGGGATATTCCCTGCCCTCGTTGGTTCCCACTTCTGTCTCCACTGCAACTGCCATTGCCATGAGGTGAGCTGCTTTGTCTCCGAGTCTCTCCTCGTATTTCCGCAGGAAACTGATATTGAAAATCTTCGACTTTCCCCGGATCCGGATCTGATAGTTGGTTCTGGATATCACCCTTTCCACGGGAAATGGTCCTTGCCAACCTATCTCCAGTTTGTTGTTTCCCGTTGGGAGTAGCAACAAAACTTTGTCTCCCACCTCTAGAGATCTGTCTTTAGACCTACGGTTGTAGTAAGCCGCATGTCTTTTTCTGGCCTTTTTCAAGTTTTGATTCGCCAGAGTCCATCCCTTGTGGAGTTTTTCTTTCAGTTCCTCCACATATTTGTAAGAAGAGATCACTTCTTCTGACGTCCCCTCTTCAGTCCAACTCCTCAACATGCCTTCCAACGGTCCTTTGATTGGACGACCAAATAGCAAAGTAGCGGGTGGTAGTCCTTTTGAGCCATGAGGTACTTCCCGATAAGCAAAAAGTGCTGCTGGGATATATTCATCCCACCTATCAGGTTTTTCCTGTGCCAGTTTCCTGAGCATTGTCATCAACGTGCCGTTGAAACGCTCTACTTGTCCATTGGCTTGAGGGTGGTAAGGGCTGGTATGTATATGGTTAGAGTGGAACACCCTAAATACCTCCTCCATCAATTTTCCACAAAACTGGGACCCATTGTCCGTCAGAATTTGATCAGGAAAGCCTAATCTGGTAAAGGCCTCCATCAGTGCGTCCGCCACTCGTTTCGAGTCAATCGTGGTCAACGGTATGGCTTCACCCCACATTGTACAGCAATCCACCATTGTGAGAATATACATGTTCCTCTTCCTAGTCCTAGGAAGTGGACCCACGATATCGATGGCTACCCTCTCGAAAGGAGAGTTCATGATGGGCATCTCACCCAAGACCACCGGTGCTGTCCAGTGTTTCGGTGCCACCCTCTGGCACTCAGGGCATGACTTCACATACCGACGCACATCATCTGTCATTCCCGGCCAATAGTAATGGCAGGAAATTCGCTGCATGGTTGCGGCAATACCCATGTGCCCACTAAAGAAAATGGTATGTCCCATATGAAGAATCTGGGACCGGTGAGCCTTCGGGACGACCAACTGACCTTATAGGTTGTTTCCCCTTCCTGCTCTCCTGTAGAGTATCCTATTCTTCATGTAGTACTGCCCCCGTCCTGGTGGATCAGCACTTCTCTGCAGCTTTTTGTAGCAAGTACGTAAAGTAGCATCTTCACTCTGGGCAGTTCGTAGCTCCCCCGGCAGTGGGTTAGTCACAATTGCTTCTGGCTCTTCCGTTCTCGTCTGAGAGCGAGTCTGTATTGCTCCCATATGGATTGGCTCCCTGGGCATTCCCAGAAAGACATACCGGTAACCGAGGATTACGAGAAAAATGGGATCGGTCAATACAGCGGCCTTGATTGTGCCGGTGACATATCTTGACCGAATCTCCACGTTAGCAATGGGCAACTTCATGGCCACAGCACTCTTCTGTGCAGGCTGTATCTCCATGGTCTCACCTGTGAATTGTTCTGGATGTACCAGATCCGCAGAAATCACGGCCTCCCCGTCCAGTCCTGTGTCGTACAATCACTCCAATTGACGACCGTTAACCTCTACCAATTCCACTACCAGTGGTTTTTCCTGGTCTGGAGTCTCTTCCTCGGCGTCGACCTGTTTGGTGGGCTCCACCTTAGGTTTCCCGGGGCACCCGACGAACTGAGAATCTCCTGACTTTCCCCTGCAGTCAATAGCATTGTGCGTGTTTGACTTGCAGTGTTTGCACCATTTCCCTGTCCTAGATTTTCAAGTGCCGGACTTGAGTGAGCTCTCCTGGTGGCGAGCTTCTTTGTTGACCTTGACATTTTCAGTGACAACCCCCCCTGGACGTCACCTGACATGCTGCGAAGTGAGGGCGCTTAGCTTTCGATTTGCAGTCCCTCGTATTGTGAGAGGGTGACTTACAAATTGAACACCACTTCTCCGACCACGGTCGTTTTGGTGTAGAGCTCGAAGTGCTCTTGCTTCCCTCCTTCGTCTTCTCCAAACTATCCTCTGAAGTTTTTACATAAGGTTCCCCCTTTTTGGTTCCTGAGTTTTTGGCTTTCTTCCTGTCATGTTTCTCCTGACTTTTGGTGTTGGTGGAAAGGTTTTCCCCTGCCTCCCCATGTACCTCGACGAACCGTTCTGCTAATTTTGTCACGAGGTCAATACGTTCCGCTCCTTGTTCTCCCAGGAATGTCCTGAGAGGTTTCGACATTTGCTTCTTCAGCTGGTCGACCACCATGAGCTCTTCCAGACTCTCATAGTCATGTGCGAACCCAGCCAAATCCATCCACTTATGGAGATAGGATTTCAGACGCAAACTGTAGGCGGCAAACAACTCCCCCGGTTCTCGTTTCGCTGCTCGAAATTTTTTCCGGTAGGTATGTGACGTTACCTCGAATCGTTTCAGCAGAGCCGTCTTCAACTCGTCATAATTGTTCTCATGTCCTGGTGGCAGGCGAGAATAAACCTCGTAGTCGGTCCCGCGTAATCCCTGGGATAGCTTAAGAACCATTTGTCACGATCCAGACCCATAGCAACAGACATGGCCTCGAAGCGTTGAAGGTACTGGTCAATCTTCTCTTTGTCCTCCTCGTAGATCGCTAGAGGGAACTTCATAGCATGATAACTATTCCCACCTAATGGTGTTGAGCCAGGCAGAGCGGAACCTCCCACTGCTCCCTCAGTTGCCCCACTAGATTGCCTCTTAAGCTCGAGTTCCCGCATTCGGTACTCGTGCTCCCTTTTCTGAGCTTCCTGTTTAGCTTCCCGTTGCTTAGCAGCTTGCTCAACCTCAAGTATCTTAGCTGCTTGCTGAGCTTCCAGTTTCTTAGCTGCCTGCTCAGCTTCAATTTCCAGCCTTCTTATGGCTTGCTCTGCTTCCAATTTCTTGGCAGCTTGTTCTGCTTCCAATGTCTTAGCAGCTTGCTCTGCTTTCAATTTCTTAGCTGCTTGTTCTGCTTGCATCCTCTTGGTTTCTACCTCCATCTTTCTCAATTCCATCTCGGCCTTCCGATTTTCCCTTTCTGCTTGGCGAAAATCCCTCTTCACCTCCTGTATGTAATCTGTTAGTGCAGACCCCGACAATCCCATTGCTTCCCGCGTTGCCTTTAGTTCTGCCAGATGTAGTTTAGGAGTGGCCATTTTTCAGAGAGGTATGTCAGCAGGTGAAGTGTAATTTAACTACAAACCAATATATAGATATATGAACAAGTACAATGAATCTATATATTTAATAACACACAGCACAACACAACACAATCATTCAGTGACAAGAGTAGAATCAGGACCACAGACCTATGCAGACGTGTGAAGTGTGAACAAGTAAGATACGTGTCTTAACCCCTATCCACATTCACTCTAGCTGGATCCTAGCTAATATGATATCTCCGTCCTGTAACTAAAGATCCCTTGTCAAGAAATCCCCTGTCAAAAGATCCCCCCCGTCGAGAGATCCCGCTGTCCAAAGATCCCGTTTACGAGAGATCCCGCTGTCTAAAGATCCCGTTTACGAGAGATCACGCTGTCTAAAGATCCCGTTTACGAGCCCCCAATAATGTCGTGTATCCGTTTAAATTGTCGTCCCTGGAGTGAGAGGAATCAACACCCACATTATATTTTAACCCCTTATCATTATCCTGGAGAAACCACTAGAATCCGTCTACAAAACTCCGTCAGTTTATGGACACCTCTTTCTCTCTCTCTCTATCACTGTTGTATCATGCCCCCTCTCATTCTTCCCCAACGCAACATACTCAACAACTCTAGCTTCCAAAAATTAATAACAATTAATTTATTAAAAGAAAAGTGTAATGTATGTGAGAAGCGTATGCGAAGAATGTGTGACGTGTTCTATAATGTGTGTAGAATCGGACCCTCAGATCAATAGCCCCGTCAGTTCATCCTTGCAAGGACACACCACAGCACGTTAGGTCAGCACAAGACAACCTCACCCAGTGATGTATCTCTCCTGCCAGACACTGACTTCCTTCTGTAGCTACCTGGTAATCCATGTACATGATCATCCGAAATAGATACAGTCTATAGTTTACCACTGATCATGGACCGGTTGCACACTGCACATTATAAGTTCCTATAGTTCCTAAAATGTACAAATCCCTGTACTGTGAAATTAGGTATCACTGTTATTGTTAATATACTTGATCCTATCTAGTGTCTATATTGTCTCAAGTACAATGTCCCTTGTAATATTTCACTGGAATCTACCACACCATGTGAATGTTACATGTAAAGTTCTCGTTTAGTTACTATTGTTCGTATGATATGTGGTGTATCAACAAACATCACCCATCCTAGGTGAACCTTATCACACAGGAATCGTTATATGGTTTTGCTCATCTGAGCCCTGTTCCGGTGGACCCTCCTGATCATAGGCCCAGCGTAAACACTATTGTCCAGACTTTCTTCTCGGACGTTATTCATTTCCGTAAAAAAAAAAAAACATTGACTGTTCAACAGGTGTTCTTCCCAATCGGAGTAAAACTTCTTCAAAACGAGTGTAGAGCTTCCTCGTAACTGGCAGGGAACCTGTTAGAGAAATAACACACCTGGTGAGAGCACTAGTCACTGATCCTACCAGCTGAGTGTAAGCCTACGGCCTCGCTCAGCTATTTATCAGCGAACTAAAACTCTATCATAGAGCAGATGAGCTCATCACCTAGGTCCGAATCAGGCTATGACAAGGAAAAGACCAATAAACAGAGTGCAGAACCCCAGTGGGCACCCCACTGAAAGATCCCACTATTGGACACTTCCCCCATCTCCCAACTCATTCTTAATCTCTCCAAATATCACCCCACTACACTATTCTCACTAGCAGAGCTAATTCTCACTTCACTACACTATTCTAAACTAACAGAGCTAATTATTTCCTCACCTTAGCTTGTTTTAAGAAGGCTACTGCCTATATTAATTAGGCCTAAATACACTATATGTAATACCTTATGCAACACCGCATCACTCCTGGATGACCTCTACAATTTGCCACAAAGACACATGTTATGTAATCTTTAATTAAATCTAACACTGTAGATGCTCTCCGAATTCCTAACAGCGGTACAGAAACATGTCAGCTCAAGTCAACTTTCTTGTCTACACTAACTGTAAACAAGTCATGTTTTTGTCAAAGAGCCTTGGAGTGTTCTAGTGAAGTTCTTTGATGTCAACACATCAGAGGGTTCCAGGGGCAGACTATCCATTTCAGAATTCTTCTCTCCCCTTTGTTTAATCAATGCAAAAGTGGTCTCTCTTGTTTCAACAACCAAAACAAGCTAGCGAGTTCCTGCATTCTCCCAATCGGGTCACAATAACAAGCCTACAATTTTCTGTCTTGTGGGGAATTTTCAAAGACTACTGTATTGTTTGATCTCACCGACTCCCCCTAGTAAACAACTTGTAGTGGCGAATAAAGCCTGTCGCTGTTATTTTTATCATCTGATTGTTAAATTACAGTGATTTCACGACAGTACCATGTAGCATACTGTACCTAACTGTGGTGAGTTCCAGGTCGGATATTGTACCTAGCTGAGCTCAGTGCCAGGTCGGAGATTGTACCTAGCTTTGCTCAGTGCCACGTCAAATATTGTACCTAGCTGTGCACAGTGTCATGTCAGATATTGTACCTAGCTCTGGTGCTCAGTGCCACGTATTATATTGTACCTATCTGTGCTCATTTGCATGTAACATACTGTACCTGGGTGTGTTCATTTACAGGTAAACTAATGTACCTAGCTATGCTCAGTGCCAGGTAAAATATTTTACCTAGCTGTGCTCAGTGACAGGTAATCTATTGTACCTAGCTGTGCTCAGTGCCAGGTAAAATATTGTACCTAGCTGTACTCAGTACCCGGTAAAATATTGTACCTAACAGTGCTCAGTGACATGTAAACTATTGTACCTAGCTGTGCTCATTGACATGTAAACTATTGTACCTAACTGTGCTCATTGACAGGTAAAATATTGTACCTAACCGTGCTCAGTGACATGTAAACAATTTTACCTAGCTGTGCTCAGTGTCAGGTAAACTATTGTACCTAGCTGTGCTCAGTGACATGTAAACTATTGTACCTAGCTATGCTTATTGACAGGTAAACTATTGTACCTAACTGTGCTCATTGACAGGTAAATTACTGTACCTAGCTGTGCTCATTGACAGGTAAAATATTGTACCTAGCTGTGCTCATTGACATGTAAAATAGTGTACCTAGCTGTGCTCATTGACAGGTAAACTATTATACCTAACTGTGCTCATTGACAGGTAAACTATTATACCTAACTGTGCTCATTGACAGGTAAACTATTATACCTAACTGTGCTCATTGACAGGTAAACTATTGTACCTAGCTGTGCTCAGTGCCAGGTCAGATGCAGTGCTTCCGTGCTCCGTAACTGACGGGGTATTGTACCTAGATGGACATTAGAATACGAATTTTAATTTTTAGTTCACTTGAAGGTATGAAGATAATCATCAGGAAGACAAAGAACAAGCACCGACACTCAAAAGGCTAACAACAACGCATCATACAAATTTCAAGACCATCTGATGTTGGCCAGTATGCATAGATATATGTATAGGGTTGCCAGATTGTATAACTGAGAAGCCGGGGCATGTCTCTAAAGTATAAGAAGAATCAGAAGTCAATGATGCCGAAATATTTAACACGCTTGCGCTTAAACTTCATGTGAGCTGAAGACATGGTAGTGGGTTCATAACACACACGGGTCGGTTGGACATAACCGTTCTCTTCTTGTTCAGAAAGCAATGGAAAACTAATTAAAGTAAAATGGCATAACAAGTCAACATGGGATTGATCGCAACGTCCCGCTAAGGACATGCAACACTTAAAGAGAAGAAGAATCAAAGATGTTACGAAATTTAACACTGTCACCACATATGATGTTTAACGGCATTATACCCGTTAACTTTGCCACTATCACATTATAACTGTCCTTTGTTTTCTTACCTGATTAATTGAAATGAGATGATTAATCATCTTTAGCGACTTTCTATATCTGCCTTGAGCTTATGTACAATAGATTTCTTTATGTAACCCCCTTTAATGTTATATGTAATACAAAATATCTGCTATCATATTAACACCTTGTAAGTCATAACTGTTACACACCCATACTTCCCATTTTCCGCCATCCATTTTTGTTTGGTCCAAACCTACTTTTTGTTTGGCACTGAATCTGTTAAAACCCACTCAACTTACATCTTCCATTTGTGTTGTGCTCTTCCTGTGTGGTCTGTTAAGTCTACTCTGCAATGGAAATGTAACATTTGCAATTGCACATCCTACTTTATGATCATTTCGTCCTTGTGTTAGAACAGTGGTTCTCAATCTTTTTTGGCCCGTGCCCCCATTCACCATATTTTCAGAACGTCATTCCCCCCCCCCCCCCCTTCCTATCAAAAATTTGTTCCGTGCCCCCCTTCACCGTATTTGCAGAACGTCATTCCCATCCTTTCATATTTCCTATCTAAAAATCCTCCCACCCCTACACAGTATACATACAAATTGAAGGTAAATTTAATAGCATATACTAAAACAAGTCTAGACATCCACATAAAACATGATTTGTGGGTCTACTTACTTTATAAAATGAATTTTAGAAGGATGAAACGCACATAACTGTAAAGTATGAAGGGAAAAACAATATCAATTAATCGGTTCTTGTATTAACGCGATCTTGAACGGAAACCCTAAAATTCCCCCCTGGGGTGGGGGTAATTCCCCACCGGTTGAGAACCACTGTGTTAGAAAGACCATTGTTCTGATTATGGTTTATTGAATATGCACTTTCTCTTCGTATTTGTGAAATCCGTTAATACGATCAAAACATTCTGTCTATTATAATTTTTTTTTAAATCTCACTCATTTCACGAGATACAGAGATCACGTTGTGAAATATTTACAGCTGAGCTTAAGCTAATACCGTGCACGTTATAAGTGACAGAAACCGACAAACCGTACTAAGAATAGGGACAATGACAGTGAAACTACTTCTGGTTTTCGCCATTCTCTGCTCTCGCACACATTTGAAGTGTACAGTCAGACCATGGATACACCTCTCAATAGCACACAGCCGGGACTTACATGTAGAGACCATGTGTTGCCCATGCAGCATGATCCCTCTCTCGGCATGTCTAGTTTATTCCAATGGCAAGTTAACACACATACGTCTGGAAGAAGAAAGCTGCCGGATCAGCAAAGCAATGCTTTAACTGTCTGATGTCGGAGCTTCAACACTAGATCAGTTGCCGACTAAGTCTTAGTGTCTGATCTTCCTTGCCATGACATTTAGTGTTTACGTTACATTTCCTCGCGTTAGGATTTAAAAAAAAAAACACTAACTAAATTAGAATCCTGTTAAAGCCGTCTGTACTATAATTGCTATGCCTGTCTTTCCATCTGTAAACAAGAAGAAGAGGATAGACTCCTGCGGATTGCTATCTGTATTATAAAATAAAATATGTACTGATCTATGTCACTGTCGACTTAACGACTCCTGTTAGTCCTTGTATTGGAGCTCTCCATATTTGGTGCTCGCGTACTGTTGTTGTTGTTGCATATCCTATTTACAGGACATGTCTGTCAACACCAGCATTTTACTGCTGTTATTGATGTCTTGGCAAGTTTACGTTCAGTAGTTTGATATTGCTTTCTGTACGACCGTTTCTGTTACCAACATGTTAACACCCAGCGCAACGCGGTATGCTGCCAAATCGGTCGCAGCTGTGTTTTCGAACGCGGGTAAGGAGGTTTACGAATCGCTTACGACTAGCCAGCTGATATTCCAGCGTATTTCAGCTGCAATGTATTCTATCAGGAAATATATTGCAAAAACACTAGGAGGTCAAGCCAGGGTGACATCCAGCAGTGATCTACTCAGCTCTTGACCCGTCACTGCTGACCTGGTGTAAGCCAACAGGCGGTCCTGACCTGTACTTCATCGAGCTCATCCAACTTGTTCGTTCGTTCGATTTCACCATTACCCCTACCCCGTTCAACCTAAAGGAGAAGTTATAGTTAGGGTCCATCACCCGAAGGCGATTGTTGTCCATGTGGGGTAATGACTTTTGACACCACGTTTATATAAGTACAACTTGCGGATGTTCGAGCAGACATACGTGGAAATAGTCTGTAGCGTCCCTTCCCCCCCCCCCCCCCCCGCATATCCTATTTGCAGGACATCGCTGTCAACACCAGCATTTTACCGCTGTTGTTGATTTCTTGGCAAGATTACGCTAAGTAGTTTGCCGTTGCTTTCTGAGCTACCGGCTCACATACCCCGTAAGTAACCAACGCGACGTGACCCGCTACCGAATCTCGTGCAGCTGCGTTACCCTACTCGGATATACGGGATTACGGAGAAAGTCGTTAATCCCTTAGCCATGGAGACCGGCCTGTAGCGTGTAATACAGCAAAATTGTTCATGTATTCGTGTGTCTATAATATAAGGAATTAATTAATTACATATTTCGGAACACTGAATTCAAGAATCGACATAACTGCACTAGGGACATTCTCACATATGATCCGCCTCCATCTACAAAAGCTACCGAAGAGTTCCCAAGCTGATTATTCTAGTAGCAACTGGATCAAAAGTCCACCTGACGTTTACTCTACACCAGAGGTTCCCAAACCACGGCCCGCGGGCCACTTGTGGCCCGCCAGATGTTAGTAAGTGGCACGCGAGGCCTCATTATTTAAAATAATATATTTTAATAATTTCAAAAAATGCACTCGGAGCTTCCCATCCGCGTTCGATAATCTACTCTGCTCGTGGTTGTTATGTTAAGATATTATCGAATGCGCCTGTTCAGCTCGCAACCTTCAGCTGATCATACGATTTCATTCTGTTGATTATTGTCTGTCGAACAATTTGAACACTTGTGTTCATTCGCTCAGAGATACATTTGTCGTTTTTGTTCGACTTACAGACGCGAGCAGTCATTTTCCGCAATGGCTGTTATAAAAAACAAGCTAGGTTCCAGACTCACCGACAGCAACCTAGCTGCGCTTATGATTTTGGGCAAAACAGATTTGTACCCAGACATTAATAAATTGGCATCTTAACTTAAGTAACTGATTATGAAGAACAGTTACAATTGTAAATTAATTATATTAATAGCGATTTTCGAAACTGATTTAAAATTTATTGTTAAATTAACTTTTGATTTTAAACCAAAAAATGACCGCAGAGTAGTATTGACACTGACTGTCTTTAAAGTTTTAGAATTTTGTTGACGAAAGTTAAGAAAGGTAAGAATGATATTGCACGAATTTTATAATTTTATAACGTTGTGGCCCGCTTAACTACCGAAAATCGTATAAATAGCCCTCTGCTTGAAAAGCTTGGGAACCACTGCTCTACACCATGATCATCTATATAGTCTACTCACTTCTTTCTGAGTCAGTCCTTCCAGATGTGGACACACTGGTGAACCGCACTCTCCACCTGATTCCAGAGAGCCCATGCCACATCGGCTTCATCGTAAAGCAGATCTACATCCAGAGGGGAAGAAACAGCAGCTATTATATCCACTTGTTCATTGCCCCGCACAGCTGCATGCCTTCTTGGGCAGACAGCAAAATGATTGATGCAGAATAACAGTAAGAATTGTCTCAGAAAGGGGGAAATTAAATGAATCTATTGCCAAGGTCCATTGGTCCGCGGTAGTGAGAGATGTTTTGACTTCTAGAGCTTAAGTTGCAGGGACACTGAGAATGAGAAAGGACAACTATAGTGTATTTTTATTGACTGTGCAGTGTTTGAAAATATTGCCGGTCCAAGTTTTATATTTACCTATTAAATTGCATGAACTTTACAGAGGGTGATACAAAACTTGGACCGGCAATATTTTCAAACACTGCAGTCATTAAAAATAACCCTATACTGTACATGACTTATAGATAAGCGCGTTCGACTGACTCAGAGCGTGGTGTTGAGTCCAGAACCGAAATTACCGCACTCGGGACATTTCCATACGCTCTCGGTTCTCATCTTCAACAACCAGGGAAGCGTCCCAATACTAATGGTACCAGCTGCATACTGCTTATGTGCCTGTCAGGCCTTTCATTTGTGTACTGAGTGTCGGCCAGATCCTCTGGTCACTCTCTGCCTCACGATTCTGTATGGCAATGATGGTGTTGCTGTTCTTCCACACCACACACATGATCCCAAAGGGCCTCCGCAATATCCTCCTACCCAGCGGCGGAGATCCAGCCAATTTCTCCGCCTGCTCTCTTCCCATCACACCAGCATGTCCTGGGGAAAAGATCCGACGGATGCCCACCAACGTTTATATGTTTTTAATTGAAGCATGTCACTCTGCACGAAGTATAACTGTCTTCACCTTTCTTAGCACGCTCTGTGAGTCCTTTACAATCACTAATTGTGTGTAGGGTTTCCAGACCTGCCGGTGTTAAGGGGCATTCCCGGTCTTTTATGAAATAATTAACTGTCCCGAAAAATATCTTCGGGACGCTAATGTGTCACAGTTACACCTGCAAAATGAAATATTTAATTAAATCTCAGCCCTTCTCAATTGTCAGTATGGGGGGACCGTTTAATTTGAACACCTTAAATGGCTTTCAATGTTAGTTAGTCGCGGTTCTAACTTCACAGCAACGTGTCGTCCCCATTATGCTCCTTTCCTATACCAGTGAATATCACACCCAATGCTCCTCACTGGCCTATGTGAACAATGGAATAGACAGGAGTCTCGGCAACCAAAAGCCCGCACAGGTACACTGTGCATAATGCCGCCGCCAGAATGCCAACACAAAAGTCCTCCATGAAAAACACAGTTCATCGTCGATGGAATCGGCAGTCACCAGAAAGACTTCATTGACCCGGGTTTTATCCCACATGGCTCAGTCTCTTACCCCAGGGCGACCGGCCAAAAGCGCCACACAAAACACGAACTCCGTAGCTCCAGCGACGACTCCCAGGAGTCTCCTGAAAAATGCACTAGTGAACCAAAAAGGCAAATGGTGATGTCGCTATGGTTAGTACGGTTTATTTAGCAATGGTTAGTATAGTTTATGACTCCATGCTTTGTACGTTTTA
This sequence comes from Cepaea nemoralis, assembly GCA_014155875.1. Classification (NCBI taxonomy): domain Eukaryota; kingdom Metazoa; phylum Mollusca; class Gastropoda; order Stylommatophora; family Helicidae; genus Cepaea; species Cepaea nemoralis. The sequence goes on along the minus strand of JACEFZ010017959.1, from coordinate 93,547 downwards.
TGTATCTATGCTAAGTAAGATATACATAGCAGGTGAAATACGCTGGAATATCTGCTGGCTGGCCGTAAGCGAGCACTAAATATGGAACGCGCTAATACGAGGGGAAGTCAATAAGTAAGCCACAAATGGCTGTAGAAAAATAATTAAATATAATAACAACTTGAAACAAGTTTATTGTTATACATACATTGTCCCTGTATTTCTTAACATAATTTCCACCAACATTGATGCACTTATCCCATAGTTTTATCAGTCCTCCCAAACCAGCTGCATGGAACTGCGTGCTATGTTTTCTAAACCATGTTTTCACTTCACATTCAACTTCGGCGTCATTCGCGAAATGTTTCCCGCCAAGGTGGGTTTTCAGTGTTTATGCTGACAAATGTTTGTCCCTATAAAGCGGTGCATAGCTGGGTAGAAAAAGTTACGCGGGCCGAGTCAATAAGTAAGCCACACAGTTCTGTGGGATGACAGGTAAATGAGAACAGAGCACGCAGTTACATGCAGCGGGTTTGGGAGGCCTGATAAAACGATGGGATAAATGCATCAATGTTGGTGGAAATTATGTTGAGAAATAAAGGGACAATATATGTATAAAAATAAACTGGTTTCAAGTTGTTATCATATTTAGTTATTTTTCTACAGCCATTTGTGGCTTACGTATTAATTTACCCTCGTACAAGAACTAACAGGAGTCCTTAAGTGAGCATCGACTTAAGTCAGTTTTTGTTTTCTCGGTTCGTTCGGTTTCTGTCTGTTATGAAGAGCACATAATTAGTTATAAGGAAAGGGGTTATTCCTTGCTCTAGAGTTATTAATAGTGTATGAAAGTAGTAGTCAAACAATTCCCATTTTTTGTTCGTTCACTCGCTTTGAACTACAGCGTAGTCAACACACTACTGGCTGTTGCTACAACTATCACTGCTCTGATTGTGCGTGCGAGACAGCTTTCCATACTCCCAGTGTACCTCGCTATCAGGCAAACCCACTTCGACTGTTGATGTACTTTATGTCTCTAAGTCAAGGACAAGAAGTCGGCATTTATGTGCGGTCGGTGTGTGGATTAAACCTACTATCCCACCACCGGCGCACCGAAAGTTGAAGCACTAGCGCTTGAATCTTTTCAGTCACGTCAGCCACAAACAACTCTCTAAACTTTGCTGTAGTGATTACATAATATACTGAAAACATAAAGCAGTGTAAACACATTTGTTTCCTAATCAAAGGTTAACATCTGAAAGACAGAATTTATGCAAATATAATTTTGATAATTGGCTTTGTCTGTGTTTGAAATATTCAAAAGCACCAGACAGCTTAATGGACCGAGACCGACGCAAACATGAGACGGTTTAGCCAGGAAGACAACGATCAGAACAATGTAGTTATGATTAGGAGGCAATGCCGTATTACCGAGCCGAGTGGTTTTGAGGCACAAATAGTGGTCTGACTCAAGTTGCGTGGGAGCGAATCACACCGTGGAGGATTACAAGAAAGGTAAACAAAGAAACAAACAAACAAATAAACAAACAAACAAAACAAACAAAGAAGACTCGCAGCAGGTATGTGAAGTGTTACGACAAGTTCGTAGGCCTGAGTGTACGAAGAAACAGGCGGCCAACCGTAGCGAACATCCAGAACTAACGTCCAACCCTCGGCGGCATAGCTAATACCATTGATAGCGCACCGTACTAACTATCACAACTTTTTTCACAGCTCTTGTAGTCCTGTTTGCTTCGCAAGTGGCTACACCCTTGGGTAATGATGCACGCCACGAATTTTGGTCTTTGGCAGCAGCCTCTCAAGTGTCGTGATGAATTCCAAAAGCTTTTAATGAGATCTCCAGTGTCTTTAAAGCGTTTCCTCTGGCTGCGTCTCGCAGTAAAAAAAAAAAAAAATCCGTTTAGGGAGCCTGTGATCTGGCATGCGAGTCAAGTGACCAGCCCAGCGAATCTGATTTTTCATTAGTAGAGTGTGCACCTTGGAAATATACGTCGACGTGTGTGGCATAACGACCACAATTTGGGAATCATTGACGTAACGGTTCGACTGCCACTCACACAGTCCTCAAACATAAAGCACAAACTTTATGAGAGGTAATAACAGCGGCTGAAAATCTAGCGTCTTTGAAACAACCACAGTTGTCTTTCATTGATTTTTGTCGGCTTAGAAGTAAACATTTAAATAACTCTTGTAAATTGACGTTGTCTGATGAGACCGACTTTTGTTTTAGCTATCTGCCGGTGATGTTTACACTGTGACTCGTTCTGTGTTTACTTTCGTGCATTCCTTTCATCTATCCATATAGCTGTTTTCATTCTCTTTGACGTCTTGTTTTAGCATAGGCAAGCGGGATGCATGGCTGAAAGAATTTGGTTCATTCTTCTTCTTCTTTTAGCTTGTTTTCTCCTCCCAACTGGGCATAGCCCTCAACAAACTCATGCCCAGCCGCCCTATCTTGTGATATTTCCTGCAGTTCCCTCCATGTTCTCTGCATATTATTAATTTCTGTCTCAAATTTTCGTATCCTGGTGTTGTTAGTTTGCCTCTTTTTCTAATGCCCTGTATATTCCAGAAAAGGGACTTTCTAGTTAAAATATTTTCGGGTTTCCCTAATGCGTGTCTTATCCAGATCCAGCGTCCTTTCCTAACTTTGTGCTTTGTTGGAATCTATCTATTTCTCTCCCTAAGTGAGGGTTAGGGAATCTTTTCGCTGCCAACGGCCATTTTTATATTTATAATATCATTCGCTTAAAGTTAGTTGAATTTCCTTTACATGACCTAGCAGTCAACCTCAGCATTGTTTGACTTTACGTGATTCCTGGGCAAGTTTACTTTCAATAGTTTGCCATTACTTTTTGAACTACCGGCACCCATACCATTTCATAAAAAAACAACAATAAAGTGGTCTGCTGCCAAATCGCCCACAGCTGTGATTCGAACGCGGTATGCGGGATTACGAACTGCGTCCATAACCCCTTCGCGCGGAGCCGGCTAATTCTCTTACCATACACAATTATCAACATATAAATAACCCAGCTATATTTGGTCAAACATTTCATTAACTCACCACTAATGTGGAATGTAATATACAGGTAAATGGGAATATTCTTCAACACGTGAATCGGTACAATTATCTCGGAACAGTAATAACATCTGATGCGAGATGCCTTGAAGAGATTAGAACAAGAATCGCCATGACGAAAGTAGCCTTTAGCAAGATGAAAAACATTCTGACCAATAAAATGATGTCAATTGAAACGAGAAAAAGAATGTTGAGGGGATACATAGAGCCTGTTCTATTGTATGGATGTGAAACTTGGACAATGTGCAGTCAAGCTGAAAAACATCTGATGGCTGCAGAAATGTGGTTTCTGAGGAAAATGCAAAGAATACCATGGACAGACAGAAAAACCAATGACCAAGTACTACAGGAGACAAATGACAATCGTAAACTGATTAGAGAAATTAGACGTAGACAACTGGCAAGATCGAAGGGAACAGACCAAGAGGAAGACCGAGAAGTAAATACCTGGATGGCTTGGCTACATGGCATGGACGAGACAGAGACACTGAGCTGATCCACGACGCTGGTGATCGAGTGAAATGGCGAGTCATGACCGCCCACGCTTTCCGGCATGGCACATGATTGATTGAATGTGGAACTGCTTCTCTTATTTTGAGACGTGCGATGTTAACTGGTATTGATGATGTTGCAACTGCTCTTCCAGGTTTGCGTGGAATAGTCTGGCGCGATCAGAGTCTTGTGCTCTCAAATAGTTATCCACAACATAATTGGTTGCTCTCCATTCCATCTTCCATTATATGGTGTTCAAGTTTTAGACTAGCAGATGTGCAGTTTCATCTTCACCTATGCCTGTCCTCAGGTCTACCGGTTAAGTAATACCTTGATTGATTTGGAATTAACAACTATGGTTCCCATCCCATTCTGTACCTAGTTAATTCTCTTCTTCATCTTTTTCTATTCAAGAAAAAGGGTCTCATACATTAAGGGGCTTTTATAAATCAGCTCCCATTTAAATGAGTATTTGCTTATAAATAATATAAGCACATTATGGTATCATTCTTGTATAGCATTCAGTTGTATTCTGCTTAATTAAATGCTTCAAGTGAGAAGTTTTCTTCCATTCTCATGGATGTAATATTTATTATCATCATCAACATCATCATGGTTTCCTTATATCCTTGTCATTACAATCATTATCATTATTATCATGCTCATTATCCTTGTCATTACAATCATTATCATTATTATCATAACCATTACAGTCATCATCATCATTACATTATTATCATTACCATCATCATCATGCTCATTTTAATCATTACATCATTCTATCATTATCAACATCATCATCATCCTTGTAGTACATTATTATCATTACACTAGACCATATGTGTTAACAGGAGTGACATGAACTACAAAGTGGAATTTTGCTTAAATTACAAACACAGATACTGGTAGTATGCGTAATGTATGATATTGGTTGTGTCGTGCTTAGCGCACAAAACTAGATGATTATAGCATGAATGGTATTTTATACAAAGTGTTGTTATGTGCCGGAGTGTACTAAATTATTATTTAGTTTATGGGTTACGCCGAACCAGTTCTCTGGTGATAGTCATGGCATTACACATCAAAGTTGCCGGCTATCCTGAGATTGACTGTTGGCATATACTCCCTCTCTCTCAGGCTGTAACTTCACTCACTCACTCAAACTCCTCATGCATCAGTCAACATATCCATCTTTGCATGTGGGGTCAATTCACTCATCTCAGACGTCATTCATATGTATGGATGATCATTTCACTCAGTCTATAGGCACATTCATATTGGTATGGGTGATCAAATAGGAATCATTCATCAGACATCCTTCATACTGGCAGGTAAGGTGGGTAATTATATTTATGTGATTTCCCAATGATAACTTAAAATGTTTACAATTATTGATATCACAATGAAATATCTCCTTTCACAATCACTCATCATACACATCATATCTGTAGGAATGACAATTATGCCTATGTTGGTGCTTTACACAGAATACATTCACAGATTCAACAAGAAAGACATTACAAGGGAATCTCATATGATACAAGCATGCTCTTCAATGACATAGACATATGATTATTAGACACACTTATGAAATTCACCCAGGATTTAGCAACATGAAATCCATGAGTCACCACATGCTCTCACCAAATACATACAATTTATGTGATATACTCAAATTTCACATTCAGGCATTATTAATTATAATAATTCTTGCATGGCGTATGATTACGCACTATTATGTAGCACAAATATTATTATTCCCCTTGGTTGCCAACATTGAAATACATTTGCCTCACCAATTGGGTGCTTTAACTCAACACACAAAATTATGATCCCTGTAGAATCTATTTGGTTCTCATGTGTTCATGAATTACAAGAAAACTATTTGTTTGTCCATGTGCTCATGTCAAAAAGTAAATCTACTGTCTAATGTGCTCAAATCTACTTGACTATACATATTACACTAATTTCTCTATCAGTGCTGGCACAGGTAAACTAGTTTTAAATCTTACCAGTGGACACATGTACCATATGTCCTTACCACTGCACTAAGAATTCTGAGTTTCCTTAAGTCTTAAGTTACTCTAATTCATTGTAGGTTGAGCTTGGTGCTTAAGAAATAAAATGTATAACATGTGTCTAATGTTTTATACATTAACTAAGTTGTTTAGTTGGGAGAAAGTAAAACACTGTAGTTTTCTCCTAATGTACAGTTTAACTTATGACTATGATAACTGAATATAATATTATTTAGTTTCTACTAGATTAAATTCTTAAGAACTCACCATTCTAAATCATTGTAGATTGATTTGCTTAAGAAATAAAATGTATAGCTTGGACTAATGCTTATACATTACATCAGTTGTTTACTTTGGGAGAAAATAAAACTCACTATGGTTATCCTTAATGAATAGTTTATCTATAAACTATAACAATTAAATATATTATAATTAACTTCTTGAGGACTCACCACACGTGTTCAACAAGTCGACTTACCAACTCTTCTTCTGGGAAAAAGACTCACACTAATCTAAGATTTAAAATCAATTAAATATGGTGTTTACCTTATTTATCAGAATGACTTCAACATGTCGACACGTTTCATGATCTGAATGAGATGCAATTTCTCACATGCGATGTCGTAGGCTGAGGATTTTCTTTTCTCGTGAATTTTTAAACTCTCTCACTCCTTCCGCTGTTTCAGGTCTTATGTCTCATGCTGGCTGATGAACAAACAGGCCCTGTCGCTTTGCGTGCTGCTATTTATACGGTGCCGTTTCTGGTTCACGTTTTTCATTGCCAATGGGTTATATTAAATCTTGGATCGTACAAGTATGGAACAAACAATCCTGTTGCAGTGTTCAGGCTTTAATTGTCGACGGGAAATTACAGCATGTTACATTTGTGAAAATAACGTATATCACAACTGTTCATTGTCCACGCTTCACGTTCATACAAAAGTACAGGTTCTATGTAGCACTTCAACACTCTTTTTCTCGGGTCAATTGCTATCATTTTATTGGTCAGTATTTTTTTTCATCTTGCAAAAGACTACCTTCGCAATGGCAATTCTTGTTCTAATCTCTTCAAGCCATCTCCCATCAGATGTTATGACTGTTCCGAGATAACTGTACCGATTAACTTGCTTAAGAATATGCCCATTAACTCCTATATAATATTGTGTTATTCCTTTCTCCCAGTGACGACCATAATCTGTATCTTCTTACTATTCAATTCTAACCCTAGTTGCTCACTGTGTGCAACAACCGCATCTACTAAATGTCGTAGGTCCTGTTCATTGTCTGCAATCAAGATTGTATCATCTCATATCCAATGTTATTGACGTATCTTCCCCCAATGTTGATTCCTTCCACATTTTCTATATTTCTGAAAATATTTTCACTGTATAGAGGAAAAAGATCTGGAGACATTACACATTCCGTCTCACACCTCTTTTAATAGGCTGATATTGACCTACATTGTTATCTATTCTGATGGCAGCTTGTTGTTTTCAATATATGTTTTTTTACAAATCTAATGTCTTTTCCAACAATTTGTACATCTTCAAGCATCCTTATCAAGTCGACATGTCTCACTTTATCGAAAGCCTTTGTATAGTCAATAAAGCAAAGACATAGATCTTTGTTTACTTCTATAGAGCGTTCAATTACTGTTCTCAGTATATACACAGCATTTACTGTACTCTTGCCTTCTACAAACCCACAGTGTTCTTATAATATAAAGATAACTATGACAATATCTAAGAGTCATATACAGAATCGACGTCAGCATGGCAGAATGGATAATAAAGCGTGTTCTTAAACATCCGGTGTGCTGATGCCGAGGTAAGGGGTTCAACACCATACACCGGTCAGTTAAACTAAAATGTTGACATCTTGTCCTTGACTTAGGGACGTAAATTACAAGTACCTGTGAAGTCGGAGTAGTATCGCCTGATGGCGAGGGGCACTGTTAATAGGGAAAGCTAATCTACGCGCAAAATTCAGTGCAACACCACTAGAAGTAGTGTGTTTGGACATGCTTGAGTTCACAGCGAGCGAGAGCAATAACAACACAAAATATACAGTATACATTCTCCAAGGCACAGTCAATTATTTAAATCGCAATAAGTTCAACGAATTTAATTAGTTTCATATCCTTTACAGGACGTTGCAGTAAACACCGGCATTCTTTGCTGGTGTGATCTCTTGTCAAATTTACGTTCAGTAGTTCGCCATTGCTTTCTGAAAGACGGGCACCCATACGATTTCGTTAAAAACCAAAGCAAGGCGGTCTGATGCCAAATTGTCCGCAGCTGTGTTTCGAACGCGGGTATACAGGATTACGAACTCCGTCTGTATCTTCGTGGCTACAGAGCGAGCTATATACCTGATAACGCATTTAAGATATCCAATTAAATCATTGATGGAGTGACTGCAAGTGGACTCAAATTAGAAAACGAAAAAAAACAAAAAAACTGTTGACCTAAAACAAAGATGCCAGTACAGCGTAAGGAGATGAAATGAAAATCCGGATCCAAGTTTGGGCATTAGATAGAGGATTGCGGGCAGCGTAGCCAATCCAAGGGAGTGTTTGGGTTACTGATTTGTTTGATCATCTGGTGAACCAGGATGATTGATTGATTGGAGTAGTATTCTTTTTCTCCTTCAGTTATTTTGTCATCTTCTTACGTTTCTTCCCCACTTCCTCTTCTTCGTGCGTCATAGAAGGAGATTTGTTTGCTATATGTCCGTGTTAAGCAAAGCTGTGTAAGTTTTGCACATATACGGCCAGCCAAACCACTTCAGTGCAGTTTTGCTGTTCTTGTTTTTGATTTATTTATTTTTTAAACCTTCCCTTCCCTGTTGATCATATTCTATTGTAGGGTATAGAGAAATGATTGTTGCATATCCTTTACAGGACGCAGTTAACCCTATACATTTTTGGCCGTTTGTGATTTCTTTGCAAGTTTACGTTCAGTAGTTTGCCATTGCTTTCTGAACGACCGGGACTCATACCTTTTTATTAAACCAACGCAACGCGGTCTGCTTACAAATCTCCCACAGTCGCCTTTGTCTAGGAATCCGGAACTTTGTCCGGAATTGTCTGGGAGAAAAGGTACGTCTATTTCTTACTTGTTGTATAGTGTTTGTTGTTATTGAAATACAATCATATTATGAACACACAGAAAGGAATGATAAGTTGCTTGCTTGCTTGTGTTCGTTGGCTTGAGCTCCAACGCTAAGCCCTGTATGTCGGATGAAGGCATCCTGTTGTCGAACATCAGTGTGATGTCATACAGGACCTGAGGTTTGCGTGAGTATCCGTTGTCCCATGTCTGGCTTATTGGTGTGCAGACTGGTGGTTCCTTGCCGTACAGGCAGACACTCTCCGACTTCGGAGGAGGAATGATAAGTGAAAGGAGAGGTAGAAAGGAACAGTAAATAATTATAGAGAACATGCCAGATACGTTAAACAAAGAACATCGATACAAGAAGAACAGAAAGATAAAGATAAAAAAGATTGATTGATTGATTGATTGATTGATTGATCTAGGAACCGATATCACATCATTCGGGGCATTACCATAGGCGCTCCGTCACAATCCTCAGCAGCCAGCGAAGAGTTCCAACACCAATAATACCAGTAGCAATCTGATTATATGTCCGTCTTGCCTTTCCTCTGAGCGTCGAGCGTCAGCCAGATCCCCTCGTCACTTCTCGCTGTCTCATTAGATAAATAAAAGGAAAAAAAGAAGGGGGGGGGGGGTTAACAAATACAAACTGATGAAGAAAGATAATGATGATAAAAATGAGGAGCCAGATGGTTGGTAAATGAGGAGGAGGAGGATACAGAACAGAAGAAAGGAGAAAAGCAGGGTGGCGGTGCAAGATGAAGAAGACACGGAGGAGATGGGAGATTATACTGTAAACGAAAATGACACAATTAACCAGTAGAAGAAGAAAGGAAAGATGATGGTGAGAAAGAATATGTAGAAAAAGAAGACGAAAGTGCGAACTGAAGTCAGAGAAAGAGAACTATTTGACAGCGGGGGAGGAAAATGAAGAAGAGATGGAGAACGAACATGTAGCAGAAAAAGTAAATGAAACAGGAAAAAAACAAGTTAGTTAGTTAGTTAGTTAGTTAGTCGACAGATCATCCTCGTTGCACATCGGACCATTCAGTCCATAAGTGCTCGGATCCCCTCCTCAGCAAATCCCGCAGCGTGTAGCGGCTAACGACGCCAGTTCTGTGTTGGTTTATCAATCTTCTTTGGCTTCCTGCGTAGTGTTCTTGTTTGGCCACCCCTCTTTTAATTTGCTGCTCTCGCAGTCTGGCCATTGTTGTAGATTCACAGTCATCACTTGGTTCTTGCAAAAGTCTCACTTCTCGTAGAGCATTCAGAATGCCAGCCTGGTCCATGGCGCGTCCGCCCTCCACAGTAGCCTCACCTGCGAGCTTGTCAGCCCGCTCATTTCCTTGTACTCCCGCATGACCTGGCACGAAGATGAAACTAATCTTTGCCAGCCGAGACCGCTCCAGAGGCAGCAACCATTCTCTTCGGATCGACCCCTCCTCTATCCTCTTGATCATGTTCATTGAGTCGCTAAGGAAACAAGCCCTAGTGAATGTCTGTGTCTCGAGCCATGTTATTGCTTTACTTACTGCCATGACTTCCATGGTCAGGCTACTTGTGGTTTCAGTGAAAGCACCAGAGTCCTCCTTCACAATTCTCCCTCCGGCCCGAGCTGTAAAGGCCCATGAGCTTCTCACATGTCGGACGACCGACCCATCTGTGTAGATGACCGCGTCACTGTCTAACGAATTCTCGAAAATCAACGCTTGTACTTCAGCCTCCACAGCAGCCGGATTTTCTTGTCTGCATTTTCTATCTAGTTGGATGCAAACTGAAAGGATGTGCAGAAGTCTGTTGGAACTTGCACCCACTCCTCGCCAGGTTCTAAGTCCTCAAGTGAACATACCTGATGAAGAATGTCTTCGGCTTGACCCATCCACGACCGTCCTCTTTTTAACCTGCTGCCCTTCACCTTCCTAATTTCACTATGCAGTGGATGCTGTGTGTTTGCGTTAATTCTGAGGTAGGCGCGTGCCCTGCAAACTTGCATTCTCTCTTCAATGGTTAGAAAATCAAGAAGGTAGCGCATCGCCCTGCATGCTGTATCTCTTGTACATCCAAGAATAATGCGCATAGCTTCATTCTGTATCCTTTCCATCCTTTCTATCTGCTTATGGCTGAGAGTCAGGATTGCCATTGCATACTCCAAAACAGACATGACCAGCCCCTCGTACAGAAGACATAGATGGCGCTGCTCACAGTTTGCTGCCGCCATCACCCGCATCGCTGCCAAACCTCGCTTGGCCTTTGTTATCACCTGGTCTATGTGCACATTATAAGCAAGGCTTCGATCAAACCGTATCCCAGGTAATTCATTGCCTGCGTTCTTTCCACCGTCTCTGAACACAGCATTACAGTTGGTGTTGGATTGTTGACAATATGATTATTCAACGAGAACCAAGTCACTGTTGCCTTTGTTAGGTTGACCATTGCCCCAGCTTCATCACACCAAGTACTTATGCGATTGAGTTCGGTTTGTAGTTCCACAGCAACCTCCTCTCTATCCTTACCCTGACGATACACTAAAACATCATCGGCATATGACAATGTCCTGCCAGGTCCAGTGATCTGCTCACTGGTGATTCTCACTGTGTAGGCGTTGAACAGTACCGGAGATAATGGTGATCCCTGTGGTAGGCCAGGATATATTGTTGTTGGTTCCGAAGTCCAACTGCCACATCTAAAAACTACTTTCCGTTGGAAGAGGGCTGCAGCGATCCAACTAAGGAGGAATGGACTTACGTTTAGTTCAAGAAGCTGAAACATTAAAAAATCCAGTGGTACTCTGTTGTATGCGTCCTCAAGATCAATCGCTGCAGCAACAGTTTCAGTGCCTGAGTGGAAACCTTCAGGAAAAAAAAATGTTATGTCGAAGTAAATGAAAGCAAACCGGCGTGTCAACTTCTGCGAAAAATAAAATATTTGACTAGAATAGAAGTCAAAACAATGTTTTCCGGTAGTGAATTTGAATAACGAAGACACAATCAATAGATTGCACGATTTATTGCCTGGCATATTTCGCTGCACCTCATCAAGTAAATATTGCAGAATTAACACAGAATATAGAAAAATAACTAGATAAATCCTTCAAGCTAAAACACACACATCTTCGACAGTAATGTCAATTGTCGACAACGGTAATTTTAAACTGACTATCATGTCTTTTCGTTTGCAAAAAAAAAAAAAAAAAAAAAAAAAAAAAAAAAAAAAAAAAACTGGCCTATGTAGATGAATTATTTTGGCTTCTGCAAACTTTAACAATCGAGTACACTGTGTATAAAACACCACGCGAAAGGTACAAGTATTTGCAATATGTTTACACAATTTGATAGTCTTGCGGTCTTGTGTCTATCTTGACATGAGACAAAGGATGTCTAGTCTGGTCATAGTATTGTGTATAGTTTCTGCGTGCAATGTTTTCTAAACCACTTTTCACTTCACATTCAGCTTCGGCGTCATTCGCGAAATGTCTCCAGCCAAGATGGGTTGTCAGTGTTTACACTGACAAATTTTTGTCCCGTAAAGCGGTGCATAGCTGGGTAGAAAAAGTTACAAGGGCGAGTCAAGAAGTAAGTCACACAGTTATGTGGGATGACCGGTAAATGAAAGTAAAGCACGCACTTCTATGCTGCTGGTTTGGGAGGACTGATAAAACAATGAGAAAAATGCATCAATGTTGATGTTGAGAAATAAAGGGACAATGTATGTATCATAATAAACTGGTTTCAAGTTGTTATCATGTGTTGTTATTTTTCTAAAACCATTTGTGACTTACTTATTATCTTACCCTCGTACGTTTAATGTAGTTTAAGTTTTAAAAAAAATTGATTCTGGATGGGTTACAAGCCAATGAAGAGAAAGATGACTTGGATGGTTTACAAGGTTATACATGCAATGAACGTAGATAGTTTACAAGGTTATACATGCAATGAATGTAAATGGTTTACAAGCATCTGTCTGAGATAGAATATTTTATTATCAATGAAGATTGTGTTAAGTTATGTTTATCTCTATTTATATTCCTAATTATTTTGCTGGGATTCTAACTTAAGGTTGGTAATGTTACTATACTATATGAGATTCCTTCAGCATTATGAGTTAATATAATATAGTACAAGTGTATAATATTTTATTTTCCCATATTTTCTGATGATAATGAAATAGCTTAATACCAAATATCACTCTCACACAATTTGTAATGGCAACCCATGGTCCCAGATGCCAAAGTATTAGACTTCTTGTCTAACAATGTGTACATGATTCTATTTAACCACGCACCATACAACAACAATATATTTTGTAACGTGAAATAGTAAACTTGAAATAGTCAACCTGAAATAGTAATATAGAAATGTGATATATCAATTTACCAAACAATTATTCATTGATGATGCCAGATGAACAATGGTGTTATTATACATTTTTGTGTCTTTATTTTTTGATAAATGTTTTCATTCGTGAACAGGAATTTCTAATTTGACAATATACAATATCGACTTGATTCTTGTAGAGCTCCCGTATTCTAATGTGGAGTTCTCTCGATCGGTATTCCTTGCTCTTCGACTTTTACTGGTTCTGTCAAGATATCATGGAAGATCTACTTGTGATTTTACTTATCTGGAATATTTGCCAATCATATATATATATATATATATATATATATATATATATATATATATATATATATATATATATATATATATATATATATATATATATATATATATATATATATATATATATATATATATATATATATGAAATATACCAATCTAATTCAAAAGAATACGTCAATCAATCGGTCATGTGCCATGTCGGAAAGCGTGGGAGGTCATGACTCGTCATTCCACTCGATCACCAGTGTCGTGGATCAGCTCAGTGGTTCTGTCTCGTCCATGCCATGTAGCCAAACCATCCAGGTATTTTCCTCTTGATCTTCCTCATGGTCTGTTCCCTACGATCTTGCCAGTTGTCACTAAGTTCTCCAATCCATTTCTTCTCATAACATGTCCAAACAATTTTGACTGTCTACGTCTAATTTCTCTAATCAATTTACCATTGCCATTTGTCTCCTGTAGTACTTGGTCGTTGGTTTTTCTGTCTGTCTTTTCATTTTCCTCAGAAACCACATTTCTGCAGCCATCAGATGTTTTTCAGCTTGACCGCTCATTGTCCAAGTTTCAAATCCATACAAAAGAACAGGCTCTATGTATCCCCTCAACACTCTTTTTCTCGTTTCAATTGACATCTTTTTATTAGTCAGAATGTTTTTCAACTTGGTAAAGGCTACTTTTGCCATGGCGATTCTTTTTCTAATCTCTTCAAGGCATCTCCCATCAGATGTTATGACTGTTCCGAAATAATTGTACCGATTCACTTGTTGAAAAATAGTCCCATTTACTTGTATATTACATTGTGGTATTTCGTTCTTCCTAGTGACTACCATAACCTGTGTCTTTTTACAATTTAATTCTAACCCCAGTTGCTCACTGTGTACAACAACCGCATCTACTAATTGTTGCAGATCCTGCGCATTGTCTGCAATCAATACTGTATCATCTGCATATCTAATGTTATTGATGTTTCGTCCTCCAATGCTGATTCCATTTATATCTTCTACATTTCTGAAAATATTTTCACTGTATAGGGAAAAAAAAGATCTGGAGACATTACACATCCCTGCCTAACACCTCTCTTAATAGGCTGATATTGTCCCACTTCATTATCAATCCTTATGGCAGCTTGTTGTTTCCAATATATGTTTTTTATAAGTCTAATGTCTTTCCCATCAATTTGTAGATCTGCAAGCATATCCACCATGTTGACATGTCTAACTCTATCAAAAGCCTTTGTGTAGTCAATAAAGCAAAGATGAATATCCTTGTTTACTTCTATAGCACGTTCAATAACTGTTCGCAGCATATACACAGCATTTACTGTACCCTTTCCTTCTACAAACCCACATTGTTCTTCCCCTATTTCAGGTTGTATTTTCTTCCTCACTCTTTGCATGATAATTCGTAGCAAAATCTTTGTGATGTGACTCATTATACTAATTGTTCTATGTTGATCACATTCCAAGGCTCCTGATTTCTTTGGGATTGCAATAAATACAGAGTTACATAATTCAGAAGGTATATCTCCAGTATCATATAATGTGTTCAGCAGTCTGGTGACTTGATCTATTCCATATTCTTCTAAAGCTTTAATAATTTATGTTGTGATGTTATCTGCACTGGGTGACTTGCCAGCTTTCATATGCATAAGAACATTATGAACCTCCATCTTCAAAATTGGCGGTCCTTCATTATTAAATCTAATACCATACTGTTCCTCTCTGTTATCATCATAGTGGGTTTTCACATAATCCGTCCATACCTGTAGAATCTGATCTTTTTCTAATATGATTTTGCCATCTTTAGTTTTTAGACAACCTGCTGGTGTACTTTTCTTTTATTAGTAATTTCCTGAATTCTTTTGTGCACTAATTTGGTATTTTGACTATTGTGTTGTTTTTCAATTTCTAAGCACTTTTACCCCAGTCATGCTTCTTTTGCTTCCTTACATAATATTCTGACTTGTCTGTGAATTTCTTCATATTTGGCAGAATTATTTTTGTTGAGTCTTCTTGTTTCCATTAGGTGTAAAATTTATTCAGTCATCCATTTCTTACGACCCACCTTGTTTAATTTTGAAATAGTTGTTTCTGCAGCCAAACTGATTGAATTCTTCAACATTTCCCATTGATCATCCGCATCATGGAATAGGATCTCTAGATCAGACAATGTATCAAATCTTGTCTGTACTTCTATGTTGAATTTGTTTTGATTTTCCTTGTAATTACTCAATGTACACAAATCATATATAGTGTTTCCTGCTATATACTTGACTTTCTTCAACTTTATCTTTAATATTCCTATACGTAATCTGTGGTCACTATAACAATCAGCACTGGAAACTGTTTTTTGCTATTGTTAGCGCGTTTCTAAATCCTCTTCTAATCAGAATGTAGTCAATCTGGTTCTAATCCTGCTATCAGACTCCTCCATGTCCATAATCTTCTAGGGTGTTGCTTAAACCAGGTGTTTCCTACAATCATTTCCTGTTCTTTTGCCCACTCTACGCGTTTGTATCCTCTTTCATTTCTCTCTCCTTAACCATAGTTTCCTACTGTGTATCTGTCAGCTTGATTTCCTACTTTTGTATTGAAGTCCCCTATTATGATGTTTATTTCTGAATTTTTACATTTCTTTAAGGCAGACTCTATGTCATTATAACATTCTTCTACACTATCTTCACTGGATTCTCCTGTTGGGGCTTATACTTGAATAACATTTATGCTAAAAGGTCTAACACTTAATTTAACTAGTCTCTGTCCGAACTCTGTCCGACACAGCCAAATATCATTGAACAGATTTTGATTTTTCCCGGGCCAAAATAATTGCCACTCCCCTTTGTCGATCTTCACCTCCAGAATAAATAATCTTAAAATACTCATCTATATTGATGCCTGTTCCTGTGCATATCGTTTCGCACATCCCTAAAATATTAATTTTTACTCTTTTCATTTATTGTTTTATGTTCTCTTATTTTTCGTCGTCGTTTAACGTCCTAACGTTCCATGTTGCTAATTTTAATGTCTCTGTTCTTGTCTTGCGATGATCAGTCTTTAGGCGAATCATAATGTACTAGGAGCTTATAAAGAGGTAGTTTGCCGTTGCTTTCCTCTATGGCAGTGACCGTACTGGTCGTGTAACCGCAGCCATTACCTCGCGAAAGAGATCCTCTGCCTGCCGTAGCGAAACTTGATTGATTGGTTGATTGATTGAATGATTAATTAATATAGGAACCGACATCACAGCATTCGGGGCATTCCCATAATCACTCCGTCCCCATCCTCAGCAGCCAGCGAAGAATTCCAACACTAACAGTACCAGTAGCAATCTGATTATATGTCCGTCTCGCCTTTCCTCTGAGCCTCGTTCGTCGGCCAGATCCCCTCGTCACTCCTCGCTGACGCATTCTTGCAGACCATGGTTACCCATTTGCTCCTCCGAGGTGTACACGTGCTCCCACAAGGCCGCAACCTCGTCTGCCTTATCATGCATCAATACTCCACTTGAGACCACAACCAACAAATATCTGTCGGCTGCCCTAAACATTTCATCCACCACCTGCCTTCCGTGGCTTCTTTTGAACACTGCCAGTAAACGAATACAAAATAACACCACATAATCCACATGAAAACACTAAACAGCGTCTCCCACAGAATAAAAGCGTTACAATGATTTGCAAGTGTCAAGTTGTATGATTTTGATTTGCCAATATTCTGTCCAGAGATCCAAGTTCGACAGGTTCTAGGTACACTCGATGAAAAGGATATGGTTCATAATTTGACGTTGCACAATACAATCATTTGCTGGTGTAATGTTAATTAGTCAGTCGGTTGTAGATTTAGTTCATTCTTATTAATTGTATGGTTACATGTTGCTAAGAATGTCTTTTCTGGAATATATATATTCCAGTTATCCAAATTACAAGAATAGGAATGCAATATCTAAAATATTTAATCTCTATCAACCTGTTTCTTGACTAGACGAATGTCTAAGTATTAGACATATGTATAGTGAGATACGTCTATGAGATAACATAAGTAAGTTCATAACTTTAAAGTTGCACTGAAAGGTTCAGCATTTCCTGTGTAGCTACAATCTACTTAGAATGTCTGCCAAAATTGTTGTCCTTCCCAGGAATATGAACAACTTCAAAAATCATAATCCTGCAATAACAATGACAATCTATGAATTCTGTTGTATTTTTCTTCAGGTCCTTCTGTAAGGATCTTTAGTGGTTTATTATATGAAAATACAATAGCCATTTCTAACTAATATTGTTAAACTTTCAGTTTCAATTTGATCTTATTGATTTAGCCAATAACTGCGGAAAACAGCAGGTATATACTGTCATAAGTATATGTGATAATTTAACTAGTGGCATAGTTTAACAATAAGTATTAATCGTTCTGTATGTCTTCCGATATAAGACATTCTTCTAATTATATAATTCATTACTGTAGTCACTGTCTTCCACATATGATGTACTGTCTGATCTCTCCCCCTCCCCCATTTTATTTGCAACATGAACAGTTTTAATAACAATGGTAGTTTTAGTAAGTTTGACCATTTCATTTGTCATTGCTTTCTTACTTGACCTTTAAATGTTATGCAATGTAGCTGAATAGCAATCTTTATTGTTAGTGTGATATCTAATTTATTTTGTTGTGCTTATCATTTTCTGTCTCAACATTATTGACTCAACGAATGTTCGAATATAAACATATGTATGCTGCAATACATGTCTGATTTAATATGGATAATGTCATACCCTTTGAGGTGACAGTGGAAAGTTTACCATGTTGACTTTTAGGCTGCTTCGATACATCAAAATAAATTATGTTGCTTTTTCTGAGAGGTGAACATTGGCCTATAAAAGGCTAAACAAAATGGGTAATTACTGATTTAAAGAAAATTATAATTTGGAGAGTAATATATCTTTGGCTTTAAAAGGAAACTGCCATAGCTATGTTCTTTGCAGTATATCAGCAAAATTTGTTTTAACTTTTATGGCTTTGCTTTAACTTTCGCTATGTCTCTTTAATATGCATTATTGCACAATGGTTAGTTTCTTTCTGTGTAACATATGTTGTTATAGATTTGAGTTCATCTATATGTTGTCTTCTATCTTTTTTCTCTTCTTCTGATTGTCCCATGCTCTTCCAGTAACGTTTCCAGTGTGTTAGTTTAATATCTTGTGAACACCTTTTAGTTGCATGTTGTTATTAAAGAGTCTGGAGTTGTATATTTTACCGAAGGTACTGATGGGGGAATTTCCTTCTTCCAACCTGGTTTTGTATAGTCAGCGATGTCTATTTCTTCTATTTTCACTTTCTTATTTGAACATTGTTGTCGACTGTTTTTATCATTATCATCTTCATCCGAAGACATAATATCAGAACATAATAAGTTTATAGCCATTGCATTTGCGATCATTATTTGTCTTCGTTTTTCCATCTCGTCATTGTCTGTCCTGTAAATGTCTGTCTATGTGTCTGATCCATAGTCTTCTATTTTAATCTGTGTGTCTTCTGTCGGGAAGGTCAAAGATGCTTAGTTTCCTTCCGCTATCTGAAGGTTCTCTTTCTCCAATTTCTCTATGTCTTGGCTAGTGCATTCTTTTATGTCTGATATATTGCCTACTATCAGTTCAGTTGTAGGTTGTGAAAGCACTTCCCCTGCTACACGTCTGTGGTAAAATTGGCAATTGATGTCAGTCCGTGCTACTTTATATTATTTTAATGCCCCATCAAATATTCTAAACGTCACTTTTTCATCTGTGTAATATTTGTCTTTTATGAGTTTCTAGTCTACGCTAATAATTGACGTTCCGGTGTCTCTAATAATTTTCACTGCTAACCCATTAACTAAGAGCGCTCGAACGTCTAAGTTTCAGTCTGGTGTATTGGCGGAATTGTCTTCTTGTATGTAAACCTTACTATTATTACCGTCATTCTGTCTGTTGTATATGTCTGTCGCATTTGTTTCTTATTGTTCCTCTTCGTCTCTGCTTGATATGATGTCCACCCTGTTTATTTCTTTGTACACATCTGTTAATGTACACTGTCTGACAAACTGGCCATAACTGTTGCAGAGGTAACTTTTAAACTGAGTTTTATAGAAAATATACCTATCAATTCTTCTTGAAGACATATCTTTCAAATATGCTTCATATTTGAAATTTTTGTCACACATCTCATAGACCCATGTGTGTGTTTAAAAAATCTGCATACAATTATTGTACATATTTTCGATGGTTTTAAATAACCTTGATTATTAGGTCTGTTTTGGTAGCGTAGATGATGCGGTGTTTGTTGGTTATATGGTTGTTGCCTTATCTGACTACTATTATTATATATCTGTGTAGAGAATCTGGCAGACGCTCATATTATCAGATCAGGCTGATTACATCCAGCCAAGACCTCCCTATGGGCGTTGTAATAAGCTTCACTTGTGGATTCCATCTCTTGTACAATGTTGTGCTTGTTTTCGATGAGGAATGTAGCCATCGCATCAGGAACCGCTGAGATCAGCTTTTCCCTCAACATGAGGTCTCTCAGATTGTGGAAGTTGCCCTGGACGTGTGCATATTTTAGCTATGTATCAAATAAAGACTGAATTTCTGAGACAAAGTCAAGGAAGGTCTTGTTAGTCTTCGGTTTTAGAGTCCTGTATGCTGTTCATAAACCAACCTGATGTAAACTGAATTTCTAGGGACACTCTGTTTAACGTACACATAAATGGTACGGAGATCTTTTGGAATAGATTTCACGACTTTTAAAGGTTAGATGGCGAGATGCTTATGAAAAGATTTAGTACATTATTCGATGGGAACTTTGTAGTGTTTTATCAATATTTCAAAATTTGTTATCAATGCTGATATAGAGTCACCGGCTGCATAGTTTCTGATGATTCCCTGTACCTTTTGATGGATCCAAAGTCGATGAAACCAATTTGGTTTGAGCTATTTCAGAATCTTTGTGTTTCTCAAGTTGCTTTACTTTTAAGTTTCTCTCAATCTCTTTATTTTTTCATAATTTGCTCAGCTTCCATTGTCTCTCTACTGAAAGCCAATTACTGTTCCTCTAATACTAACTCTTTCTTTAGATTCTTTCTGTATTGCTAACACTCTTCCCTTGGTCTCTTTCTCTATAAGTAATCTCTCTTTCTCTGCTTGTAATTGTACAGCTGCTTTCACTTTCTCTGCTTCTAATCTTTCATTTTCTGCTTCTCTAGCTTCAATTCTTTCTTTACGTTGTTGGGCCTGGAAAGTACTAAGTACTTCATTAGCCCATGATAAGAGATCAGAGCCTGACAGACCACAATCCTTGCCCATGGCAATGAAGTCTTGCAATGTAGACATGATTTATTGCAATATATTTAACTTAGATAATATAAGTATTTCACTAGATATTTTCAGCAAAGTCTATAATGTAATCACGTTGTCTGAAAATTAAAGTTGACACTTGTAAGTTTCACTTGTTAAGTGTATGTAATATCAACTTACAATATCCACATGATCAGTTGGATTGCTGAGATGATTCAGGAAGATGCTCGCAATAAATAATTACACTGCTGTTAGCAAAGACAATCTGGTCAATTCGTCTTGCTGTGGTGTTAATTAATGAGATGTGTTCAATACACTTCTACACTTAAGACCGTAAGCACCTAAAAGAAATTTAATCAATTATCAACAGAACAATTTCACATAATTACATAAGATACACTGATCACGGGATAGTACAACGCTTCACGAAGGCTTATTTATAAAACGAAACAACGCTCTTGACAATTGTCGATTACAATATTACACATGACACTTTTTGCTGTTGACAAGACTGAATATCTTTGTGTTAATAATAGAGATAGGAACACAAAGATAGCCCTCCAACCCTCCGCACAATTAACGATGAGACAAGATAGGCAGTCTGATAGAAGAGTGGACCTGTACTATCACGATCTCAGACAAATGCACACAACAGAAAGACAAACAACACGCAAGCAACTTAACTTTCTGTCCTGAGAATGATCTCGACTCTTCCTGCGAGGATCAGGTTGATCTGGCAGGTGAAAATAGGCTGTAGTAGTATAAAACTAATCCTACATGGAGGTGCTGCGCCGCCTAAAATGTTCGTAGAAGAGCCTACTATTCTACCGATGTTAATGAACTCCGTGGGTGGAGTATTTCTTCACTATCAAATGTTACTTGATGATAATGTCGGTGTGATTAGTACACAATATCGTTGTAAGTAGCACATTAAATGTTGTTATAGGCAGATGACTGTCATATCTTTCAATATGCAGACATTCCAAAAACAGAACACAGATGTTCAGACTGGGGTTCAGGACTGCTCTAACGCTTTCAATAAATTGAATTTCTTTCACAATGACTATGATTCTTGTAGGTAGATACTTGAGTTTGATTGATGCCATCTGTGTGACAGCAATGCTCCTTTCACTTTCTGCCCAACAATGTTAAAGTTTATTATCTTGTAGTAACGTTGAGACTTTCAATTTTTAAGCTGTTGGTTTAACAATGTTCTCAGTGTCACGTATACGGGATCCCCACATGTGCCATGGCATTCTTAGGGGGGTGTGCGTGTGTATTCATTCAATTATGCCGCGTTCCACTAACGACTCCTGGCACTTTTAACATACTGAAGAACAACTAATGAAGGACTGCGTCCCATCGATTTTCAAAACTTTTATTGAACATACCTCAAGTAGCAGCTAAGCATGCTGACCCCTTTGTGTCTTGACCCATGCAAAGTGTCGCAACGTTCCATTATAACAAGTTGGCGGATTCGCTATCTCCCACTGAAATTCTGGCGATTTAGCTTTGTACAAGTTGCTGTTGTCACGTCAGCTGGTCTCTGGGTAGTGAGATCGGATGCCGGTGTGTATTGTTGCGCACTTAAAAAATCCCTTGGCAGTCGCAAATGGAAAAAGAGTAGCCTAAAGGCGCTGCCCGGACAAATTTTGAGTTAAAAATCTATCCAAAGTATTTAAGGATCCTCGCCGGTGCTACGGAGTTCGTGCACTGAGCTGAGTTGTTCCAGACTCAGTTTTGAATTAGGAGGAGAACGGAGCACTTAAGGGTTACACTCATGTGCCAGGATATTGATCCATCGACCAAACTAAACTAAACTAAACGTCAGCTTTCAAACGGCTCCGGCTCTATTTCCCGATGTTCGCCGTCGCCGCGTCGTTCTCATTTTCCTTAAAAAAAAGAATCTTTAACATGGAAATGGTTGTTGGTAGTATTTTCTTCAACATAAAGCGTACGATGACCCTGAGCCAGTGAGTGACCTTTCAAATCTTGTCCACTTCTGAGCTGTGCCTCGACTCGCTCACTTTTTGCGTGTCTCACACTTCGTACGATTTGTTTTGAGCTGTGCTTGACCACGCTCTGTAACCCTGGGTAAGAGGATCTAACTCTTACTCCTGTGTTCTTTTGTTTTATCTCCATTGCCTACCTTTCTCTGCTTTCATAACTGTGTCGTGGCATCAAGGGATTTAATTCATATTCCCTTGTTCTTCTGTTTTAACTCCTATTGCCTCTACTTTACTTATCTACTTTGTGTCATGGACACTCATGTTTAAATTTTCAGAGCTTCGCACCTGTCCAGTACAAACATGACTTAGTATGGACCCTGTTTGATCGTGCTCGGAAGATATGCGCCCAGGACATACTGTACAGAGGGGATTTGAAACTCTGAATAATGTCTTACGCCTGAATGGGTACTCCACAGGATTTATAAACCACCACTGCCAACAGCCGAAAACAAAACCAGACGAAACTACAGCCATTAAACTCAAGGATAATTGCCCAGCTAACCTTTCGAGGGGATGACGTAATGTAACAAGACCGGCTCATTACAGCAGTAGGGCGAACATTCTGTGCTGCAACTCCAGTTATTAGGTACAGAACCACACATATTTCAACCCCAGCAGTTAAAGAATATGTCCCTCAGTACACCAAATCCAATTGCATTTACAAATTCACATGCAGGTGCAGGTTCCTACATCGACAGGACAGAGCGGCAGTTGAACAACAGACTGGTTGAACAAATACGTAATTGGATTAACAAGATACTACACACAGGCAATGGGAACCTAGGGAGGCCGAAAACACCACGAAATTCCCGCTTCTTCGACTGCACGGCACGTGTTGGAAACCGGCCATGTTATTGATAGACAGTGCCTTTCCCGTGTTGTTTAATACACAAATTAGTTCGCTTGTTAAAGTTTGCAGAAGCCATAATGATTCATCTACATAGGCCAGTTTTATGCAAACAGAAAGACATGATAGTCAGTTTAAAATTATCGTGGTAGACAATTGACATTACTGTGCGAACATGTGTATTTAAGCTTGAAGGATTTATCTAGTTATTTCACTTTGTGTTGTGTGAATTCTGCAGTATGTACGTGACGAGATGCAGCGAAATATGCCATGTAATAAATCGTGCAATCTATAATAGAAGAGGCAAAGGGGTTACGGACGTAGTTCATAAATTTCGCATCCCGCGTTCGAAACAAAGCTGCGAGCGATTTGGTAGCAGACCGCCTAGCATTGGATTTTATAGAATGGTATGGATGCAGGTCATTCAGAAAGCAATGTCAAACTACATGAACTTGCCCAGGAATCACAAACATCCAAAAATGCTGGAGATCGACTGCGACGTCATGTTACATGATATGCAACTTACTCTCTACAGAATAGTCAGAATTGGACCAGAACGAAAATTGATAGCGGAATCTTTGGCTTGAGGGGTCATGAGACAGGAAACATGGCAAGAGATCGAGAAGCTTACCGGCGCGTCATAATGAGAGCGACGTTCTGTATAGGATGATAAGTTTTCGAAAATCAACCCACAAGGTAAAAATGTAGGCAAGCGGCATGGAAGCACACAACACACACACTAACCATCTACATACAAGGTTTTAAACATTTACTCACAACGTTTTAATCATCTATACATCATATTCTAACCAGCTATGCACAACGTTCTAACCATTATCACAATGTTCTAACCATCATCACAACGTTCTAACCATCATTGCACAATGGTCTAACCATCATCACAATTTTCTGAACCATCATCACAACGTTCCAACCATCATCACAACGTTCTAACCATTGTCACAACCTTCTAATCATCATCATAACGTTCTCAACATAATCTCAACGTTCTAACCATCATCACAATGTTGTAACCATCAATGCACAATGTTCTAAACATCATCACATGGTTCTAAACATTATCAAAATGTTCTAACCATGATCACAACATTCTAACCATCATCCCAATGTTCAAGCCACCGTCACAACGGTCTGACCATAATCACAACGTTCTAAACATAATCACAACATTCTAACCATTATCATTATATTCTAACCATCATCAGAAAGTTCTAAACATAATCACAACATTCTAACCATCGCCACAACGTTCTAACCATCATCACAACATTCTAGCCATCATCACAACGCTGTAAGCATAATCCCAACGTTCTAACCGTCACCACAACGTTCCGATCATAACAACAACATTCTAACCATATTCACAGAATTCTAACCATGTATGCACATAGTTCTAACCATGTATGCCCAGCGTTCTAACCATGTATGAACAAGGATCTAGCCATTTATGCACAACTTAAATTCTTACCATTTATATAATCTTGTAAACACGTAGTAGTATCATTATATGTTCGATGTTTACGTGCTGTCAAAGACTTTAGCTGCAACGCCCGCTTTGTCACTTGTGGTTGTGTTCTAGTATAGCTATCCAATTTTACTTCTCATGTTCGTTGATTTGCTCAACCTAAATCCTATAATTATAATATTAATAATATATCACCAGTGATATAAAAAACACTTAAACCCCGTGCTGACAGATTAGGGAGCATAGAAAGTGTTTGATTGCGAATGAATCAATTGGAAACCCCAAAAGAGCCCACACATGAAATTACAAGAAAGAAAACGGAGAAGCGCAAGAGGGGGGTGGGGGGGGGGGAGAGAGAGAGAGTGAGAGAGAGAAGAGAGAGAGAGAGACAGAGAGAGACAGAC
This sequence comes from Cepaea nemoralis, assembly GCA_014155875.1. Taxonomy (NCBI): domain Eukaryota; kingdom Metazoa; phylum Mollusca; class Gastropoda; order Stylommatophora; family Helicidae; genus Cepaea; species Cepaea nemoralis. The sequence continues at coordinate 68,150 of JACEFZ010017959.1, read as the reverse complement.
AGAGAGAGAGAGACAGAGAGAGCTGAGTGGCGAGAAAAAGAAACCGTCATATTAACGTTATAATGTTTATAGAATCCAAAATATATCTGCTTTAATAACATCACTACATAAAAAGGAGAAGATTGGCTCTTATACATACCATCCAACGCAACAACAATAACAAATATGATGCACTTATCAAACATCTTGTCTATCGCCGTCTCCATTAACACCATCTCACATTACACACTCATCGGGCTTCACTTCGATCACGCCGCTCTAAGTCAACTTCTCTGACATTCAAGTCATTATCTCCCAGATTCTCCCGTGAAGAATCGACGAATATTCGTGTCGCCAAGCGCGCAAACATAAGATATGGAACAGCAGGCAGTTTGAGATTATTTTCTTAGCAATGCTTCAATAATCATTTGGCTGTTTAACCGGCCATCTGCATACGTCATCCACCAGCGATCAATAGGCCGACGACTGACAACACATCCGCCCTAAACATGTTCATTTCGGAGTATGGGGCTTAATGGCGACAGTCAATAGCCACGTTTATTAGAAGTGTTTGTAATGTCTGATATCTGTCTGTTTTCATGCTTGTCTGCCCGCATGACTGTCTGACCATCTGCCTGCTTATCTACTTACCGAAGCCACATCCATCCATCCATCCATCCATCCATCCATCCATCCATCCATCCATCCATCCATACACCCCACCCTCCCTCCATCCATCCGTCAATCCGTCTGTCCATCTCTGTCTATTCATCTGTCTGCTAGCCCACCCGCCCGTCTCTTGGTTTGTCCGTCAATTCATCTATCTGTCAGACCCCCTACTTGTCTGTTTGTGAGACTGTCTGGCTTTCCTATTTGCCGCCTGATAAATTTAAATATCCACATACCCAACCCTATACTTATCCATCTATGTATCTTATCTGTTTAACTGGTTTCAACTATTATCTTATTTTATCATGAACGGATCCATTACTCTAGACTCCTCTGTCCGACAGTACGTACGTGTGGCTGCTATTTGTCTGTGAAAGCTTGTTCGTTTCCGTCTGGTTGTGTGTTTACTTACCAGTCTGTCCTTCCGTCAGTAAATCACTGATTCTGTCTGACCTTCCGTTAATAAATCATTGATTCTGCCTGTCCTTCCGTCAGTAAATCACTGATTCTGCATTCCCTTCAATCAATAAATCACTGATTCTGCCTGTCCTTCCTACAGTAAATCACTGACTGTCCTTCCGTCAGTAAATCACTGATTCTGCCTGTCCTTATCACTGTCTCTGTCTGTCCTTCCGTCAGTAAATCACTGATTATGCCTGTCCTTTCGTCAATAAATCACTGATTCTGCCTGCCCTTCCGTTAATAAATCACTGATTGTGTCTGTCCTTCCGTCAGTAAATTACGGATTCTGCCTGTCCTTCCGTCAATAAATCACCGATTCTGCCTATCCTTCCGTCAGTAAATCACTGACTCTGTCTGTCCTTCCGTCAATAAATAACTGATTCTGCCTGTCCTTCCGTCAGTAAATCACTGATTCTGCCTGCCCTTCCGTTAATAAATCACTGATTCTGTCTGTCCTTCCGTCAATAAATCACTGATTCTGCCTGTCCTTCCGTCAGTAAATCACTGATTCTGCCTGTCCTTCCGTCAGTAAATCACTGATTCTGCCTGTCCTTCCGTCAGTAAATCACTGATTATGTCTGTCCTGCATTCATCTGTCACCAGTTCCGTGTTCTAGCCACACTATAAAGGGTTTTATAAGGCAAGGGTATCGACTTCATTGTACCGAGTTATATCCCATAAGGCTATGTATCCTTCAGAAAGGTATTGCTTTTCTCGCCTGTTTGTAAACCATGTTTGCCGGTAGGGCGATATTCATCGCCTCCTTGCTGTCTAAAAATTGGGCGGATCAGAGGGATCTCATCATCATCATCATCATCATCATCATCATCATCATCATCATCATCATCATCATCATCATCATCATCATCATCATCATCATCATCATCATCATCATCATCGTGTCCCATTCCAATAAGGGTGGGCGGTTATGTTTCGCCGTCTCGCACGATCAGCAGTTTTTGATCATCACTGTGTTCTTGTCTCGACCATGCCATGTGCCCAAGACACCCATCGAAATATTTATCTCTCTGCCTTCCTCTTGTTCTTTCTGTTCAATCTTACCATTTATCATCAAGTTATGTAGATTATTGTTTCTCATAACGTGCTAAAATTTTGTGACTGTCTACATCAAATCTATCTAATCAGTTTACGGTTTTCGTCTTTAAAAATGTCTTAAAAGTCGAGAGGGTCGACTTCATTGCACCGGGTTTTATCCCATATGACTCGGTTTCTTTCCGCACGGCAGCCCACCGAAGGTGTGGCACAAAGCACGAATTCGGAAGCACCAGCAACGACCCCCAGGAGTCTCCGAGATAAATGCACTCGTTGGTCGAAAGACGTAGCCCGGAATCGAACCCACGACCTTCGGAGCACGAGACAGACGGCTTGACCACTTTGCCACGGAGAATCCTTCCGAAGTATGGACTGACGAAAGCCTCGCACAAAGCATGACCTCCGTAGCTCCAGCGAAGACCCTCAGAAGTGTCCGAGAAAATTGCACTATTGACACCCGACGACATTAGCCCTGTGTCAAACCCACACCTTTGCGAACACGAGGCAAGCGGCGTCACCAACTCGCCACAGAGACTCCCAGCCACTTGTAAGATATACAGGACATGCAATTATGTGTGGCACGTGACCGATGGCGGGAGCCGCGATAGGCTAGTTGCTAGACGCTGGCCTGCCGGCCCGACGGTTAAAGGTTCGAGCCGCATCGGGAAGTATTGGAATGTGTGAAAATGACACGGACTCCCAGCTCAACCAGCCTGACATGGATACCAGGACATGTGTTGGAAGTAAAGGCGGCCGGCCAGATATTGACCACACCACCCACTGAGCCTCGATTGGTCTGTACAATTATGGGTCCTGTCATGTGCCCAAGTGCGTCTTAAAGCGGGGGTAAAAGTTACATTATTTATTATTATTATTATTTTCTTTTTTACTTATGCCCAAACGTTGTTGTGTGTGTTTGTGTTTATCCGTCAGTTTTCACTTTCCCTAATTTAATATTTATGATTATGATGAAGAGTTGATGTCACGGCACATCTGACAAGCCCGTAAGCCAGCAGTCTCTCTCAGCAGAAGTCGAAGGATGTGAACAGTGGGGGAGGGGTGCGGGGCAATGTTGACAGCTGGAGGGCTACAAGTCGAAACTGTCATTGTGTAAAATCACAGTCATTTCAAAACACCCAATGGTGCAGATGTAACAGAAACAGATAATTTAAATAGCCATCAATGTAATTGTGAAAAACGATTTGATATTCATCCCCTATCATCTAGCGGTTTATCCGGTGCAGACCTTTTCCCCCTACAGCAATCTTTCTTTTAAAAAAAAATAAAAATAAATTCTTTGACTACTACAATTTTCTAAGCACCTATAAAGATGCCGAAATTCAATGTTTTGATGGAACGTGATGAGGATGATGATGAAAATCTTAATGCTGTAATATGGAAAGCTGAATCATACTCTTACCTGGAAAAGACAAAAGATGTCGGAGAATCTTTACAGCCGACCTTCAGTGAGGAGATGGCGCTTGATGGCGATGATCACCATAAACTCTTATGCTTTTGATGTTGTCTATAGGGTAATAGGTTTCTGTATAGAACGCATGACTATGGTTTTCACGTTTATTGTATTGTTTATGCTTCCTATTAAGGAAAGATTGTTCGCAGCTTCAGTAACGAAATATTGTTAATGATTTTCCAAGTTACGTGTTAAGAGTATACATACTATACAATAATGTTACTGTGTTCACAACTTCATTGACGAAACATTGTCTATGCTTTCCAGATTTACATGTGTAATGTATAGTAATTAAGTAAAGGACTCCATTTACACACAATAAAGCGCATCATCAATACGCTGCTAGACCCTTTTATTACGGAGCAGTCCGCATTGGGTGGGTGATGTAATCAGTATTATGCCTCACGCATTTACTTCCTAAGATTTCTCTTGATACCCATTTTAGGCTGCTTCCACCCGGAAACCTCATCATCAACATGTGCCATACCGGTGAGTGTGGGAGTAATGTTTCACCATCTTACACGATCACCAGAGTCGCTACTTAGCTCTGTTTTCTTGTGCCTTCATGCCATGTGGTCCCACCATCGAGATATTTACTTCTCCCTTCCCCTTGTTCTTTTCTCCTCAATCTGCCATTTGTCACCATGTTCTCCAGTTTATTTCGTCTCCTAACGTGCCCACTAAAATGTGTCTCCGTCTAATTTATCTAATCAGTTTGCGGTTTTCATTTGCCTTATGTAGGATTTGCTAATTGGGTTTTCTGTCTGTCCTTGGTATTCTTTGTATTTTCTTTAGCAACAACACCCGCTCCGTGGTCAAGGGTTTACGCATGCAGTTTGTAATCCCGCATACCGCATTCGAAACACAGCTGCTGGCAATTTGGCAGCAGATGTTGGGTTTTTAATAAAATGGTACGGGTGCAATGGCAAACTACTGAACGTAAACTTCAAATAGATCACTAACAGCCCCCCCCCCCCCCCCCCCCCCCCAAAAAAAAAAAATAATGCTGGAATTGACTGCGAGCCCTGTAAATGATACGCAAGTAATTTATTTAGAAACCACATTTCCACTACCACTAGATGTTTTTCAGCTAGTATGCTCAATGTCCACCTTTCACATTCATATAGAAGAACATGTTCTATAGAGCACTTCAACACTCTATTTCTCGTTGCAATTGACATCCTTTTATTAGGTCAGTTTTCACAATCTTAATTAGCCTCGATACGGACTGTAACCCACGCTCACCTGGACCGGCAGGCGACTGTCTAGCCACTGTGCTACATCTTCTATAGAGTGTATTTTTAATGAACGTGGGATTTTTTAAAATTATTGCCGATCCAAGTTTTGTATTCTCCCTCTGTAAAGTTCATGCAACATAATAGGTACACACAAAATGTGGACCGGAAATATTTTCAAACATTGCACAGTCATTAAAAATACACCCGGTGCCTGTACAATTTATTCATATTAAAGATCATTTTATTCTGCTTTTATACATATTGCCTCTGAATACCCGCTCAGTGGCGAAGAGGTTACGAATGCAATTCGTAATCCCGCTATACCGCGTTCGAAACACAGCTGGGGGAGATTTAGAAGCAGATCGCCTTGCGTTTGTTTCCATACAATTGTATGAATGTCGGTTCGTTCAGAAAGTAATTGCAAACTACTGAACATAAACTTGCCTAGGAATCACAAACAGCCAGAAATGCTGGAGTTGACTTCTACGTCCTGTAAAGGATATGCAACTAACTTAACTCCTGAATACAAATATTTCACTGTATGCTAGAAAGAACGATTGCTATAACGAACGACATTTGGAACCAGTTACGTTCGATCTTGCTTACCGCATTATATAGACATTCTCCTTAGGTTGCCTGGTTGTTTCAGTTCATTCATTAAATATGAAAAGAATGTCTGAACAATTTTGATTTCAGGACATTAATAATGAATCAGCGATTCCATGGTTCATTTGTTCGCTGTCGAATTTTAACCTGCAAGCATCGGTGCATATATCGACATTCGGTCGGAATATTCTCGTACATTCCCTGCTTTGTAATAATCATATTTATTCAACTGAAAACTGCGGAATGTGATGATAATAATACTACTAAAATCTTCTAAACACGTGCTGAATCAATGATCATCTCTGGCCACGCAGAGGAAAATGTCGTTTACACTGAAGAAGTGGCCTTAATGCTATTTAAAGAAGCAGAGAGTGCATTAATAGTGTGAGAAGCAGTGTGTTCTAGAATAATAATAGCAACATTTAGCACCAGACAAAAAAGGTAAGGAAGAATGTAATACAGCTTTATGCACCAAGAAATGAAACGGGTGAATCAGTTCATTGGGTATTTGAAAAAAAAAAAAAAACTTTTGAGAAAGGGAGGAAGGGAGAGAGAGAGGCACGGAGGTAGGGAACGAGGCAAGGAAGGAAGGAAGAATAACATTCATTCGATTAGGGAATCGTTTACGGTGTTTAATTGCTTAGAGTTACCAGCCATGTGAAATGTGGATGTTTTAAAAATATTAAAGCCAAATAGTTTCTTTTGGTGTGTGAAAACAAATCCGATTATTGTGTGTAAAAATGCCCTACAATATATTTGTTTAATAACTTAATAGAAGTAACAATCACTTTTACTCGTCTTAAGGCGCACTGGGCCTATGAGGCTAGACCGCTGTTCTTAAAGGCCAATCCGCACTCGGCGGCTGATGTGGTTATTACCACGCAGGTCGGTTTTGCTTCCCATAAAGTTTCCTGGAACCCATCTGAGGTTGCATCGACATGAGAGCCCAGGTGAACTAAACATTCGACACTTTGTGGATCTCAGCCTATGACCACCGGGTCTGGAGGAGAGCATCTAGCCATTAAGCTCTCGCGGCTGCAGATTAACATAGTACAACGATAGAACGAGTGTTAAGACTACTAACATATTTGTGACGAAACGGCTGCAGATCGGCAGATCTCTGCATAATATCCCTTTGAAGGGAGTGCGAGGCGTTGGTCTCCCTTGACTTTAATGTCAATTAATAGGGGATTTCCCTAGGAAAGTAGTGCGGGGCGGAGCTATACTAGTTATTTATAGAGAAATCTAGAATGTTCCCTCAAGTGAGTACGTGGTAGAGATCTCTAAGTTCACGAGGTGCTTCATGCAGCACGGGTTGGTGGAACTTATCGTGACTCTGGTTTTCCTTCATGAATCATGAAAAGTCACGCGGCCCGTGTAGGCGAGTTGAAGGCGCACTGACTTAGTCGTGGTCAGTCGCCAACCAGACCTCAGCGTAGACAGATCACAGCTAACGGGCTGTTGTAATTTTGATGTCAATATTCGCGGCCAGAGCGGACATCTGCAGTCAAGTTTGTGATTGTTCAATCACAGGTTAGTTGAATACTTATTCTATTATTTAACTGTTGTCTTTATGCCGTGCCGACCTCCCGGAACGAATTAATTGCCGTCGAAAATGAGTCGTCGCGTAGCGTTACAAGTTACAGCTGGCTGTCTGCATATTTAAGTAGCCTTTATCGATCAGCGACGTAATGTGTTACCTGACGGAACAAGCCGTATTCCACAGCGAGTGGTGTGTAAATAAAATAGGCCGAACGATGTGCTTTACAGTGTGTAGCAGTTACTTGTTTGGTTTATTAATTGCGCATGCAAGGCGACAGTTTGTCAGTCATTACATCAACATGCTAGACGCTGTAAATAATGATAAGGTAGAGCTTATTATTAGAGATGTATAATGTGCTTCGTGACATTAGAAATGTAACTTGATTGTTCTATCAGTGATGGTGATTTTTCGAGGAATTCAAGGTGAGATCAGCCGTGGTGTATTTGCTGTGTGCAGATAGCAGTGTTATTCCGCGTAAGCAGAATGGTGTTGCATCGGTAGGATAACAGTTGATAGGAAGTATTCATGATACTATTGTTTCTGCTGGTTGTCATGTCCGTCCGCTAGAATGACCGTGCGTGTTCCATCTTATGTTTGTCTAGGCAGCCGACTGGGAGGTAGGCCGGTACGCCCAACCCGTTAGGTTACAGGTCCGACCCAAAGCGATCGAGCATATCCGATGGTTGAACATACCCGATCGAGGGTGATGCGGCACTCCGTAATTCGAGGCCGTGGGGGTCTAGATAGATCGAGGTTTGAACCTAACCGTTGCTGTCTCTAATATTCTACTCTTCTGGAACCCTGACTCGGTTCATGGAGTACTTGGAGTACTGCCGTGAAGTAGTAGTATATGAGGGGAATAACCCCCCCAAAAAAGGTGGAGCCAGAGTTTGGTAGTGGAGTCTGGAGGCTTGCTACATTGGATGACGTGACTTAAGTCGTCACGGGACAAGGTACACGGGACCCACAGTAGCTGTGGGAAAGTGTAATGGTGGATGGCCACCACAGCTGTGCTCGACCGGCACAGGTATGACTGACCTGGAAGATAGTCAGTGAATAAAAGGGCAACTCAGGATCTGGGGCAGGGATCCCAGAACTGACACTATGGCTGTGAAATGAGTTTGGTATTGAAGTGTAACAATTCATGAGTTCTCCTTGGTTAATGCTATAGTAGTGAATTATCAGGAGTATAATTCATTATGGTCATATAGTTATTAATGTGTGTAATTGATCAGTCCATGGGTTAAGGGATTGATGAATTGATGAGTCTGTCAGGAAGGAGATGTCCGGCTGGACACCTTCTCGATACAGTAATCACTACACTGAAAGGGAAGTAGGTGTATATGTTGATTGATGATGGAAGATGAAACAGGATTGGACTGGCACCAGGCGAAGGATGCTTGACAGAGTCATACAGTCGACCCTGGTGCTAGGGGTTATTTGTAGCCCAGAAGTGTTACTTGACTGAACAGGTGTGCTGTTGCTGTTTCTACCATCATTATGCCTATATATTATAGTGACTAAGTAGATCTATGATGTGATGATTTCATACTCATGTTGGTAGACATGAGGAATGTCTGAGAGGCAGGTTACATGGTGGAGATGCTGGTAGTCTTTGTTGTAGTTGAGTACTCACACCAACCTCTCCGTGTTTCAGGATCTGTTATTACTATACTGAAGAAGATTCAAGAGCTTCACCATGAGCTCTATGGGCCCACTCATTCCAGTGCCTATCCTGAAGTTGATTGAGGCCATACTGGGAGTGGTCGTCTGATTCTGCGAGATCAATGTTGGGAGGAGCTGAGTGCTGAATAAGTCGGTAGGTCTAGGTTAGGACCTCAGTCAAGAGTCCGACGAGTGGCATCCGATCCTGAGAGGATCCAACACTGAAACGTCTGATGATTCTAGCCAGTGAAGCACTGGTGAAATTCATACTCAGTGTAAACCTTGGTGATTGCAAGGTCGTGAACTTTCCAGTTGAGCAGGGTGATCAGTGTTACCGGTCACCATGACCTGTGTTATATGCTTCTGGCCCGGCTGGGTTATGGGACACCATGTATAATTTGATGCTTAAATAGTGTTTCTACATTGGTTACCTTTATGAAGCCAACATGTGGTCCAGTGACCTAAGACATTGATTACATCATTGGTGGGAACACCAGAGGGACATGTTTGTTCAGGTAGTGAGCTACCTCAGTCCAACGTGGTGAACTGTTGACAGTGTATGCTAGGTTGTGATTGATACCCATGTGATCAGGGTAGTTACATGAGACTGTGTGAAGATCTATTTGTCCAAGGACATGGAAATAAGGTGAAGTGTTTAGTCACCTGATAGACTTTGCCAGTGACATTTTGTGTTCAGGTGGAGCAACCGCTCATTGTGTAGGGGGCATATTAGTTGTGTGGGTCACTTATGAGATAGAAGAGTGAACAGGCTCTTGTGTATTTTGATACGGTGCTACAAGTACTTTTTCTGCAAGTGGGAGACCGCTAATGTTCTAGGGTCGGCCCAGACTTCATCAGGAGTGTGACGGGTGATATAGTACGACAGCAAGGAAGGATCCTTGTTCTTCGGTGCAGTGTCAGTCAGGCAGTGGTACTGCGCTTGATCAGCCCGTGTTTGGTTCTCTGTGTGAAGAGGGAACTTTGGAGAGGCAGCAGACCTTGGAGTTCCAGTCCATTGGAGGAGCCTGGGTGAGTCGCTACCACGACTGGACAACCGCACGAGCTATCGTCCGCCTCCATGATGAATACTCATCTGCATAGCTGATCTTGTACATAGTTCTTCTAGTCTGGCTTTCAGCCATCCTTCTCTTTGTTGTGGTTGACTTAGTTCAGAATTAAATTTTGTTCTCTTAGCTATGACTTTGGACAGGGATATGACTGGTGTCTGGTCCGAGCCCCCTTGGGGTTAGGAACCCTAGGTGAGGGAGGGGAGGTTCAGCTGTTCCGGCTTGTGTGGGGCCTGGTAGACGTAGAGTGCTATTGAGGTGGTTGGAGCAAAGGCAGGGGATAGTATCTATCGTGGCAAACCAGTCCCAGCCCCGGCGGTCTTGTCAAAATATTAATAAATACATTATTTTGAGATAGTGTGTCAAGTATTAGTCAGATATGACTGAGCTACGGTATGACAGTAGACGGTACTACCTGCTTTTGTTAGCGCCGAATGTTGGGTGGCGCTTACCAAACCCGACACCCCATATTGTGCGAACGGCTTCGGGCAGAGTAGGGCAATTGGGAGGATAAAAGCCTTATCCTAGTATGAGGAAATGCAACATAAAGACTAAATGTCATGGCAGGGCAGACCAGGCCCTAAGCGTTTATTGACAACTGGAATCGAATTGACAACTTGATCGAAGCTCCGACTCGGGGACAGTTAGAGCATTGCTTTGCTGATCCTGCAACTTCTGCAGTTTGTCTTGTTCCAAACGTATAGGTGTTACCTTTCCTCTGGACTAAACTAGACAGGCCGAGAGAGGGGTCATGCTGCATGGGCAACACATGGTCTCTAAATTCATTCCAGGCTTTGTGTTATAGGAGTATAAATCGTCTGTCAAGACTGCAAGGTTCCAATCATTCCTGTCATTTTGAGAAGTAAAGAAATTATATCTCGTCTATGTAAAAAGGTT
>JACEFZ010017959.1:0-55000 GCA_014155875.1 Cepaea nemoralis | reverse complement strand
AGTCCACCCAGACTTTAGGATTCTCTTGGTACACACATACAGGGAGCACAGACAATGAGTTTCGTTATTACCGCCATCATACTTAAGTGCACACATCAATGCTCTTTAACATTCGTCACTATGGCCAACCTTTCACTGACACCCACTCCTGCATTGTATAGAAATCCACCGGGGCATTCCTTCTTAGTTTCCACTCTCGGATCACCATCACACCCCCATTTCTTCCACAATCCCGCGCCTTACCTTTCTCCTCCTTTTTGCATGTCACTCATTTACCTAGGTTCTGCACTGAACCGTTACCATCACCTATTTCCATTGCCCATGACATCACAGATGACCATGACATCCCACGACTGTATATATCAGAGTATCAAGGTGACATTCATGTTAGTATCACAGCATGGATTCTGAGATAAGTAGCAACAATTTGTTTCAAATTTTCATTTTCTCTTCATTGTTCTCATTTTGTTATCTTTTCATTCTTCTCATCCCGTTATTATGCCTGAATGTAAGCACTGAAGTTTCTTCTCCGATATATGTTGTGTTTTGTGTATGTATTTGTTTGCTGATGAGGGCTAGTCTCTGCAGAGTCCTGTTTCCCCCCCCCCCCCCCCCCCCCCCTCGTAATTCTGTTCTGTAAAGCTGCATTATCTTGTGTTATTTTATATTCTGGTATGAACCTAAGGCCTATGCACGTCAATGTGGAACTACTAATGTGGGACGTGGATAGGCCTTAGGTTCATACCAGGATACGTTCAGCGTTGCCAATATTTAAATCTCACATCCCGAAACAACCAAATATATCAATTATTTTATATTTTTTACATTTCCACATCATTACCACAGTTCCACTAATTTTATTTGGATTGCTATGAGAACCGTAGCAACTAATATGTTTAGGTTAGTTTGTTGACTACTTCCTATTGCTTTCTCGCCTATTTATAAGGCATGTTTGAAGGTTATGGCGACCTTCATCGCCTCCTTGCTGTCTTAAAATTGGGCGAATCAGAGGGATCTCATCACTATCATCATCATGATGTGCAATACAGGTAAGCTTGGGCGGTCATGTTTCGTCGTCTCACACGATCAGCAGAGTCTTTGATCATCATCGTATTCTTGTCTCGAATATGCCATGTGCCCAATACATCTAGATATTTATCTCTCTGCCTTCCTTTTGTACCTTTCCCCTCAATCTTACCAGTTATCACCAAGTTCTCCGATTTATTGCTTCTAATTTTGACTGTCTACGACTAATTTTTCTGATCAGTTTACGGTCTTCATGCATCCAGCAAACTGCGGCAGGTATAGGGTGTATTTTTCAATGACAGTGCAGTGTTTGAAAATATTGCCGGTTCAAGTTTTGTATTCACCCCCCTGTAATGAAAATAAAGTTCATGCAATAATAGGTAAATATAAAACTTGACCGGCAATATTTTCAAACACTGCACAGTCATTAAAAATACATCCTGGTCTGGTCGGTTTGGGTCCTCCGAAGTCTGTATTGGCTTTATCGCGCGCAGCACTGTCTCTGTACACGTCTACTGGATCGACCCGCTCTGTGGCCAAGGGGTTACGAATGTAATTAGCAATTCCGCATACCACGTTCGAAACACAGCTGCGGGCCATATGAAAGCAAACCACCTTGCACTGGTTTCCCAATGGTATGGGTGCTGGTCGTTCAGAAAGCGCAGGAATCACATACAGTTTGGGCTGTGGGTGGGGGGGGGGGGGTGGGGTTGGGGGTGGGGTGAGATGGGAGTGAGGTGGTGTGGGTGTGGGTGGTTGGGTGCGTGGGTGTGTGTGTTTGGGGTCGGTGTGTGTGGGTGGGTGGTGTGTGTGAATGTGTATGTATGGTGTGTGGGTGGGGGTGTGTGGTGGGTGGGTGGGGTGGGGAGTGAGAGTGGGGGTGGGTGGGATGGAGTGTGGGTGGGTGGGGTCTATGGGTGTGTGTGTTTGTGTTTGTGTTTGTCTGTGTGTGTGTGTGTGTGTGTGTGTGTGTGTGTGTGTGTGTGTGTGTGTGTGTGTGTGTGTGTGTGTGTGTGTGTGTTTGCAGTCGCCTGTGGTTCATTTCTTGAAGTCATCTGTGGTTAATTTCTGGAAGTCGCTTGTGGTTCATTTCTTGAAGTCGCCTATGGTTCATTTCTTGTAGTCGCCTGTGGTTAATTCTTGTAGTCGCCTGTGGATGTTTGCTCAGCGCTGAGTTTAGCTGAAGTGCTTAAACGCTGTCGTTCTATAGACTTGTTCTGTTGTCATCACAGTCCGTTAATTGATTGTGAAATTTGCTGCAGATGACGTCATTCCAGCCTCTTTCCCCTGGGAAGCCATGACAATGATGTCGACTTTCGCCTCCTATTTCTCCTTTCTGGTGTCATAGATAGAGAATCTCCGAAACTTGTTCTTTGTGTGTGAGCCATACTCGGTAAAAACATGTTTTGTTTCCCTTAGCATTTTACATTCCCCTCCTGTGCATCAACGATGTTCATTCTTATTTAGGCCAGCATTTACTGTGTACTTTGCAAATCTCAGACTTCTCTCCACCCTTTCATACATATCGTTGAGAATACCGTTTCTATTTTCAATGGAGAGATTTCCATTTTCAAATTCTTTACAGCGTGTAAAAAGATAAGCAATTAACTTTTTTGTTGTTGTTTTACAACGTGCAAACGTTTCTACTAATTCGTTTCAGATTGAATTATGCTATATTGGAAACCCAACAATGTCCTCTTTCTTTGGCCAATCTTATGCTGAGTGTATCTAAAGTGAGCTGTGGGGTATCCGTGGCGCAGTTGTCAAGCCGTCAGTCTAGCCTACCCAAGGTTGTGGGCTATCCGTGTAGCAGTTGTTTATCCGTCCTTCTGGCCTATCGAAGCTTATGGAATATCCGTGGCGCAGTTGTTGAGCCTTCTTCCTGGCCTACCTAAGTTTATGGTATATCCGTGTAGCAGTTGTCACGCCGTCTGTCTGTGCTACTGAAGTTTATGGGATATCCGTGTATCAGTTGTCAAGCCGCATTCCTGGCCTAATTAAGTTTATGGGGTATCCGTGGCACAGTTGTCAAGCCGCCTGTCTGGCCTATCGAAGGCTGTGAGATATCTGTGTAGCAGTTGTTTAAATATCTTTTTGGCCTACGGACGTTTATGGGGTATCCGTGGCACAGTTGTCAAGCCGTCTTCCTGACCTACCGATGTTTATGGGATATCCTTATGGCAGTTGTCAAGCCGACCTCCTGGCGTACTGAAGATTGTGGGGTATCTGTTTTCGGATTCAGTCATTAGGTTCACGAGTGTAATATTTTCAGATACCCCGGTATGGGGTGGGGGGACGGGGGGGGGGGGGCATCGCCGGAGACAGCGGAGTTCGTGACCTGTGCGATGTTTTCGACAGGTTACTTTGCAGAAATAGATCGAACCATATGGAATCAAAACCGGATCCATCTTCCTGCATTTAAATTACTTTCAACATGTAATGCATTACTTATATAGCCAGTGCAAGGCCAATTCAGTACAGATCTATGGGAAGAGAAGCAGAGGGCAGACCAAAATAAATGAGGCTGGGTGGATTTAGACGGTTGCCTGGAGAACTATCATCAGCAAAGTTGATTTAGAACACCAAAGAACAAGATCTGTGGAGGGGACATTAACGCCTACGCCAGCTGACAGGACATTTGATAATGAAGAACGGCAATTCAGTACAGCACCGGGGCTTCCATCCTTGTTTCCCTAACCATGCAGGTGTTGAAGTTATTCTATTAACTACTTCAACATTCTCTTTCTTTCTTATCGCAGGAAAATCCAATTATCTCCATTAACTTAAAAGCGAACTTAATTATAACATATACATAAACCTCCGTTGACATACTAGCTGCCAGAGTGCAGCATCCAACAAGACAACTTTTAAAAGAGCTAATGGTCTTTTGCCATGTAGCGTTCCCGAACACAAACACATGTTGATGCAGCACCCCTCTAAAAGACGGGAAATCTGTTTCAGCAGTTACATTTAGAAGCGCCGCTTAACTCAGTCTCGAAGATTTACAATGCATTCGCGGGCCCCTGGCTGTTGCTGGATTTTGAAGGTGTTGAAAGAGAATGATGAAAAGATGATAACGCCTGCACCGAGTCGCCGTAACGTGAACAGTAGCGTCATCATTAAGATGATGTATGGCGAGGGAGTTTTTGTCTCTCGTAATTAGGCTCCGGTGTTTCGAACTTTCTTTGTGAGGTCAGGGAATAACTCACGAGAATTATCGTTACGTTGCCAATTCTTAAAATGAATATATATATATTAACATCCAGCCATATTACTGATTCTGCCACTACTGCTACTACTACTACTACTACTACTACTACTACTACTACTACTACTACTACTACTACTACTACTACTACTACTACTACTACTACTACTACTCCATCTACTACTCCATCTACTACTACTAATATTACTACAGCTACTACTAATGTTGCTACCACTTCTACTACTTCTACTGCCGGTACAGCTACTACTTTTACTGCTGCAGAAACTTCCGCCATTGATATTAGTGCTTACAAAAGTATTCATATTTTCATTACTGCTTCGGTTGCTTAGAGTAAATCTCCCCAGTGATTACTTGGTGTATCATAGATGGCGCAGTGGAGGTAAACGAGTCTCGGGAGAGTATTGTGCAAAACCTGCCACCTCTAAATAACGCCGATGACAGACACTGTAAGAAACTCCAAGGTTAGAGATAGACACTGCATTATAGGAAGCCTCGGTAGCGCAGTGCCTGTCACTGTTGCTGCAGGCCTTATGGGATGTGTTCGAAACTCTATAGAGGGGAGGTATTTCGTTATTAAAAATAGATCTGGTCTCCTACGTTGACCTGCTTTAAAGTGATTGTTTTGGAAAGTAAAGGCTACCGCCGTGATATTGACCTCATCAGTTATTGATATCGAATGTTCTATAAAAATATGGGGATCGTAGTGATAACCACGCGGGTCGTAATTCTGCTTACCAGCGTTCGAATCACAGCTGCGACCAATCTGGCAGCAGACTGTGTCGCCCTGGATTTTAACCTGTTGATATATGAACCCGTCGTTCAGAATGCAATGACAATCTACTGAACGTAAACTTGAGAAGACATCAACAACAGCAGTTCTGGTGTTGACAGCGATGTCCTATAAAGGGATATGCAATGAAAAGTGATAAACACCCCGTCGCGGAGCTAGCACGACAGAATTATTTTGACTGTCAGTAGTAGTCCCCCTTTCCTGAATTTTCCGGCCCCCATACTTTCCTTACACTCTCGAGATGTCATGACTTGGGGTGTCTTTCTCCTACCGTGTGTCCGTACCCTGAGATGTTCGATCCCACAAGTGTGCATTGTGTCTGCTCACAAGCCCCTCCCCCCCCCCCCCCAAGATTTCTCCCCCCCCCCCCCAACCTCGTGGAGGAGAATATCGTGCACCCGTTGCTTCGTGCCCCAAACCAATCCATAGACCCTAAATATTTAGGGCTTGAAAAACTATTCTTTTACATTTTTGCTGCGTTATACCAGGGAGGTACAATAAAACATAACGAGGTGGTTTATCTTATGAATCTATTTATTATTAACCACAAATTTAACAAGCTGATCCACGACTGTGGTAATCGTATGAGATGGCGAAACATCACCGCCAACGCTAATTGGCATACAGCACGATGATAAATACCGTGTAGCGGTAACTATTTCTCCTGTGTGGAGAACATCCCCACGAAACACATCCTTGTAAGCACGGAAGAAAATCGTGAATGTGTTATTGTTTACGGTGTCCTTGATTTGAATTTGTTAGACCGAGAAGACTGTCTGTCTTTATGTCACGGATGCTTGCGTCACTCTGGTGTCGTTAGATGCATCAAATTTTCATCACCAATTACAGTCAGACAATTGCTGCTGCTAATAATAATAATGACTGTCACCTTGCCGACTTGACAGACGATAGTTTGTAAAATGGAGTTATGCCTCTCCATAGCATAAAGTCTGGGCTGAATTTAGAGACCATGTGTTGCCCATGCGGCACGATCCCCCTCTCGGCCTGACTAGTTTACTCCAGAAGAAAGGCAATATCAATAGTCTGGAACAAGACAAGCTGCAGAAGCCACCGGATCAGCAAAGCAATGTCTTAACTATCCGCCTGTCTGAATTTCTTATCCTAGACCAGTGGCCGACCAAGCTTAGGGCCTGATCTGCCCTGCCTGACAATTAGTCTTTAAGTTGCATTTCCTCGCACTATTAGTTTAAGCAATAAAAACCGGCTCTGTGATGATGGGATTGCGGACGCTATTTGTAATCCCACATACCGGATTCGAAACACAGCTGCTGTCGATTTGGCAGCAGACCGCCTTGCGTTGGTTTATAAAGAAAATGGTATGAGTGTCAGTCGTCCAGAAAGCAATGACAAAACTGAACGTAAACTTCCCAGGAAATCACAAACAGCCAAATATGCTGGGGTAGAGTGTGACGTTCTGTAAAGGATGTGCAACATTTAAAAAAAAAATAAAGGTAATATGGGTTAAAAGACGAGCGGATCGATTTCAATGCCCCGGGTTTGATTCTATATAGCTCGGTTTCTTTCCACAGAGGGCATGCCGTATGCTTAACTCCAGCCACGATTCCCAGGAGTCTCGGATAAAATATTCCAAGCAGTAACCGAATGACGAGCGATATCCTAAAAAGACCGCACGATCTTCTGGGCTTGAGGCAAGCATCTTAACCTCTTCGCCACGGTATACGCCAGGAAAGGGAGTGCATATGAATGGTTAAATATGACGTCTTCATCAACTAGGTCAAAGATGGCAAGAAACTGTGTCTGTGTTTACAGATTAAAGGACAGGGGAAAACAAATTACACAAATATCAACAATAATAATAAAATATTTACAGATTATCCAGACATGAAATGGAAACACATTATTAATGTTGCAGGAAGTTAAAAAAAAATGTCACGGAACAAAAACGGAAGAAAGCTCAATTTGGCATAAATGCGGAATTTTTCGATATTAATTTCGGCATTTTATATTGTACATTTAAAATGTAGTTGTCCTTTTGACAATGTTGCGATCAACCCCTGTGTGATTTCCTTGGCAGTGTTGTGTTCAGTAGTTTGTTAATGCGTGTTGAACGAGAATCCAACGTTGGAGTACAACGTTAAAGTGTCTTAAATGAAGCCACAACACCGCCGGCAGCGGACATGCAGTTTAATTGCGAGTGTGATAAACCTCTCGGCAACGCTGGCCTATATCTTATACTGCCGCCGTATTGTAGAGGCTAGAAGCTTTCCTGACAGCCCGGCGGTCATGATTTGGAAACCTCATCGGTGCAGATGTTTAAACTTGTCCAGACTTCTCACTTCGTCCCAAACTAACTTTCATTCTTTAATTCATTCAGTAGCATGCTCTTTGCAGAACCCTGCTCCCATAACAACCTTCCGGAACACTTCTTGGTCATAAGCAAGATGTCCCGCATCCGATACACCCATCTGGAGATCATCTGCCGCATTCTGTACCCATCGTCTCTTTGGCCTTCCTCTTCCTCTCTTCCTGGGCATATGTTCCTCCATTATTGTTCTCTCCAAACTTCCATGACGTATCAAGTGACCAAAATATTTTCAATTTTAGCCTAAAATTTATACTAGAAAATGGCTTAAGAAATAAGCATGAACAGCATGATACTAACGTCACTCATCGAGTGTGGAGTGAACTTTAAAACTACGAGTATAGCTCTATGAGCTCACTGCCCTGTATGGCGTGCAAAAGGTCGTCTGATAAACATAAGAGATAGTATGGGAAACACTAGAGACGGTAGGGACTTTACACTGACAACGACATGGGCGTGTTCAAATGAGGTTTCGATATCAGCTGTCGACGTTCGCAACGGGAGGGAACACCTGGCCTTCTGTTCCTCCGTCAACTTAGGTTTACAAAATGATATTCGATTTCGATTATATCATTACCCCTACCACCTTCAACCCCAAAGATAATTTATATTAGGGTCCATGCTTGGCTCAGATTAATAATCATGTGACTGAATCAGACACAACTAGCGGCTGACCATGGTTTCACCCACACATTAATATTAATTTGAAGGCGATCGTTGTCCAAAGTTGGTAATGGCCTTTGACAACGTCTCGGCAAGTACATGCTTTAGAAATGATCCTAAAAGTATCTTGTATGATCTTAAAACATTAGATGGTTCGCCACACTTTATGTACGCACAGCAGGTTCCTGGTACAGAAACAGATTCTATTTTATGCGAAGCAGTGACTCACCTAACCAATCAACCACCACACGACCAGATGCTACGCCTCACGCAGGATGTATGTCTCAAGAAAGTGGCACCAGAAATCTATGTAAGCGTAGGCGGACTTCTTCATTCTGATCGTGTGCCGTTCGGTCACCAACATTATTAAACTGCCATGTGAATGGGATTGTTTTGCATACATATCAACATCAACGTCTAGCGACGTGACATCTGGTGTAAGAGATCATGCGTCTGCGCATCTCGTGATCTCAAATATACGTGAACTCATATATATATGTGTGTCAGTTTATGAGCTTATATATTTTCATGCCGTGATGAACATTTGTCTAGAATCATCTTCATCTGCCTTCCTTAAACTCTGCTACCATAAATCTTTCCAGTATAAGTTGTTATCTTTGGGGTTGAACGAGCACATAGACCATGTGATAACAAAGGCCAAGCGGGGTTTGGCTGCGATTCGGATGATGGCGGCAGCAAACTGTGAGCAGCGCCATCTATGTCTTCTGTACGAAAGGCTGGTCATGTCTGTTTTTGAGTATGTGATGGCGATACTGACTCTCAGCCGTAAGCAGATAGAAAGGATGGAAAGGATACATAACGAAGCCATGCGCATTATTGGATGTACAAGAGATACAGCATGCAGGGCGATGCGCTACCTTCTTGATCTTCCAACCATTAAAGACAGAATACAAATTTGCAAAGCAAGTGCCTACCTCAGAGTTAACGCAAACACACAACATCCACTGCATAGTGAAATTAGGAAGGTGAAGGGCAGCAGGTTGAAAAGAGGAAGGTAGTGGATGGGTCAAGCCGAGGACATTCTTCGACAGATGTGTTCACTTGAGGACTTAGAACCTGGCGAGTAGTGGGTACAAGTGCCAACAGATTCCTGTACGTCTCTTTCAGTCTGCATCCACCTAGACAGAAAATGCAGACAAGAAAATCCGGCTGCTGTGGAGGCAGAAGTACAAGCTTTGATTTTCGATAATTCGGTAGCCGGTGATGCTGTCATATACACAGATGGGTCGGTCGTCCGACATGTGACGGCGCAGGCCGGAGGGAGAATTGTGAAGGAGGACTCTGGTGCTTTTGCTGAGACCACAAGTAGCCTGACTATGGAAGTCATGGCAGTAAGTAAAGCCATAACATGGCTCGAGACACAGACATTCACTAGGGCATGTTTCCTTAACGACTCAATGAGCATGCTCAAGAGGACAGAGATGGGGTGGATCCGAAGAGAGTAGTTGCTGTCTCTGGAGCGGTCTCTGCTGGCAAACATTAGTTTCATCTTCGTGCCAGGGCATGCGGTAGTACAAGGAAAGCTCGCAGGTAAACGCTACTGTGGAGGGCGGACGCGCCATAGAACAGGTTGACATTCTGAATGCTCTACGAGAAGTAAGACTGTTGATAGAATCAAACGATGACTGTGAATCTACAACCATGGTCAGACTGCGAGAACTGCAAATTAAAATAGGTGTGGCCAAACAAGAACACTATGCAGGAAGCCAAAGAAGATTGATAAACCAACACAGAACTGGTGTCGTGAGCCGCTAAACGCTGCGGGATTTGCTAAGGAGGGGATCCGAGCACTTATGGACTGAATGGTTCGATGCGCAGAGGATGGTCTGTCGACCAACCAACCAACCAACCAACCAACCAACCAACCAACCAACCAACCAACCAACCAACCAACCAACCAACTAAGCAACCAACCAACCAACCAACTAACTAACTAACTAACTAACTAACTAAATCTTTCCAGTTTTTGTAATACATCCCACTGTTTCTATCTCTCTTCTCTCTCTCTCTCTCTCTCTCTCTCTCTCTCTCTCTCTCTCTCTCTCTCTCTCTCTCTCTCTCTCTCTCTCTCTCTCTCTCTCTTTCTCAATATTGCTGGTCCAAGTTTTGTATTTACCTATTATGTTGCATGAGCTTTATAAACCGTTAATACAAAAGTTGGACTAGCACTATTTGCAAACACTGCACAGTCATTAAAACACACACACACACACACACACACACACACACACTTACACACACACATATATATATAAGAAGAAGAAATATATATATATCTATCTTCTGTGATAGTTACTATACATCTTCCTTTGGAGTAGGTTAAGTCTGAAACTGGGTATACACTCAGGTTGATTTATTTCAGGGGTCTTGGATCCTGTTTCAAACAGTTTAATGAAATTATGCATATAAAATTTCCCTAGAGTGTTGATCTGTTCCAAGTATTAATAGGATAGTGGCTTCAGTTCTCCAACCTTAGGTACAAGAATAAGTTCTCTATGTTACCTGTCCTAAATGTTTAGTGGAACTTCTTGCAGGTAGTTCTTTTTTCGAATAGTTTTCTGCATCACTCTATCCAGGTGCTTCAATCAACTCAGGTCTGGATCTAGATGGATCTAGCCATTACCTGAAATTTCAGAATCAAACATATATCTACTGATATCATCAATATGAACATTAGAAATGGAAGACTGTAAAACTCCCAAGAAAAACAAGGAAAATAAATACAGGTGAATTTGATCCTAGGAAAAATAAACAAGGGAGGAAGAGGGTCTTGGTGTTCTCCAATAGTTATCAACCACACGACTGGTTACTCTACATCAAATCCTTCATTATAGGGCGCTCAAGGTTTAGACTACCAGATAAGCAGTGTCATCTTCACCCATGCCTGTCACATATAGTCTCCGTATTGAGTAATACCTTGATAGATTCAGAATTTGATAACTATGTTCACCATTCCCTTTTGTATATAATGATTTTCTCTAGATATAGTTCTATTTAAAAGAAAAGGTCTCATACAGAAAGAGTTTTAATTCATTTCCAAATGCAATGAGTATTTGCTTTCAAACAATATAATTACATTATGGTATCATGTCCTGTATAACATTCAGGAGAATTCTTCCTAATCAAATGCTTCGAGGGGGAGTATCTTCCCTCCTCTTCAACATGTATGTAATATGCCTTTACCTCATTCATCTATAGATATTCCCTCCTCCTCCTCCTCCTCCTCATCCTCATCATCATCATCAATCACCACCACCACCACCACCACCACCACCACCACCACCACCACCACCACCACCACCACCACCACCACCACCACCACCACCACCACCACCACCACCACCACCGCCGCCGCCGCCGCCACCACCACCACCACCACCATCATCATCATCATCATCATCATCATCATCATCATCATCATCATCATCATCATCATCATCATCATCATCATCATCATCATCATCATCATTATCATCATCTAACACAATTCAGGACACAAGACCATATGATTGTAACATGAGTGATATGGAATAAAGAGTGGTGTTATGTTTAGAAGTGCACTAAATTATTAATTAGTGTGTGGGTTATCACTAACATCTTCTCCTCTGATAGACAAGATATTATACATCAAATTGCCTACCATCAGGAGATTTATTGATTGCTCATGCTCCTTCTCAGTATGTCACGTATCCTCATTCAATCCACAATCATTCATCAGAAATAATAACCATACTTGCATGGATCATAATTAGGCTTACTTATGTGACTCATAAATGATATATTCACATATTTAATACCAATGAAATCACAATTGAATCACCACATGAATGCATCCACCGATTACACAAGATTATATGATACACATAGAGAGCTAGTTAACATCCCATGTGCTCGTGTACTGTTTCTATTAGGAATTACACTAATTCTTCCTACAAGTGATTGCACATTTAGAATAGTTCCTTGTTATTGAACTAAGTATTCTAACCTTCTACACCCTAAGTTAATCACAAACTCCCAAATCACTGCTGATGTAGCATAATTGCTTAATGAGTAAAATGTACAACCTAGGTCGAACGCTTATGAATTCACAGAAGCTGTCTAACTAGATGAAAAAGCCTCACCATGGTTTAACCTTGAGCACAGTTTATCTATGAACTGCAACATCTGAATATAGTGTTAAGTCTCTCCGGAATTAAGTTCTTAAGGTCTAACAACATTGTTACAACACATCAACTTACCATCTTCTGGGAAGGAGCATGACTAACGTAATATATATCACAATGTACTTACCTTCAATGTAACTGAATGTCTTATTCAAAAATAACGTCAGCAGATATCAGGCTCCAGACTCGGTTTTGGGTTTCCAAATTAAGCTGGCCGCTTATAGACCAGTACTTCTCTCTTCCTCTATTCGATTTGCTAATCTTAAGATGGATGGTTTAGTAAAGGATACCATGCCGCCAGTGGGCCGTCTTCTGTTTTCACGCTTGTTGAAGGTTATTCCAAACACTAGCCTTCCGCCGGTCTCCACGATATATTTAAAGCCTCTCCTTTCTCGCTTGGGGTAATGACTTCATCACGAATAGCGAAGCTCTGTTTTGACAATATGTAGAATATTGTTGTCCCCTTTAGGCATCAGCGCTCTTTCAAATTTGGAGTGATGCAAATTTCACAATTTGTCCTAACTATCGGAACTAATACCTTCCTTTTTCAAATTTGAATTTGAGAATGATGGTGGCGCTGTTGCAAACTGGAGGGGTTGTGAGGGTAATTTTAAACAGCGATGTGGCGGTTTCAAGATGTCTGTATACTACAGTCGATAAAGACTGACCACCTATGTCTCCATGCACTAAGGCCTACAGAATATGATAGTCTAATTCTTTATATATCCATATGGCGTTCCTCTTACGGGACTTGTTATATATAATATAATGTGTGTATGTGTGTATGTGTGTATGTGTGTGTGTGTGTGTGTGTGTGTATGTGTGTGTGTGTGTGTGTGTGTGTGTGTGTGTGTGAGTGTGTGTGTCAGAGGTCATAGTTTGATGTAATTGTACATTGGTAAGTATACAGTTGAGTTGAGTTGAGCCAAGTCTCGACATCACTGAACTCCGGACATTTCCACACATGCTCCGTCCCCTCATTCAACAGCAAATGATGAGTCATAATGCTAATCTTTCCAACTGTCCTTTGATTGAAATTTCTCCTTGTCTTCACTCTCAGTGTATATATTCGTCCATGAGCCCTGCCGATCCCCAGCATATCATTCTTTCCACATACGGGTCCTTAGTCTGTTACCCCACCTTCTGAACCTGGTCCCACAGGTGACCAACCTTCTCTCCCTTGTCCATAGGTAATCTACCATCCAGAGGCACACTCTCTGCCAGCCTATCAGCCTGTTCATTCCTGACACTCCCGCGAATCCACACAATTCTCACAATCTGTGGCCTATGAAGCCTTTTCACACGAAACATTCTTTTCTCTACCTTATTAAGCATACTCCGTGAGTCCGTAATGAATACGATGTTTGTTGCAGCAGCCTCCTCCAAACATAGGAAGGCTGCTGTGACTGCTTCCACCTCGATTCTCATAGTGGATGCCGTAATCTCATATGCCAGACTCTCCTTTTTCAAACATTGTCCATTCACCTTCGCGATGAAACCCCAGCCACTGCATTGTATAAGATTTCAATGTACGGCAACATGATTATCATCATGTGCCCAGTAAATGGCACGGACTTTCATTTATCTCCACATATCTCGGCCCATAATTCCGAGGAATAATATTATTGATGTTAATTCTCCAAAGCCACTGTCTTAACCTATCCAACATATTTTTTCTGGGTCCGCCTCTGCATCTTCTAACGCTGATCTTTTCATTTCTAGCAAAACACTCTAGGTCTCTATTAACATCCATAACAACTTTATATGATTCAGTTCACATTCGATTTGGTATTCTTCATAATACAAATTTACAAAATAATCATACTATATTACAATAGCACTGAATGACTACACTATGATCCGTTTGCCTAGGTGTTTCACCGTGGAGTTCTTCTAGCTCTAGATCTATGTCCTTCTCATCGCATCTCATCTTGTTTCTCTTGTACCTTGCGGCGTCGATGTGAAGAATAAACAGAGAGAGAGAGAGAGAGAGAGAGAGAGAGAGAGAGAGAGAGAGAGAGAGAGAGAGAGAGAGAGAGAGAGAGAGAAAGCGCCCGTTTATGGGTTTCATGTATCGAGATTTCTATGGAATTAGCTATTCCCTATGTCATTGTTTGCGTGGCCGGCCTCTTCTTATGCATTTATTTGGTCTGTACATTAATGCTTGTTGCGGTATACTGATAGCTGATAATCTAGTTATAGGCTGCCAAGAGCCGGAATCACTGATCATATCCGACATCTTGGTTTTGGTCTAGGGGTTAGAAGATTTACAAATATCTCTACAGGCTCTTATAAACACTGTACGAATCATTCCGTGCACACAACACAACAAGTTCAACGCGTCCTTAGAGCACACGATCACTCTATCGTAGGACAGTTATCACCGTGGTTGCCATGATACACCGCCAGCTTCCTGCCGTTCAGCGTTCTGTGTATGACCAACACACCTACTGTCTATCAATAGAGAATACATGGTACAACTAATCGTCATTTGGACCTTGCTGTTGCTCCACAATATAGATCTCACAATTCACTGGTAAATGTTAATAACAGTTCTATTTACTGACTTGTGACCAACCAGTCGTTGTCACGGGGTGTCTCTCTCTCCGCCGTTCTTGTCGACGAGTTCAGAAAAACGGGGTCAGCTCTCTCACCACCGCTGGTCGGCATTTACTGGCCCATCGTCAGTCGTTAGCTTCAGTGTACTGCTTCTGCAATCACAGCCTTCTTTAACAGGAACACTCTTTACTGTCGACTGCATCTTGAATAACTGCAACCATCGCAAACCTCTTTCAACTTTCTCAAAATCTCTCCGAACCAACCTTCTCCTTTCACGTCTCAGCTCGCTCTGTCTGAGCGCACCCTTTTCCGGCTTCTGACCTGGCGCAGTCATGCGACCACATAACTCCGCCCCTTCGTGTCCCGGTGTCGGGTTGGTTTCTCAACTCGTGTCTTAGTGACATAAGTTTACACACTTGCTCTGTTTCTCGTATCCATCTAATGGCATAGGCCAAACCATTTAACTTGCTCTTTTCTCACACAATCTAGCGCTGCTATAACTCCGACGTTAGTCGTGAGTAATTTATTTCTGATTTTCTCTCTTCGAGTTACATTGATTATTCTTCTCAGGAATCTTACTTCTGTTGATGTAATTTTTCTTTTCTCTGTTTTTAATATTGACTAGGTTAATCTATGTGGTTTCCATCTCCAGTCGTTTGGATACTTCGCATAGCTTCTTGTCTCATTACATGCCCAAAGAACATAGTCGAGTCTCATAGCTGAATGGAATCTTATATTTCCATTAGCTTTCTCAGGCACTTGTTAGTTACTCTGACAGTCCAATGTATCACAACATTCGTCTCAGAAAGCACGTCTGCATTGCCTCCAAGCTCTTCCTAATCTCTTCTTTCACATTCCAAGATTTACCGCCTTAAACAGAACATTTTCTTTACAACATTTCAGTACTCTCTTTCTGACATGTAATACGATTGATTTATTACTATAAGATACTTTTGATCTTATGAAATGCAGTTATTGCTTGACCTGTTTTGCTTGTAATCCCTGTCGTGAATTTTATCATATGATGTTAGGATACCTCTGGATATTTGAAAGTATTGATTTGGTTTAACATTTTCGTTTCTATTGTGATATCACATTTTTACGTTATCTTTTTCTTAGATATAACCAGTATTTTTGTTTTCTAGAAAAATGAACGTCGTCTTTTGCTTACAATATCCGCTGTTCTTGTTCCTTTAAGTGTTTAGCTATAATTAATGTTTCATCTCCATAACGTAGATTGTTTATATTTTAACCTCCAACTCTCAATGCTGGTTTCTTTTTGATCTCCCTTTCTTTATTATTTAGTTACACCACACATAGAGAGAGAGAGAGAGAGAGAGAGAGAGAGAGAGAGAGAGAGAGAGAGAGAGAGAGAGAGAGAGAGAGAGAGAGAGAGAGAGAGAGAGAGAGAGAGAGAGAGAGATAGAGACGAACGAACGAACGAACGAACGAACGAACGGACTTTATTTTCAAAGGGTAACAAATTGGGCACGCAGACCTGTCTTACATTCGGCCCTTCCAATCACTCATCTTTCGTTCATCAGTGGTGCATAGGAAAAAACATTGTCAAATGAATTTTGTAAACATAAACAATGCATATTACCATGTTATGAGACACATCCACCACCCACCCACACATCCCCCATTCACCCCAAATCCCCAACCAAACCTCACACACAACCCAGACACACATACATCCCGCCACCCATACACCACATCCCCACAGCTACACATCTCCCTACACACACACACACACACACACACCTCCCACTCACGACACATCCAATCCATCCCACACCCCAAGCACACATACATTCCCCAACCTACACATCCCTCACCCACACACACCCACCCACCTACACACATCTCCCCACCCACTCACATATCCTCCACCCGTCCCATTAAAAACCAACAATCACCCACCCACATACCTCCAACCACCCAGCCAAATAATATCCCTCAACCACACATCCCTCCAGACACACACATCTCCCCGCCAACTCACATATCCCGCACCTACCCACACACAAATTCCGCACCCACCCACATAATCTCCCCCAGCCCACTCACAGATCCCGAGCCCACCCATACAAACATCCCCCCACCATCTCCTAACCTACACACTACTCACCCACCCACACATCCTCCACCCACTCATCCCCCAACCACACATCCCTTAACCACACAACCTTACCCATATACAATCACCCACCCACACATCCTCTACCCAACCTCACATCCTCTACCCACACATCAACATGCCACACATCCCTTAACCACAATCCCCTACCCATATACATACACATTCCCACCCACACACACATCTCACCACCCATACACACATTCCTCACTTACATCCCCACCCACCAACACATCCCCCATTCACAAGCACATACCTCCCATCCACGCACATACAACCCACACACACATCCCCCACCCACACATTCATCCCCTCACACATCCCTCCACACACGTACTTATCCCTCAACCACTAACAGCCACACATCCCTCACCCACTCATCAACACATACATCTCCCATCTACCCACCCACAGTCACACACCCCAACCACCGATCTAAACACACGTCCCCCACCCACACACACACACACACACACACACACACACACAGAAGAAAGAGAGAGAAGGCAGAAGGCAAAGGAGAGGAGACATAGAAGAGAGAGAGAGAGAAGAGAGAGAGAAGAAGGCAGAAGGCAAAGGAGAGGAGACATAGATAGATAGATAGAGAGAGAGAGAGAGAGAGAGAGAGAGAGAGAGAGAGAGAGAGAGAGAGAGAGAGAAGAGAGAGAGAGAGAATGAAGAAACTTTATTTTCAAAGTGTTAAGAAAAATGGGCACGCATGTCCGTCTAACATTCTGCCCTTCTATCACTCTCTTTCATACACTATTTCATCCATACATCACTTAAGGATAACTGAGAGAAGAGAGAGAAAAGAGAGAGAGAAAGAAAGAGAGAAGAGAGAGACAGAAGAGAGAGGAGAACAGAGAGAAGAGAGAGAGAGAAGACAGGGTATAGAGAAGTATAGAGAAGATAGATTACAGAAGAGAGAGAAGAGAAAGAAGAGACAGAACAGAGAGAAGAGAGAGAGAAGAGAGAGAAGAGAGAGAAGAGAGAGAGAGAAAGAGAAGAGAGAGAGAGAAAAGAGAGAAGGGAGAGAGAAAAGAGAGAGAACAGAGAGATAAGAGAGAGAACAGAGAGAAGAGAGAAGACAGATAGAAGAGAGAAAAGAGAAAGAAGAGAAATAATAGAGAGAAGAGAGAGAAGAGAGAGAAGAGAGAGAAGAGAGAGAAAGAGAATAGTGAGAGAAGAGAGAGAAAGAAGGGAGAGAGAGAAGAGAGAGAGAGAAGAGAGAGAGAAGAGAGATAGAAAAAGATAGAAGAGAGAGAAGGCAGAAAAGAAAGAAAAGAGAGAGAGAGGAGAGAGAGAGAGAGAGAGAGAGAGAGAGAGAGAGAGAGAGAGAGAGAGAGAGAGAAGAGAGAGAAGAGAGAGAAGAGAGAGAAGAAAGATGGAAGGGAGGTAGATAAGGGAGAGAAGTAAGACAACAGAGAGAAGAGAGAGAGTGACAACAAATAACAATACGGGACTGTGTCAAGGCCCCATAATGAGTACACTTTCAACTAATAATTAACAATAATGAACGAGGCAATTCGTATAGCAGCGTTAGAAGAAACATTCTTGGATTGCCGCAAGTTGAACAATTGCGAAAGAACTTGTCAAGAATAGTTTCATTGATTAAGAACAAAGCAGACAATGCGAAATGCTGGCCATAACAAATGCGAAAGGGTTAAGTAGGTGAGGAACCTATGCCAGGTCTGGCAAACCGACAATACTGCTCACGAAACCATGGAGGAAATGAAGGAGAGGCGCTAGTCACAAGCGTTGCAGCTTCAATTATAACGCCTGCGACGTCTAAACGCAGAAGTGGAAAACAACAACAAAAGCTACTTTTCAGAAAATGAAAATCGAATACAATAAGTCACTAATGTCAAATGTTATATAGAGCAGGCTTTGCTCTGTGGCAGTGAACTTCAAATTTGTGAATGAACAAAATTAGGAAGAGCTCGGAAGTAACAGAGATGTGGTTCCTAAGACGTATACAGTGGTACCTCGAGTTACGAACGCTTCAGGTCACGAACAATTCAGGTTATGAACAGCTTCGAAAATTATTTTGTTTCTGGTTACGAACGAAGACGAGAAAGAGAGAGAGAGAGAGAGAGAGAGAGAGAGAGAGAGAGAGAGAGAGAGAGAGAGAGAGAGAGAGAGAGAGAGAGAGAGAGAGAGAGAGAGAGAGAGAGAGAGCAAGGTTTAACGTTGGAGACATGCGATCGCGTGCAGTATAAACGAAGGCTACGCAGTACTAATATCGCTTAGCGCTAGCCTAGTAGCCTAGTTTTGCATGCGTGCGCAGCCTCGCTTTCATTGGCCTTACTATACAGCGGTAAAAGATTTCTTAGCAGTGGCACTGTGTTCAGTTTATCTCTTTCATTATTTTCCTTATTAACCCCATCAATTATGAGTTCGAAGAACGGTAGTGGTGCTGTTAGGAAGTAGAAACGCATAACAGTGGAGGGTAAGAAGGAAATAATAATGAAACATGAAAATGGCGTTCGTGTGTGTGACATCGCTAATGAGTACAGAATAGCAAAATCAACTATATCCACCATCATAAAGAACAACGAGTTACTCAGATCAGTCGATGAGGCTAAAGGCGTAACCAAGCTGCAGAAGCAAAGACCTCAAATTTTAGAGAAAGTTAAAAATCGTTTCTTGATCTGGATCAATGAAAACCAACTTGCAGGAGACAGTGTTAGTGAAGCAATAATATGTGAAAAGACGAAGCTGTTGCACAGTGATTTATTGTCGAAATTGCTTGGTACAAGTGCTGAGACTGGCGATTTTAAAGCCAGCAGAGGCTGGTATGGAAAAAAAAAGTGTGATAAATAGTGTAATTAGGCACGCAGGGGCTGCAATTTCTAACGAGAAAGAAGCAGAAGCGGTTAAGGTGGAATTTGATAAGATCATCAAAGAGGAAGACTACGATCCACAACAAGTCTTTAATTGCGATGAAACTGTCCTATTCTGGAAGGAAATGCCAAAGATGACCTTTATCACCCAGGAGGAGAAAGCACTGCCTGGGGCACAAACAAATGAAGGACAGGCTAACTCTGCTGTTCTGTGCCAATATAGTGCATACGATTGTGTCCTTGGGTAAAAATATGGGCATGGAAGTCGATGGCAACGACTTGGAGGAGCTGATTGAGGACCACAGTGAAGAGCTCACTACAGATGAGCTTGTGGATCTTCAGAATGAACAGCTAAAGACATTAAAGGAGGAGGAGTTGTCCGATGATGAGGAGTCAGTGACCGTTTCAACTGCCAGGACTAAAAGAAATTTGCAGCAAGTGGGCAGACGTCGAAGACTTCATTGTGAACCATCATCCAAACAAACTTGTTGCTAACAAGCCGATGCCCTATACGTGATGAATGATAACGCGATGGCCAACCTCAAAATGATTCTCCAGCAAAGGAAGCGACACATTTCCCTTGATAGTTTCTTGGTGTAGAAAGATTCCCAGTCAGCTGCCAAGAAACAGTGACAAGAAACTCCTGAAACTAATGATTCAGAATAGCAAAGAAAGTGACACATTTCTCATGATCTTTTTCTTGGTAAGAAAGATAGACTAAATATGTTTTGATTTTACATTTAATTTATTTGCTTGTTTTCTTTCTCTTTATTTAATACGTGAAGTACGCGCAATTGTGTGCGTTTTGTCAGGTAAACGACAGGATGTTAATAAAAAAAAAAAGAACGATTCTTTCATCTTGAAACGGATTGTCTCTGTTTCATTGATTTCAATGTTTCCCGTTACAAACGTTTCGGGTTACGAACCGAGTTCTGGAACGAATTAAGTTCGTAACCCAAGGTCCCACTATATTACGAATATCCCTGACTACCAGAGTAACTAAAAGTGTTGCGTCTAGAAGAAAATAATGAAAATAAAATATCGTATACAACAAAAAGGAAGAGACAGAAGCAGCGTTCTGTGGTTAAGAAAAGCAAAGTAAAGCAAAAAAAAAAGAAGTTAGTTGCTTATCCTGTACATGACATTGCAGTCAACTCTATCATTGTTTGGGATTGTGTATGATTTCTTGGCAAGTTTACGTTCTTTAGTTTGCCACGACTTTCTGAACAACCGGCACTTATACCACAATGAACACCTGCGCATTGTAACCTGCTTCCAAATCACCCAAAGGTCCCTTCTAAACGACTAAGGCTTGTCCTTGACTTGGGAACATAAATTACAAGTACATCCTAATGGGGAGGGACACTAGTATTAGGGAAAGCTAATCCACACGCAAAATGCAGTCCAGTGCTACTAGAAGTAGTGTGTATGGACTACGCTTGAGATCAAAGCCAGCGAGCGAAACAAATAAAAACTAAGACGCGTTGGAAACTAGACCCGTATATTTTTAGACCAAACGGCATTTAATGACTGATGTGGTCTGTTTCATATCGGCTGCATTAACTTCCCAAGGCATTTCCTGGTACCCTTTGTATTCTGGTTGACCAGCGAGCCCAGGTAAAATTCAAAAATTCTTAACCGCCCCGATGCTGCTGGAACCCAAATCCATCAGCACGACTGGCGAGCGTCTGGTCATACTAATGAGAAGAGAGACTTTGGACATCATCGTGACGACTATGAAGATCAGTTGAAGAAGAGGCAAGCGAATGGAAATGATACTGGATGGATTAAGATAGTGGTTTGAGCTATAGAAACATGAACACCTACGCTAGGGCCTAGATGCCGATGATGCTGTCGACGTGTGTATCAGTAACTGTATCAGGATTTTGTATGAAAATATACGTAGTAAGTTATCTGCTTGCTCTAGTCTTCACATACAACTAGCATTGAGTATTGTTTTTAGGGCAGAAGACCAAAGCAAATTAGCGGACAGCATCGCACACGATATCCAACCGTCTTTTTTCGTACTTGACATGAAATTTGATACCGTCCATGTTTACCAAATACGATAACCATTTCCAGATCGGTTTCTCGCTAGAGTGGACGCATTCGATGTAACGAAGTTTGCTAGAAGCATCGAATTCCGGATGAGGACTTTAAAGTTCAGACACGGTTACGTGGTCGATGTTTACTGAAATAATTTAACTGATGTAAAAGATGATGGATGACGATCTGTCGCTAATGGAAACGACTAGAAATGCTTGAATAATGCAGTGTTAACAAACATTTGTTAACTTTTCTATACCGTGTGATTCTTGGAACACCAGAAGCCAGTTACAGCTGCATGTAATTATATTATACGTTTCTAAATGAAGAAAAACACCCGATAGTTACAGGGTTCCCAAAGGTGAAGTAAGGATTAGTAACACTGTAGACCTCTTGAGCATGTCGCAAAGGGCGACTAGAGATGTTTGGTCAGAGAAGTCTATCTGACAATCATGCCAACATTCAACCTGGTATAACATGATCTCCAAAGGGTCTGGACTGCATTTATGGGGGAATATTGCTCCACTTTGAGACTCAAGGGCTAAAGAAGAAGTAGTAGTAGTAGAAGAAGAAGAAGAAGAAGAAGAAGAAGAAGAAGAAGAAGAAGAAGAAGAAGAAGAAGAAGAGAACAAGAAGAAGCTAAAGAAGATGAAATAGTAGTTGTAGTAGTAGTAGTAGTAGTAGTAGTAGTAGTAGTAGTAGTAGTAGTAGTAGTAGTAGTAGTAGTAATAGTAGTAGTAGTAGTAGTAGTAGTAGTAGTAGTAGTAGTAGTAGTAGTAGTAGTAGTAGTAGTAGTAGTAGTAGTAGTAGTAGTAGTAGTAGTATGCTTGCTTGCTTACTTGCGTTCGCTGGCTGCCAAACTCCAGCGTGAAGTCCTGTATGTTCGGATGAAGACATCCTGTTGTCCAACATCAGTGTGATGTCATACCGGACTGAGGTTTGCGTGAGTATCCGTTGTCTCATGTCTGGCTTATTGGTGTGCAGACTGGTGGTTCCTCGCCGTGCCTCGACGTCGGGAGAATCAGCGATCGTACTACGTTAGCCAGGACCCCGAAGGGACCTGTTGCTCAGGATGCACGGCTAGGACGTGTTAGTAGGTCTTGGTCAGTATAGAACCTGGCCCTGGTGCCTTGGAAACACCTCTGCGTCCCAGTATTAGTAGTAGTAGTAGTAGTAGTAGTAGTATTAGGAGTAGTAGTAGTAGTAGTAGTAGTAGTAGTAGTAGTAGTAGTAGTAGTAGTAGTAGTAGTAGTAGTAGGAGGAGGAGGAGGAGGAGGAGGAGGAGGATGTAGAAGTGAAGAGGGGGTAAAAAGAGGGAAGAAGAAGAGGAAGAAGTGCTGAAAATTAAAGGACACGTAACATAATCTCAACTTCCTAAGACTAGAATATGTTGGAGCTGAAAAATAAATGACACATAACCTAATATCAACTGCCTAAGACTAGAATTCGATGGAGCTGAAAAATAAAGGAGACGTAACCTGGTGTCAAGCCGGCTTCATGGCTTAGAGGTTATGACTTTTCTCCTGTAATCTCGTATACTCTCGTCGGTAACGTGATGACGGTGACGAATCAGCAGTGGTTCGAATCGCATCGGTAACTTACGGGGTATGTGAGCGTAATTTTGCCAAGAATTCAACATACAGCTGAAAGATGCTGGTGTTGACAGCGATGTCCTGTAAAGGATACGCAAAAAAATAAATAAGAAAAACCTAGTGTCAATCTGCCTAAGACTAAAATACGCTGGAGTTCGACTAAGAGGCTGTCGTTTAAGTAACCTTATCCACTGTTTCATCAAACTTGTTGCTAGCATCCGAAGCCAAGCTCTCATTCTTCTCCCCTTAGTTCCTCTTTCGAGGCAAGAGCATCACAGCAAGTTATTGACTACTAGTAGGTCAAATGTCAGTGTGTACGAATTCGGCATTAATTTGTGTAAGGACTACTGCCTCCTGACGCATGGGAGTCTCGGTGATGAAGTGTTTACGCCGCCTGACTCGCACTCCGAGGTTATGGGTTCGATTCTTGCCTATGTCGTTCGGTTCACGAGTGCGGTGTTCTCGGAAATTCCTGGGGGGTCGTCGCTGGAGATACGATGTCCGCGCTTTGTGCGTCGCTTTCGGCAGGCCACCCTGCGGAAAGATACCGAGCCATATTTGATAAAACCCGGCCAATTAAGTCGTACTGATTCAGTGTCAAACAAAACAGCAGGTGTGGACCAAATAAGGCACATAATTAAATGAATAATGTAAATTTTCATTCTCTGAGCATTCAAATTGCTGAAGATGCCGCGCAACGAAACAAATAACACGATAACCCAGTATGGCTAATATATCGACCTTCTGTCCAAATGGGAGGTCATAATTGGTGATATATTATCCCTCGGCATTGAATCAGTTAAACCTTGTTTTAAACCTCTTGGTAGATTCTTATCAAGATAGTGGTTTATATAGGGTGTATTTGTACTGACTGTGCAGTGTTTGAAAATATTGTCGGTCCACGTTTTGTATTCACCCTC
This sequence comes from Cepaea nemoralis, assembly GCA_014155875.1. Classification (NCBI taxonomy): domain Eukaryota; kingdom Metazoa; phylum Mollusca; class Gastropoda; order Stylommatophora; family Helicidae; genus Cepaea; species Cepaea nemoralis. Next base: position 30,664 of record JACEFZ010017959.1, on the reverse strand, counting down.
TGTAAAGTTCGTGCAACATAATAGGTAAATACAAAACTTGGACAGGCACTATTTTCAAACACTGCACAGTCATTAAAACTACTCCCTACATCAGTAAGTCCGTAAGTATATGTATGTCCCCATCGATGTGCTGTTACAAAGAAGTTGCTCCTACTCTTTGATTTTTCAACTGCTGCATACTTGATAACGTGTGCTACATGTACACAGGTACTAATGTCTTCTGCCCTTATCTGAAAATACTCGGTATGTAAGATCTCACTATCCAAGCCATCAACGTAACATTCATCTATTTCAACTACTATGTATCCCCTATTGGATTACAGTTCATCAACCAACTCGCGCCATGCTGAACTGTCCTATCTTTCGTTATCTCCCGCAGCTTATCTCCACATCTCTCTCCTACGTAGACAATGGACTGATACACTGCGGAGGAATATTGTCCGTAAAGTCACGTTCATCTTCGTTCCGCGACATGCGGCAGTTGAGGTAAATGAACGAGCTGATAAACTTGCTGGCTCTGTATCCCCTGCAGATGGCCTGCCCATGGATCTAGCCGATGTTATTAATGCCCTTTAGAGAGATGTCGAGAGCGGAGGACTTTGACGCCAGTGAATCCACTATTGTTATCTAGAATGAAAGTCGCTGAAAAGTCGACAGGGTCGACTTAATTGCACCGGGTTTTATCCCATATGGCTCAGTCTCTTTCCGCAGCACGGAAAGCATCACATAAAGCACGAACTCCGTAGCTCCAGCGATGACCCACAGGAGTCTCTGGAAAAAAAATGCACTCGTGAACCGAAGGACGCGGCCGGGAATCGAACCCACAACCTTCGGAGCCCGAGTAAGACGGCTTGACAACTTCGCCACGGAGACACCTATCTTGATCTAGAATGATAGACTCGGGAGTAAGTATTGGCACAGAAAGACACGAGAGGCACATCGGTAGAACGAGGGGCCTCGTCAACCAACACAGAACTGGCACTATAGGCCGCCAGACATTGATGGATATTCTAGAGGACGGATCTGAGCGACTATGGACTTGTCCGGGGTGCAAGTATTATACCCTAACCGATAATAGATAACAGATATTTATCTCAGATGTACCCCACATATTAGTCATCACAGTCTCCGGTTCCCATCTCCTTATGTTTTTATGTCTTCCTCTATTTCATTTCGTCTAGCTTCCAGAGAAAAACCTTTCTTGTTATGTTATTATCAGGTTTTCTCAATGCCTCCAACCTTACCCCCTTACGCAATAGCGTTCTGAAAAGGGTTAGTTCGATTGAAGTGAGATTAGTGTAGAAGCTTTCGTCTCGAACCGTTACCAAGGTAAATATCTTTACGGAGGATTGTGTAGCAGAGCTCTCCTTCCCTTCTCTAAAAATGTTAACCCACGGGGAGTGTAACACGTGACTTAACTTTAAGTTTGCGCAGATGCATATTAAGATGTAACCTGGTGATAGTTCGGCGCTGTAGATCAGGCTGAGATTAGGCCTAGGTTGATGATATTTCCTAGACGGGTTTTATATATTTCATTCCCAATAGCCTAGAACCCAATGCAGAGAGAGAGAGAGAGAGAGAGAGAGAGAGAGAGAGAGAGAGAGAGAGAGAGAGAGAGAGAGAGAGAGAGAGAGAGAGAGAGAGAGAGAGAGAGAGAGAGATAAGTAATCTAGAGTAAAGTAGTTGTTTAGATGTATTTGCATTAATGACTGGGAAAATAAGATGTGTCATCGCAAACATAAATGTAAAAGAAATCGTACAACAGAAAACGTAGTCAATACAGCTAAAAGCGAACTAAAGATAGTCATGGCAAAGAAGAACGAACCTATTACCATTTTAGCTCCGATTTCTATGATATTGATGTTGTTGAAGTGGAGAACAACGACTAATGAAATACATATACTGCCACAAACACAACTCACAGGAAAGCTTCAGTCAGTGGTGGTAGAAAGCAAAGTAAAAGTGATTTTAAAAAAGCAAGCGCACTAGAAAAAGGCTGCTGTAGGCTGCTTCCACTTCCATTCAGAACAGGGTTATTTAACCGGAACGTTAATTCTCATCTACGTGATAATGTTCTCGTAAATATAACTAATTATACACATTGTATGGTTTTCGCAGTCTTTACAACTTGCGCTATATTTAACCACTATTATTAACGATTTGTATCCAAATTTGATGACAGTGTTTCATTGTTTTGTTTTCACCAATAGTGTCACTCTTTCAATCTTCACCGCATTTAGTCAGCATGTAATTAATTCTTCTCGTCCCTTCCCCATCCACGCACTGGTATTCTCCCAGGGATTTCCCGTAGGTAACAGATTCCTCGGTGGAACACTTTCAGGTTGATTGTGACATTTCGCAACACTTGACAGCTCTCATTACAGCTCAGTCTGGCCATCTATTTCTCTGAAAGGTATGGAGTGTCACACTTGTCCGGCGGGAAGAGGTGGCAGGTACGCCCAGAACAAACAAAGCAGTTCATGTTTTCGTAACATATCACATAAGCGTTTTGTATTTCTGCAATTAATTTCCCAAGGCCATCAGCCGAAACATAGAAACGAATGTCCTCCATGACCCACACTTTCGCTTCCATTTTCGTCTTCTTGGGGCCACAATTCCACATACAATAATCTCTCCCCCACCTCCCCCCCCCAACCGCATTTCCTATTACAGGACATCGCTGTCAACACCGGCATTTTACCGTCGTTGTCGATATTTTGACAAGATTACGCTCAGCAGTTTGCCATTGCTTTCTGAGCGACAGGCTCCCATTTCCCGTAAATAACGGGATTCTCACGCAGCTGCGTTTGTTCACGTGGATAAACGAGATTACGGAGAAAGTTGCTAACTTCTACGCCAGGGAGACCGGCACATACAATAATACCCTGCCGATAATCATATATTGACAAATATAATGACATTATATCCTACTGACAGTCATAAACTGACAAACAGAAACCATTAAATTCCTGCTGAGAACCATGTTTTGACAAATAGAAAAACATTAATTTCCTTCTGAGAAACATGCTTTGACAAACAGAAAACCATTAATTTTATGCTAAAAACCTTGTTTCATTTCCAACAGCATTAGTATCATTACTAGCGTGTGACTAAAGAGTTTTTCCCATCTGGGGAATAAAGGCCGCTTGCCGAAGTAGCTGCAATATAAAGTGCGGTCTTGGATATAGCTAGATTCTCTATCATGATCAGGGATCGATCACACAACACAATATTTTGTCAGACGGATTTTCTCGACCATCCGCTCAGGATCATAGAAGACGGAAAAGAGGAAGACAAATACCAAGAAAAAAGAGCTTTAAATATGAAGATAACATCAACACAGACGTGACGAATGACAGACTGTTGCATCACGGCAAGATATAGACTGGAAGGATTGGGCTAGACAGTTACATCACGGCAAGATATAGACTGGAAGAATGTCGGTAGAATATTACATCATGACTATATATAGGGTGGAAGGATAGGGATAGACTGCTTACATCACGGCAAGATATAGACTGGAAGAATGTCGCTAGACTGTTACATCACGACTAGATATAGGGTGAAAGGATAGGGCTAGACTGTTACATCACGGCAAGATATAGACTGGAAGAATGTCGCTAGACTGTTACATCGCGACTAGATATAGGGTGGAAGGATGTCGCTAGACTGTTACATCACGGCAAGATATAGACTGGAAGAATGTCGCTAGACTGTTACATCACGACTAGATATAGGGTGAAAGGATAGGGCTAGACTGTTACATCACGGCAAGATATAGACTGGAAGAATGTCGCTAGACTGTTACATCGCGACTAGATATAGGGTGAAAGGATAGGGCTAGACTGTTACATCACGGCAAGATATAGACTGGAAGAATGTCGCTAGACTGTTACATCACGACTAGATATAGGGTGAAAGGATAGGGCTAGACTGTTACATCACGGCAAGATATAGACTGGAAGAATGTCGCTAGACTGTTACATCGCGACTAGATATAGGGTGAAAGGATAGGGCTAGACTGTTACATCACGGCAAGATATAGACTGGAAGAATGTCGCTAGACTGTTACATCGCGACTAGATATAGGGTGGAAGGATGTCGCTAGACGTTACATCACGGCAAGATATAGGCTGGAAGAATGTCGGTAGAATATTACATCATGACTATATATAGGGTGAAAGGATAGGGCTAGACTGTTACATCACGGCAAGATATAGACTGGAAGAATGACGCTAGACTGTTACATCGCGACTAGATATAGGGTGGAAGGATGTTGCTAGACTGTTACATCACGGCAAGATATAGGCTGGAAAAATGTCGCTAGACTGTTACATCACGACTAGATATAGGCTGGAAGAATGTCGCTAGACTGTTACATCACGACTAGATATAGGATGGAAGGATGTCGCTAGACTGTTACATCACGGCAAGATATAGGCTGGAAGAATGTCGGTAGAATATTACATCACGACTAGATATAGGGTGAAAGGATAGAGCTAGACTATTACATCACGGCAAGATATAGGCTGGAAGAATGTCGCTAGATTGTTACATCACGGCAAGATATAGGCTGGAAGAATGTCGGTAGACTATTACATCACGACTAGATATAGGGTGAAAGGATAGAGCTAGACTGTTACATCACGGCAAGATATAGACTGGAAGAATGTCTCTAGACTGTTACATCGCGATTAGATATAGGGTGGAAGGATGTCGCTAGACTGTTACATCACGGCAAGATATAAGCTGGAAGAATGTCGCTAGACTGTTACATGACAACGAGATATAGACTGGAAGGATGGGGGATAGAGTGTTACATCACGGCAAAATATAGGCTGGAAGAATGTCGCTAGATTGTTACATCACGACTAGATATAGGGTGGAATGATGGCGCTAGACTGTTACATAGACTTACATTACTTCTTGCAGAATAGACACTTACATCAGGAATTGTCGAAAATCGCTAAGGTTTCTTTTGCGATGAAATTCTTATTCTTAGATGTTATTCGCTGACAGCAAGAACGATATATATTAATTTTTCTGATTATCTTCAGCGCTAGTTACAAACAAGTAATTGATTATACATTTGCTGATTTAATCAATAGTGTAAAAATTTTATGGGGCCTGTTGAGTATAAAAATTCTATTCACATTTGTGGGAAATGTTTCTTTCCTGAATTAACAGAGAATTACCGGCGGCAAGTATATAATATATTATTTTATGTTATAAATATAATATAATATATATGTAGAAAATGCATGCATTTATTCCTAAATGCTTGAAAGAGATGGCCACTTTGGCAAGTATTTCAGCAGTCTCTCTAATGGTGTTTAATGTTTTATTTACCCTTGTGCTTAATCGTAGTTTCATGGGGACTAATACAATTATTGTTCTTTTCACAATTGTATGTAATAACTTCACCGCTATTTCTTTATGTTGCTTAATGCTTTTGCCAGCACCGATTTGTTCCCGCTTTACAGGATAAAAAAAAGTCCATTAAACAATTTAGACAGGAGAAAAATATAATTGGCGTTTAGTCGTAATCTCGCATGCTTTATTTCGTCTCTATTTTTTTTTCTTTTGTTAGGGAAATAGTGTGCTAACAGTAATTCTTAACAAATTAATTGGCATTTAAATAGAAAGTTTGAAGGGAATTTAGAGGCGGAAATGTACAAAATACGCTTGTACACAGTTGTTGAATGTTCCACAAACAACGTCTAAATTCAGCCTGAGATAGCCTGCGGCTCGTTGTGTTGCTCCATGTCGTACCCTTTAATACATAATTTTCCCATGATTTCATACTGGTGATTTCTCTCGTCTTAAATTTTCTACTTCTTCGTCGTCGTGGTCATCATCATCATCATCATCATCATCATCATCATCATCATCATCATCATCATCATCATCATCATCATCATAATCATCATCATCATCATCATCATCATTATCATCATCATCATCATTATCATCATCACCACCACCACCACCACCACCACCACCACCACCACCACCACCACCACCACCACCACCACCACCATCATCATCATCATCATCATCATCATCATCATCATCATCATCATCATCATCAAGGGCTTTATTACCTGACCTGGACGATCATGCATCGATGCATTTCGCAATCTTCCAATGGATATAAACGAATTCGTGTTCTATTGTTTCGTGTTATAAAGAAAGACTGTAACTGGTCTTATTTCGCTGTATTCCTCGATATCTTTACAATGTTCTTGATATACTCAGGACATGCAACGTTTGATTATTTCGAGATTGGTTTGTTTCTACGACCCTGTTCAGCCTAGCTGGCACTGCTTCGGCCTACATCTGTTCTTTTAGCTGGACGCTGTCGCCATTTCGAGACTACAGGTTCAAATCCCAGTGTGCCTATAGCTTTCAATGTTTATGTTATCTAGCATATTATCTGATATTCGTTTTTTCACCTTTCATCACTATGAGTGTCCATCAATACCTATACATCTGTATCTCATGCTAGTAATTGAATTGTATAAATCAAAATCAGTTTTGAAAATTATAATTTGTCTGAAGAATAAATCGGTCTATGGAGAGGTGCTTGGAAAGACCAGAAGCAATGAAGTGAGTGACTAGTGTCTTACATGTACGACACACGCCCATAAGTTTCCCAGAAGCAATGAAGTGAGTGACTAGTGTCTTACATGTACGACACACGCCCATAAGTTTCCCAGAAGCAATGAAGTGAGTGACTAGTGTCTTACATGTACGACACACGCCCATAAGTTTCCCAGAAGCAATGAAGTGAGTGACTAGTGTCTTACATGTACGACACACGCCCATAAGTTTCCCAGAAGCAATGAAGTGAGTGACTAGTGTCTTACATGTACGACACACGCCCATACGTTTCCCAGAAGCAATGAAGTGAGTGACTAGTGTCTTACATGTACGACACACGCCCATAAGTTTCCCAGAAGCAATGAAGTGAGTGACTAGTGTCTTACATGTACGACACACGCCCATACGTTTCCCAGAAGCAATGAAGTGAGTGACTAGTGTCTTACATGTACGACACACGCCCATAAGTTTCCCAGAAGCAATGAAGTGAGTGACTAGTGTCTTACATGTACGACACACGCCCATACGTTTCCCAGAAGCAATGAAGTGAGTGACTAGTGTCTTACATGTACGACACACGCCCATACGTTTCCCAGAAGCAATGAAGTGAGTGACTAGTGTCTTACATGTACGACACACGCCCATACGTTTCCCAGAAGCAATGAAGTGAGTGACTAGTGTCTTACATGTACGACACACGCCCATACGTTTCCCAGAAGCAATGAAGTGAGTGACTAGTGTCTTACATGTACGACACACGCCCATACGTTTCCCAGAAGCAATGAAGTGAGTGACTAGTGTCTTACATGTACGACACACGCCCATAAGTTTCCCAGAAGCAATGAAGTGAGTGACTAGTGTCTTACATGTACGACACACGCCCATAAGTTTCCCAGAAGCAATGAAGTGAGTGACTAGTGTCTTACATGTACGACACACGCCCATAAGTTTCCCAGAAGCAATGAAGTGAGTGACTAGTGTCTTACATGTACGACACACGCCCATAAGTTTCCCAGAAGCAATGAAGTGAGTGACTAGTGTCTTACATGTACGACACACGCCCATAAGTTTCCCAGAAGCAATGAAGTGAGTGACTAGTGTCTTACATGTACGACACACGCCCATAAGTTTCCCAGAAGCAATGAAGTGAGTGACTAGTGTCTTACATGTACGACACACGCCCATAAGTTTCCCAGAAGCAATGAAGTGAGTGACTAGTGTCTTACATGTACGACACACGCCCATAAGTTTCCCAGAAGCAATGAAGTGAGAGACTAGTGTCTTACATGTACGACACACGCCCATAAGTTTCCCAGAAGCAATGAAGTGAGTGACTAGTGTCTTACATGTACGACACACGCCCATAAGTTTCCCAGAAGCAATGAAGTGAGTGACTAGTGTCTTACATGTACGACACACGCCCATAAGTTTCCCAGAAGCAATGAAGTGAGTGACTAGTGTCTTACATGTACGACACACGCCCATAAGTTTCCCAGAAGCAATGAAGTGAGTGACTAGTGTCTTACATGTACGACACACGCCCATACGTTTCCCAGAAGCAATGAAGTGAGTGACTAGTGTCTTACATGTACGACACACGCCCATAAGTGTCGCATACCTACTACATTTCTTTGTCGGACTCTGTGGCTAAGGGCTTTCGGACACGATTCGTGAGTCCGCTTGCCTGAGTTCGAGACACAGCCGCGATCGATTTGGCAGCAGACCGCGTCGTGCTGAGTTTTAACGTGGTGATATGAGAGCCGGTCGTTCAGAAAGCAATGGCAAACTACTGAACGTAAACTTGCCAAGAAATCTACAACAGCAGTAAAATGCTGGTGTTGACAGCAATTTCCTGTAAATAGCATATGCAAAAAAAAAACAAAAAAACATTTCTCTGCGTAGACTATATGCACGTTTACACAATAAGGACAGGATGGTATAGTACCCGCTGAGCCTTGGTAGTAGTTAGGACCTTTAGCTTTCTAGAATAATGGCAAACATTTCTCTTCTGATCACAGCGTAGTGGGTCCGTTCCACACACCGGTAAGTTGGTCTTAAATGTTGATTTCTCGTCCATGACTCTGGAACGTAAATTGCAATTATCTCAGAAATCGGAGAGGGTTCATCACCTGATGGCGCGGGACACTGGTTAATAAGAAAAGCAAATCCACACGCAAAAATCCCACAGTGCACTCACTTGTAGCAGAAACCTGCAGGACTTTCTTGTTCGGTGTTCTCCCCGACCATGGTATTCTTTGTGTTGTTTTCACAAATCACATTTCCAGTGCCATTAGCAGTTTCGTAACTTGTCTGTGTATTATTAATATTTCACTTGTACAAACAGTATGGGTTCTGTCTATCCTATAACATTCTTTTTCTCACTTCTATTGACAACATTTTTTTATTGACGAGTATGTTTCCCACCTGCTAAAATCTATCCTTGGAATAGTGATTCTTATCTCAATCTCTACAAGGTATTCCCTAACAGGTGTCATGACTGGTGCGAGACGGTTGTAATGACTCCCAGTGAATAATCTTGCCATCTACGCGGAAGTTACGTTTTTGGCATTTCTCGCTTCTTGGGAACGTCTAAGATCTCTATTCTCTTACAATTCAATTCTAACCCCAGTAGCACACTGTGAAAAATTACCGAATCTACTACATGCTGCAGGTCCTGTTCATTGTCTGAAGTCAATACTCTATAATCTTATATATATCATATATTGTTGATGTTATGTCCATCATTATGAAAACCGGAAACTGATTCGAGAAATTAGATGTAGACAGTTTAAAATCTTTGGAGGGACCTGTACGGGTTGTGTGAAGTGTCATACATTCGCGTTTCGTAGGGCTGAATCAACGGAGGATTATGTGGTCTGTCTTTCCCTGTGTTAGCTGATGCGAGTGTAGACTTCGTTCGACTGCACTCTCCCTTCACGGTCTCATTGTTCAACACAGTTTCATTTAACTTCAACCCTTCCTGGGCTAAGTCCCTCTCTCGTCGCTATTAACCTTTAACCCATTGACTCCCTTAACCTTACACCTGGATCATTCACTTTATTGGAATTATACACACGGATCCAGTAAATCACTTGTCCAAGAAACAACAAGGATGCAGATAAGTAACTTTTTGGTCTATATTTTTATGTAGTGTTTGTCATGTAGTTGTGTCCGTTTGTCTGTTTTGTTTTTCCTGTGCTAACGACGGTTTTGGCCGCAATGTCCAAATTTTTTTGGTACTTGCGATCGTCTTCTATTTAAGCTTCACTTCTTCTTTTCGTTTCTTGGTGATTCATCCATCACACATGACAATACTAGCACAACCTCCTAACGATTAAGTCAATGCGCCCTCTTTTTGTTGTACCCTTGCCATCTAAAAACCAACACTGTACTTTCCTTGTATTTTGCTTGTATTTTCTTACTAACTCTGTTTATAAAATGACATCGATTTGTTTGATTCTCCAAATATTAGTACATCGCGAGTTACTATGTTAGATGCATACTTTGTCACACACCAGATATCAGTGAGTTACTATGTTAGATGCATACTTTGTCACACACCAGATATCAGTGAGTTACTATGTTAGATGCATACTTTGTCACACACCAGATATCAGTGAGTTACTATGTTAGATGCATACTTTGTCACACACCAGATATCAGTGAGTTACTATGTTAGATGCATACTTTGTCACATACCAGATATCAGTGAGTTACTATGTTAGATGCATACTTTGTCACACACCAGATATCAGTGAGTTACTATGTTAGATACATACTTTGTCACATACCAGATATCAGTGAGTTACTATGTTAGATGCATACTTTGTCACACACCAGATATCAGTGAGTTACTATGTTAGATGCATACTTTGTCACATACCAGATATCAGTGAGTTACTATGTTAGATGCATACTTTGTCACACACCAGATATCAGTGAGTTACTATGTTAGATGCATACTTTGTCACACACCAGATATCAGTGAGTTACTACGTTAGATGCATACTTTGTCACATACCAGATATCAGCGAGTTTCTATGTTAGATGCATACTTTGTCACACACCAGATATCAGTGAGTTACTATGTTAGATGCATACTTTGTCACACACCAGATATCAGTGAGTTACTATGTTAGATGCATACTTTGTCACACACCAGATATCAGTGAGTTACTATGTTAGATACATACTTTGTCACACACCAGATATCAGTGAGTTACTATGTTAGATACATACTTTGTCACACACCAGATATCAGTGAGTTACTATGTTAGATACATACTTTGTCACACACCAGATATCAGTGAGTTACTATGTTAGATGCATACTTTGTCACACACCAGATATCAGTGAGTTACTATGTTAGATGCATACTTTGTCACACACCAGATATCAGTGAGTTACTATGTTAGATACATACTTTGTCACACACCAGATATCAGTGAGTGTCATTTGTTTAATTCAAGTTTATTTTGTTCACATTATTTCACTGTAGTACCCTAATCGCCCGCACTGATAACAATGCAATTATACGACTATGTTCTGTTATCAGCATCTGCTTTTGCCATAATCATCACAAAACGTAATGGTTGTTTTCAGTACCAGTCTTATGTGGTCACGATTATCCAGATAACACGTACTACTGTTACAGTACTTAGCGTTACAGTAGTTTGCATTACAGTAGTTTGCGTTAGTCAACATGTGAAAGTTGATCTCTGTTTGGTAACATCTCTAACGCTTGCTGTTGAAATGTCGTTGCCTAGAAACGAAGTAATGGCAGTTTACTTCGCCGACGTTTTATGTTTTGAAGTGCTTTGTCCCTAGTTAGTTAACAGGAAAGTAAATATTTTCAAGTTCGTGTATTGATTTATTTCCGGTGTCTCTGGCGTATACGTTTTATGAAATCAACACAGGAATGATCACATTCCAAATTCGCTACACGGCCGAGCTGTAAAAACATCTTGGATAAAACATTATCACTTGAACAATATACACATTTAGCTACTTGCCATGTTTAAATCATTTCCAGTGCGCTTCCCTGGAGTCCATCAAAACTCATCAAACGATAACTTGTCTCGATTACTGCAGTTGGAGTAGGGAATGGAATGTGCTATGGCCGCGAAGGAGAGCGGTTCAGACCTGTGGCTGGCCAGTTCGCAACAAGGACACTCACATTCTTAAATCTCTGATGGGAGAGACCGAGTGCTTATGTCGTGGTCGATTATTTATCATAAATCCACGAGTTTCTGGGATCTGAGATGACGGCGTAATAAGGATCACACCGCCCGTCAAATATTTTATGTTTATAGATAACTAGCTGACCCAGTCCGGCTTCGCCTAGACCCTGGCGAGGATCTTTCTGTCTGTCTGTCTGTCTGTCTGTCTGTCTGTCTGTCTATAGCCAGGGGACTTAACCTAAGATATAGCAATGCTACTAAAAGTTATGTCCCTTTATATATTTTGTCTTATGTTCAGTCATGTAATTTAATTATTAAATTTTAGTAAGTAAATAGCTGATTCTACACTAAAAACTATGACAGTTGGTTGCACGAGAATGAAAATAAGACGTGTAGAAAATTTCATCTCAATCGGATGGATCGTTATCGAACGCATCCAATACATCCCCACCCACCCACCCACATACATTCTGTTTTATAGATATAGATAATTCAGAAAATAGAATATGGGTCTGGCAGCATATTCCAAATAGTGGGCGCGTTGGTGTAATTGTTATGGGATTACACTGCTAATGTCACGAGGGCGTTTGGACGAGAGTTTTGCGCCCGCACTTGCGTCCGCTAAGGGAAATAAAGACTGGCAACCCATACTTCGTGCATTTAAGCATGCAAAATAATGGTCCTAATACTTTCCTGACTCTCAGAAGGCTCCAGCTTTGGGATTGATTAATTGATTGATTGATTGATTTAGGAACCGACATCACAGCTGGGACTGTTTCTGAAACATGCAACCAACATGCAATAATAAAGCAGGAACAATGTATCCTGTATTATATCTACTACCTTGTTGAGTGTCGTGCTCCGTTGCGAAGGACTTACGGCCGCGATTCGTAAACCCACTTACGCGTTTGAAACACAACTGCGACCAATGTGGCAGCAGACCGCGTTGCTCTGGTCTTTAACGAGTTGGTATGGGAGCCGGTCGTTCAGAAAGCAATGGCAAACTACTGAATGTAAACTTGCCAAGGCATCAACAACATCAGTACAATGTTGGCGTTGACAACAATGTCCTGTAAAAAGAATATTAAAACAAAAACCTTGTTGAGGCGGATGATGATGTTGGTGGGAGATACAGTTCCTATAAGTCGGTCACATTGACAGTATTTAGTTAATGGTTTGTAACCGTCAGCATATATTAGTCAGTTGCTGTCAATGATCATGCATATTTATGTCTTCATGAGGACAGAACATGTTATATACATATATCATATTTGTATGTATTATTGTTTGTTTTATTTGTTCTTTATTTTTATTTACAGAGTTTCTGATTGTCTGTATATCACTATTGTCTCTGTCATTTCAGTGCTTATTTTCCTGTTATATTTCTCACACTTAGAATTGGCTTGATTTAGATTGTTCTGAAGAATCTCTTAATTTTCTGCCATAAAACGTGACGTCTGCAAATAATAATTCTGACATGTTATTTTCTTCTTCGTTCTCTGCTTCTAGGAGTATATGGTCAATTATCATGCAAAGAGTTAGGAGGAAAATACAGCCTGAAATAGGAGAAGAACAATGTGGGTTTGTGGAAGGATAGGGTACAGTAAATGCTGTGTATATACTGAGAAACATAATCGAACGTTCTATAGAAGTAAACAAAGATCTACACCTTTGCTTTATTGACTACACAAAGGCTTTTGACAAAGTGAGACATGTCAACATGATAAGGATGCTTGAAGATCCACAAATTGATGGAAAAGATCTTAGACTTGTAAAAAACATATATTGGAAACAACAAGCTGCCATAAGAGTTGATAGTGAAGTAAGCCAATATCAGCCTATTAAAAGGGGTGTGGGACAGGGATGTGTGATGTCTCCAGATCTGTTTTCCCTGTACAGTGACAGTATTTTCAGAAATATTGAAGATATGGAAGGAATCAACATTGGGGGACGATGCATCAATAACATTAGATATGCAGATGATACAGTCTTGATTGCAGACAATGAACAGGACCTGCAAAATTTAGTAGATGCGATTGTTACACACAGTGAACAACTAGGGTTAGAATTAAATTGTAAAAAGACACAGATTATGGTCGTCACTAGGAAGGACGAAATACCACAATGTAATATACAAGTAAATGGGAATATTCTTCAACAAGTGAGCAGGTACAATTATCTCGGAACAGTAATAACATCTGATGAGAGATGTCTTGAAGAGATTAGAACAAGAATCGCCATGGCAAAAGTAGCCTTTAGCAAGATGAAAAACATATTGACCAATAAAAAGATGTCAATTGAAACGAGAAAAAAAGTGTTGAGATGCTACATTGAACCTATACTTTTATATGGATGTGAAGCGTGGACAATGAGCAGTCAGGCTGAAAAACATCTGATGGCTGTAGAGATGTGGTTTCTGAGGAAAATGCAAAGAATACCATGGACAGCCAGAAAGACCAATGAACAAGTCCTTCAAGAAACAAATGAAGATCGTAAATTGATTAGAGAAATTAGACGTAGACAGTCAAAATTTTTTGGGCATGTTATGAGAAGAAATGGATTGGAGAATTTGGTGACAACTGGTAAGATCGAGGGGAACAGACCAAGGGGAAAACCTAGAAGCAAGTACCTGGATGGCTTGGCCTTGTGGCATGGTCGAGACAGAAACACGGAGCTGATCCACGACTCTGGTGATCGAGTGAGATGGCAGAACATGACCGCCCACGCTTACCGGCATGGCACATGATGGATGGATGGATTGTCAATTTATGTTTTTAAATAAATGGGGAAGCGAACACGCCTTTAACCTACACCTAGATTTACATCAAAATGTTCCAATGAACCTGCCTTGGTTCTCGCGCAACTTGTGCTTGACTTATATAAACTGTCGCTGATTCTGTATTTCTTCGGCAATTCCCTGGTATACTTCTATCAACTGGGTTTCATGACCTATAAATGCGCCTTTAATGGGCTTATTATGTCTTGCTGCTTTTTCTGTCAGTTGTCTCAGAAAGTTATTAAAGAAAATAAATTAAATAATACGAACAAATGGTATGCAAATAAATCCACACAAGACAAAATCAATTTCGATAGCTTGAACTCCTCAAGCAATACAAGAGTCCTGTAGCGAAGTAACAAGCCCGCTGGCTTGTGGTCCCGGTGGTCATGTGTTATAATCCCCATCTAGGATAGATCTGAGACCTCAGGTAGACCCCGCTAACACTGGTACCAGGAAATAGTCTGGGAAGTATAGGCGGCCAGTGTGGTGGTGTTGATTACATCAACAATAATTGCCGATTGGCCTATATCAATGTGGGCTTAGCACCATAAACGCAATATACCTAATGGTGTGAGCAGGGCCCTTTATTTACTCAAGCAACATAGCTAAGAAACGGACATTACATAGAACAATTTAACAGATCCAGTGTAAAACAAAAAAGTATGTTTGGACCACTGAAACATGGACGGCGGAAAATGGGAAGTAGGGGTGTGTCACAGTTATGACCGAAACGTTGTTAATCTGGTCAGCAGACATGTTGTATTGTATATACAGTTTAAGCAGGTTGCTTAGGAAAACTACTGTATTAATATTTTAATTGAGACAACATTTTGCAATGACAACATTTCGGTGATATATAAGCCTATGGCAAATACGGGAAGTCGCTTTAGACGATTAATCATCCCATGGCAGTTTTAATACGTTTACCTATCTTGGTCAAACTGTCAGGAAAAATACCAGATGTAAGAAAGATATTCTTATAAGAATTACGATATTAATGCAGACATTTTCGGGAAAACAAAATAAAGTCTTAACATGAAAGAATATAATCTTTAATAACGGAAAAGAAATCTTCTTGATATCAAAGTATGTATATCTTCAAGAAAGGAAAAGAAACCGTCGTGACATAAAAGAATATTGTTTAAATGTTGCGTATCCCTTACAGGAAGTTACAGTCAGCATTAGCATTTTTCAGCTGCTGTTGATGTACTAGGCAAGTTTTCCGTTCAGTAGTTTGTCATTGATTTCTGAACGACCGGCTCACATATATACGTCTTCAACATCGGAAAAGAAACCTTCTTAACATCAAAGAATATACATCTTCAAAACCGGAAAAGAAACCTTCGTGAGAGAATCAGGCCAGTCGCGTTTTTGGTTCATAAAAACGGACAGTGGATTGACGTGATGACAAAAATATAGAGACATGTGAGATGTGGCCTTAGCGACAAAAATGACAAGAACCAGCACGCCTGGCATATAAACAAGCTCTGGAAAATATAACAGAATAAAGAAGATTTCTCACAGTAATCTTCTGCCTATTATTCTTCGTTCACCTTCAGGCAATAGTACGAATTGATCCTTAGAAAGTAGCTGTAAACTTAAACTTACTGAAATCTTCATAATGTTTGTCCTCAAATGGTTAGGGTGTAGACCAACATACGAAGGGGCTTCAAAACACAACCTTAAAAGTGTGATATAAATTACAATTACCATTCCAATGTCTTTTAACCTGTTAATATTATTGTTAAGTCATCACAGTGCATAACAACACAGTGAAGTCATAAGCACACCAAAGAGAAGCAGCCTTCTGTTATCCGTTTTTTGATCAGTGAAGGTGTGGAAACCTATAGAAATCCATCGGCGAATTCAGGTCCAGTATGGCGATGCATGTCTGTCAGTCCAGCAAGTGTGTGAGTGGAGTAGGAAGTTTCAAAACGTGTTGGTACAGCAGATGGTGCATGAGTGGTTACACATGCGACCAAGAGAATTTTATTCTACAGGAATCCAAGCACTATATCGGCGCTGGAGGACTTGCTTTGAACGCAAATAATTCATGTATTCCTTACTTTTTCAGAATATAAAATTAAAAAGTTAGGTGCATATCATTTACAGGATGTTGCAGTCAACTCTAGCATATTGTGGCTGTTTGTGATCTCTTGGCAAGTTTTAGTTCAGTAGTTTGCCAATGCTTTCTGAACTATCGGCACTCATACTATTTTCATAAAAAAACCATACAAGGCGGTCTGCTGCCAAATCGCCCGAAGCTGCGTTTCGAACTCGGTATGCGTGATTACGAACTGCGTCTGTAACACCTTCGCCACGGAAAAAGCCTTTTTATCAGAATATATTCTCACAAAAACACAATTAGGATTTTCAGTTGAAGCTCAATCGTACTTTTCTTTATTCTGTAATCAAAGTAATCAAAAAACGTAGACTCGCATGGTTTGGTGATGCCCTAAGACTTGACAAGCACCAAAGAAAATACTGGATTGTACGATACTGGGAAATGGAGAACGAGACAGACCAAGGCACATATTAATAAAATATGATTGCACAGATCAATCAATGCACGCATGCGTGGAATTAAAGAGAACGGACACAAGCAGGCACCTATTGAGTGAGGTGATCAGAAAGCTTCACAACCAGTCCATGGGCTTAAATACTTAATGATTACTTTCTTACCACGTCTTCGTTTCCTTATTAAACCTGTGCATCAGTTATAATATTTCTAACTCGACATGTTTTCTATATATACTGTTCGAGTTGTTTTCTGCATAAGCTACTTTAAAAGACAATCTAACCGTTTATTTCGAATTTATGCATATTATATGCTTCACGTTATATGCATTTGACATTCTTCTTTAGGAATTCAGTTTTTGTGCTATACTTTCTTTCTAACCATTTAGTTTTACTTTTCATCAAGTTTTAATCACATCGATAATATTTTCAATGCACAGACAGAGAGACAGACAGACAGACAGACAGACAGACAGACAGACAGATAAATAGATAGATAGATAGATAGATAGATAGATAGATAGATAGATAGATAGATAGATAGGTAGATAGATAAATAGATAGATAGATAGATAGATAGGTAGGTAGATAGATAGATAGATAGATAGATAGACAGACAGACAGACAGACAGACAGACAGACAGACAGACAGACAGATAGATAGATAGATAGATAGATAGATAGATAGATAGATAGATAGATAGATAGATAGATAGATAGATGGGTGGATGGGTCGAAGGATGGGTTAGAAAGACAGACAAAGAGACAGCGAGACAGAGAGACAGACAGAGGGATATATATAGATAGAAAGAGAGATAGATAGAGAGACGGTGAGAGAAATAGATAGAGGGAAATTAATAGAGGAGAGAGAAAGAGAGAGCGAAAGAAAGAAAAAAAACAAAGAGAGGGAGACAGAAAGAGCGAGAGAGAGAGAGAGAGAGAGAGAGAGAGAGAGAGAGAGAGAGAGAGAGAGAGAGAGAGAGAGAGCGGGAGGCAGAGAGAGCGGGAGACAGAGAGAGTGAAATCTTAAATAACAGAAAAAGAAACTCAAGATATCTGTACTAGCTGCTTGTTTCTCTAACTAGAAATCGATTGATGTAACAGAATATTATAGCTAATCCTATTTTGCAGCTGACTGTTTGCAACACTCTAATTTATATAATTAAACTCTTCGGCACTTGCTAATAATTGCATAAGATCGACCCAGTGTTATTACCATTTTAATTAACGCCAGCAACTCAAATACTTAAACATCATATTCAATAATATTACGGCATTAAGCTGATATTGTCATTGATATTGTAATCAAGCTACCTAAAGAATCGTCGCCTGATTACTGTTATTTTTGCCATCTCCACTTAGGGTCTGGTTTCAAGAAAATCACCTCGAAAATGTGACCGTATCATTGGCAAGAGAAGGAGCAATGAAATGAAAATGACATTTCGCACGATGGCTCCGGTTATCGAACGTGTTTGCAACTACGATTTTCCAGTACTAAAAACATCTTTTATAACGAAAATATTAGCAACTCTCAGGCTGGAGATTGAGTTGCCTGTCTCGCTGGAGTAATTATATCATAGTTAACACATGTCATGTGTCCGGTTATTCAGTCCGAGGACTAATTTAACATTCTTAACGTGTCTTCGTTTCTTCGCCTGCTTTTTTCTGCTGTCCTTGTTATGTTTCTCAGCTTAAGAGCTTTCTGGGCAAGATCCTTCGCTGCCTATTCTAATTCCGCTAATCCGACGTAAACGAGGTCTGTCTCTTGCACAGTTTAAGTTGTATCTAAATGATAATTCAGCTTAGGATATGCTATTTGTGATTGTTTCATTACATGACCGAACCGCCAGACTTTGTTTCTCGTATTTTCTACATGGACATCATATGAGAAACACAGTAAGTATTTTAACTCCAGAATGTCTCAGCCGCTACTCAATGAGGAAAACATGATAACATAAATATCACAATTATATTACTTTTACATTTCGCCACTGTGACCTAATGATATAAAAGTGGCTAATTTGTTGCAAATTTGATTTCCCTGTAGAAAAGACGAGAAACACGGTCTGATGCCTTCCTGCCAGTCTGTCGTTGACAGACATGTATATGCATGCGTGTGGGTGGATGCAAGATGAGAGGCAGATGCGTTCCTACGTATGCAGCAGCAAGGGCTGGTCAGAGTATCTGGTCAACAGTTGTCACTCAGAGGTAAAGCAAGATTGACATATAATTTGATTGCAACGGGTACCATTAGTATTGGAATTCTTCACTGGCTGTTGAAGATGAGGATTAAGTGCTTATGGGAATGCCCCGAGTGATAGTGATGTCGGTTCTTGACTCAACTAAACTCAGCTGAATATATGCATACTATGGTGTTTCAATGTAGATCGTGAGATTTGTTTATAGAAGATAGATTTTGTGGCAATGACAAAATATTCGCTTCACATAAATGGTTGGGCTTGATTAAATGAAAATAGCCTGTGTTTAGAGTTTCCTTACAGATGTCCTTCAGATGGTTATTTAGTCTCCCATAAGTGGCTGGGCTTAAGGAAATGGAAATAGTCTGTATTTAGAGTCTCCTTACAAATGTCTTTCAGATGTTCATTTAGAGTCTCCAAAAAACAAAAAAACAAAAAACTCAAAATAAGTGGTATGGCTTGGGGAAATAGTTTGTATTTAGAGTCTCCCATAAGTGGTTGAGCTTGATGCACTAGAAATAGTATGTATTTGGAGTCTCCCATAAGTGGATGAACTTGATGAAATCTGTATTTAGAGTCACGTTATAAATAATACGGTATGGATCTCCGCGGCGAAGATGTTACGGACGCGATTCGTGATTCCGCATGCCCGCGTTCGAAACACAGCTGCGCGCGATTTGACAGCAGACCGCGTTGCACTTGTTTTTTTCTAAATGGTATGGGTGCCGGTCGTTTAGAAAGCAATGGCAAACTACTGAACGTTAAACTTGCCAAGACATCAGTAACAGCAAAAATGCTGGTATTGACTGCAA
The DNA here is from genome assembly GCA_014155875.1 of Cepaea nemoralis. Taxonomy (NCBI): domain Eukaryota; kingdom Metazoa; phylum Mollusca; class Gastropoda; order Stylommatophora; family Helicidae; genus Cepaea; species Cepaea nemoralis. Next base: position 10,575 of record JACEFZ010017959.1, on the reverse strand, counting down.
GTCCTGTAAAAGGATACGCAACTAACTTACAAATGCCCTTCAGATGTTTATGCCATGACCAGCTAACTATCTGCCGATTGTCACCTACATATGCCATTTGGTGTCTTTGGAAATTGTAATATGCTATCATCTACACGTCAAACTTTTCTTCGGGTTGCTATAATCACTTGACAGTTATGTGTAATATGCAATTGACATTTGAAATCAAAGCCATAATCATAGAGCTTTAGTAAATGTTACATGCATAGGAGCTATCATGACATTCATTCAGGACATTTAAAAGCTTGCCTAGTGTGTTATTTTAAAACTTGGGTCTATTCTTTGTCTTGCACGTGTCCAATTTATTTATCTTTAACATTAAATATACAGATAAGAGTTTTTGTTGCGTTTTATTTGAATTGTAATATACACGAAGAAGACTACTATACTGCTGTATACTTGGTAATTGAACATATCTGTACCATTCGTACACAAATACATCTATGCATTTACTTCTCGGTCTTCACCATGGTCTGCTCCCTTCGATCATGCCAGTTATCATAAGTTCTCCAATCCATTTCTTCTCATAACATGTCCAAAAAATTTTGACTGTCTACGTCTAATTTCTCTAACCAATCTATGATTTTCATTTGTCTCCTGTAGTACTTGGTCATTGGTTTTTCTGTCTGTCCATGGTATTCTTTGCATTTTCCTCAGAAACCACATTTCTGCAGCCATCAGATGTTTTTCAGCTTGACTGCTCATTGTCCAAGTTTCACATCTATACAAAAGAACAGGCTCTATGTAGCAACTCAACACTCTTTTTCTCGTTTCAATTGACATCTTTTTATTGGTCAGTATGTTTTTCATTTTGCTAAAGGCTACTTTCGCCATGGCGATTCTTGTTCTAATCTCTACAAGGCATCTCCCATCAGATGTTATGACTGTTCCGATATAATTGTACTGATTCACTTGCTGAAGAATATTCCCATTTACTTGTATATTACATTGTGGTATTTCGTTCTTCCTAGTGACGACCATAATCTTTGTATCTTTTACAATTTAATTCTAATCCCAGTTGTTCACTGTGTGCAACAGCCGCATCTACTAATTGTTGCAGAACCTGCTCATTGTCTGCAAACAATACTGTATCATCTGCATATCTAATGTTATTGATGTTAAGTCCTCCAATACTGATTCCACTTATATCTTCTACATTTCTGAAAATATTTTAACTGAATAGGGAAAAAAGATATGGAGACATTACACATCCCTGCCTAACACCTCTTTTAATAGGCTGATATTGTCCCACTTCGTTATCAATCATTATGGCAGCTTGTTGTTTCCAATATATGTGTGTGTATGAGAGAGAGAGAGAGAGAGAGAGAGAGAGAGAGAGAGAGAGAGAGAGAGAGAGAGAGAGAGAGAGAGAGAGAGAGAGAGAGAGAGATGCGTAATTAGGCTTCACCCAATTAGGCTGGGGTTTACTGCAACGTCATGCAAGGGTCCCGCAACTATCTTTATTATTATTATTATTATTATTATTATTATTATTATTATTATTATTAAATGTTACAAAACACTTCAGACATAGAAGAAACATCGATACAGTTTGTTTCTTTCCTTCAAATGAAAGATCCCCATAATAGCCGTCTGATGTGGTTCCCGGTATTTGATGCTTAGAATGCCGACTCTTTATGATGGCCTCGAGGACAATATAAGTTAAGGAGTTAATTGCTGTCTTAAAAGACCCCAGCAAGAACAGACTAATAATCTTTTATAACATATTGTTTGATAAAAGAGTTAATAGTTGATTCAGTATGTGACATTTCAAAATTAGAACTAAAGACGTGATTAAAATTAAAACGCAACAATAGTTCTTGTTTTGATTATATGCAACATTATTTGGAAAGTCACAGAATTATTTGAATCTTAAGTAAATTATTTAAAGAAGATCTTAACAGTAAAGCGTCTATATATTTGCCACGGCCACAGCGCTTCGCGGCTTACGAAAGTTTTCACAAACTCTTAGCTGTGTTTATGTTTGCCATGTTTTCCATTAATAAAAGAGAGAATTTGTCTGTCACCAGAAGTTTATTTGATCTTGCAATTGCGTTGTTGATATTTATAACGCTAGTGATAATTAAGTGTTAGGCTTGGTTGTGTTGACGTTGATGAATTTAAAGTTGATGATTTTGGTGTGATAATATTGAATTGTGATGTGGTAATCTGTGCATTTGTCATCTGTGGCAAGAATATGGATGTGAATCATTTATAATTTTGTGAAGAGTAAAGAGAAAAATTTATATTTCTGATCTTAAATGTTGCAGACAACTACATAAAAATATCACGGATTTTGAAGAAAAAGAATACAGATATTCTACAAGTTCTAAATATCACAGACATATTTATGTTATTATTATTACTACCATGAGATCCTCGATAAATGAAGACCATACAAGGGCACTCTCCCGCAGTGCATGCTTCACCTCGACACCGCAAGATACAGGAGGAACATGATGAGATGAGATGATAAGATCATTATTACAATTATTATTATTATATTATTATTATTATTATTATTATTTGAACTCGCAAATAACACGCACCCACGCGTGTTACTAGTAGCAGTTGCTACTAATAGTGAGGACTGATTTTCCTGGAGGGTTATTTTCCCCTTTACTAGTGTCCCTCGCTATCAATCTTCTTCTTCTTCTTTTTGTTCGCTCGCTTAAACTCAAGCGTAGTTCTTACACACTGTTTAAAGTAGTAAAGGACCGAGTTTTGCTTTCCCTTTTAAAGGTGTCCCTCGCCATTCAGGCGAGCCCAATCCGACTTCAGAGGTATCCTCGCTATCAATGAAACTCACTCCGATTTCTGAGGTACTTGTAAGTTACGTCCGCATGTCAAGAACGAGAAGTCAACATATACGTTTAATCGACCGGAGCATTGAATGAACCCAGTACGACCCAGTCACCAGAGAAAGTTTACGCGTCATTGCGTTAACCCTGTAGGCCATGCCGATTTCCAAACAGAAAACAGATTCAGTGACATCAGCGTGTCCCGTAAACGTTGTGCATTGGCAACATCAGAAGAATAGTGGTTTAGAAAGAACATCAATGGAAGAGATGGTTCTTGAAAGACGCGACAGTGTCCGACAAAGAGGGAAGTGGACACAGGATATTGAAGAGACTGTGGTGATGAAATTTCATTAGGATTTGGAACTGACAAATCACTGAGTCTTTTAGAGTGCTGTAATGTGAGTGACGTATTGCGAAGGTCTTGCTACACGATGCTGATAATGATGATACGATAACTTCGCTCTGATAAACTTGTTCTACAAGATGATAATGTAAGTGTTCGATGTTTAATTTTAATCCTGTTTTAAAGTTATACGGTATACAGTAAATAACAAACAGCTTTCTTTGGTTATGTGATGAGAAGAGAGGCAATGGAGAACACGGTGACAACTGGAAAGATCAATGTTAAAAGGGCGGAGGCAGACCAAGAGAAATTATGCTGCATAATATGAAAGAACACAAGAAAGGACAAAAATCAATATATACAAGATTGCTGTACCAGAATAGAGCAATATTATAAGGCTGGAAGAGATTATGAAATGTTCAAAGAAATGAAGTTATTGACAAGAAATGTTCAACCTCAATTGAATGTTATCTGTGACAAGATGGGAAATACCTTAACAGAATCTAGACAAATTCTAGAAAGATGGCAGGAGTATTGCAGTGGAATGTATGATATGAGTGACAGTGAGGATATGAATGAGATACATGAGCCAATGACAGCAGAGACTGAACCTGAACCCTCATTAGATGAAATTTCTTGGGCTATAAAGAACCTGAAGAATGGTAAATCACCTGGATGTGATGAGATACCAGCTGAACTAATTAAAGCGGGAGGAGAAGAAAGCATACACATATATCATGCATTGTGTACAAAGATTTGGAAATATGGTATATGGCGAAAAGATTGGAAGAGAACTATCTTCATTCCAATACCAAAAAAGGGCAACCTGAAATTATGCACCAACTAAAGAACTGTTGCCCTGATCAGTCATACTTCTACTACTTCTTCAGCCATTGAGGTTCGTTGCTGCAGATACAATCCGTCTCCATTCGTCTCTCTGGTTGACCTTCTCTTGCCAGTCGTTGATTCCAAGTGCTTGTAGGTCTGTATATGTATTATCTCTCCACCGCCTTCTTGGTCTACCTCGGGGTCTACGGTCATTTATTTCCTGAGTGTATGCGAGTTTTGTTTCCCTATTATCTTCCATTCTTTCTATATGCCCTAGCCCTGATCAGTCATGCAAGTAAAATTCTACTAAAAGTCATAATGGGAAGACTTCGTAAGAAAATGGAAGAAGAGATTAACGTAGTTCAAGCTGGATTTAGACAAAGAAGAGGAACAAGAGATCACATATTCAACATGCGTTTAATAATAGAGAAGTGCAGAGAATTTAATGTAAACCTATTCTCATGTTTTGTGGATTATTCAAACGCATTTGACTGTGTACAACATCAGAAACTTTGGGAAATCATGAGGAATATGGGCTTTCCATCACATGTAGTACAACTCATAAAAATGTTCTATCTAGACCAACATGCAGCAGTTAGAATAGATGGCGAGGCATCAGATTGGTTTGACATCAAGCAAGGAGTCCGTCAGGGCTGCGTGCTGTCACCCTATTTGTTTAACCTGTACGCCGAAAATATAATGAGAAATGTAAGAGATGATATAAACAGGGAGCTATATGATGCCCTAAATATTGGCGGTCATGACATACCGGAGATTCGATATGCTGATGATACAGTATTACTATCCACAACACAAAATGTCATAGAAAACCTAATAGCTTCAACCCAATTGAATAGTGAAAATCATAAATTATATCTTAACATAGCAAAAACAAAGATAATGCATACAGATAAAACTACTATGGAGAAAGAAATATACATTAATGGGGAAAAATTGGCGGTAGTGGAAAATTTTGAATATCTTGGTTCATTGATTACCAACAACGGTGACACAATGAGTATATATGACCCCGTGATGATATCCGTGAATATATATGAGTGACTCACTACTAAGTTCATGCGGGCAGTGTGATAAAACTGTGTAGCGTGTTCTCCAGGACCCTCCACCCTCCTGGAACCCATCCTGTCATTACAGCCAATGAAGTCGGGAATACTGGCCTAGTAAGACAGTACTGCGTCTACTACTACAAATTGTATGAAACAAAAGAGAAGATTAAAAAAAAACTGTTGTTTACAACACGAGAACTCGTCTGTCGTATGAAATATAAAAGAAGAAGGAACGCAAGAAGAAGAGGGAAAATACTAGTTTTTCACTTAATATGGTATCTTTGATCTTTGATGTTAGGATGTTAACTATCCTTCTTGCCTTCCCTATTCTAATTCCTTTTAATGTCTTACATCACGCGCCTTCCTCTACTGTTTGACCCAGACAGGTAATTTTATGATGTTGTTCTGTGTTGTTTTTCTATCTTAAATTGTAGTTCTTCGGGGACCCTCACTATTGCCATTGTTTTGTCTTCCGAGCATTTATTTTATATCGTCTATTCTTGCTTTTGCTTAAGTTAGTTAATACTTTACTTGCTTTAGCTCCCATTTTGCTTAATTTAACTCCCACTTTGCACGTTTTAAGTCACACTTTGCTTGCTTCAACTCACACTTTGCTTGCTTCAACTCACACTTTTCTTTCTTTAATTCTCATTTTGCTTGCTTTAACTCCCACTTTGCTTTATTTAACTCACACTTTGATTCTTTATCTCCCATTTTACTTGCTTTAACTCCCACTTTGCTTAATTTAACTCCCACTTTGCTTGCTTTAACTCACATTTTGCTGTCTTTAACTAACACGTTGCTTGCCTTAACTCCCAGTTTTCTTGCTTTAACTCACACTTTGCTTGCTTTACCTCACATTTTGCTTGCTCTAACTCACGTTCTGCTTTCTTTAACTCACGTTTTGCTGACTTTAACTCTCACTTTGCTTGCTTTAACTTCCAATTTGCATGCTTTAACTCACTCTTTGCTTGCTTTAACTTCCAATTTGCATGCTTTAAACAACACTTTGAATGATTTAACTCCCACTTTGCTTGCTTTATCTCACACTTAGCTTTATTTAACTCCCGCTTTCAATGCTTAAACTCATACGTTGCTTGATTTAACTCCCATTTTGCTTGCTTTAACTCACACTTCGCTATATTTAACACAAACTTTGCTTTCTTTAATTCACATTTTGCGTTCTTTAACTCACACTATGCTTGCTTTAACTCCGATTTTCTTTGGTTTAACTTCCACGTTGCTATCTCTAACGCACACTTTGCTTGCTTTAACTCACACTTTGCTTTTCGTAACTCCCAGTTTGCTTGCTTTAACTCACACTTTGCTTTCTTTGCCGCACACTTTGCGTTCTTTAACTCACACTTGCTTGCTTTATCTCCAACTGTGGATATGTGTGTGTATATATTGTCACGGGATACTGCGAGTTTAGTGATTCCCCGATAACTTACATATAAAACTAATTGCAATATCTGAGAATGGGAAAATTATGGACCGTGAGTCAGAATAACAATCGAGCCTTCAGTCTTGAGCGAGGACAAAGTGACGGTTATTGACCGAATGGTATAGAAGAAAAATACAGCTGTGATAAGGGGTCATTGACTGCCGGTCTTATCGGACAAGCAACGGAGACGCGGAGACATCGGTTTGTGGAACGCACGAAGACGTGGATCAAAGCGTTAAAACTGATTGATGAACGAGAGTTGGGGAACGCGGGACTCAGCGGAGAAAAACGGGACGGAGCGGCAAGGAAAGAATACGTGATTTCACAGACTTTTGATGTTAGTGAAACGGCAAATTAGATTGTTGATGTAGTGACATCAAAAGAGAACGGAGAATTTGACCCAGGTATATATAGTTGGAAACTTGTTTTTGTAGTTAGTGTGCTCCCAAACTGGACGGAGAATATCTATGTGTCCTTAATTTGAAAAGAGATATACGTCCCTTATTGTTTAAAGGCGATGGGATATTAGTGCTTGGGTGCTTGTGTATTTCAATTCATGGACTAATATAGATTATATAAGGTATCTAGCTTAAGCTTAATAGTCTAGCATAGGGAACTAGGTGTCTGTGCTTGGCTAGTACCATTTTCTTCTATTAGCTAATCGTTTAGACTTTAGTGAACTCATCTGTCTTATGTCAGAGTATCTTTCGGAAGCGTCTGAGTACGGCTGGAGAAAGACTCTCACATAAGAATTAGTCTGAAGCAGACTAATATCACATTGATTATATCACCCACAGGCTCTACTAAAACTCCTGATATACTCAGAGAATATAAGAACGTTACTTCACTTGTGCAGAGATACCGCACCTCACCTTAAGAAATAGATCATAGAACGGTACTTCACTGGTGCAAAGATAACCACTCTCATATCGGAGAACTCTGTAATTCAAAAGTATCCAGGTGAAGAAAGCAATGTAAAGGACGTTAAGTCTATAACGGCAAAGTGACATACGCTAAATATAGAGGACTGGTTTACTCATATAAAAGAACCAGGGAGAACTTAAGAACAGTTTCCAGGCCTACCACATTGCCAATTAACTACCTGTAGACAGTGGTGATGTGTTTTCACTGATGGATTTTATTAACGTAAAAAAAAGAAAACTCTCTCTACGTCAAAGATTTACCGTGATCGCATTATTTTACGGTGCTCCAACTGTGAACATTTTTTCAATATCGGATTACATCCAGACTCAAGTGGAACGGAGCATCCAGGGTGAGAGCTGTCCATATATGTGTGATGTCTTGTTGCTTGGTCGTATGCAGATGGGAGATGTGATACGGAGCATAGACATTCAGAGTCATATCTTGCACTAACAATAGAAGGCACTACAAATTACATATACACATTCAATACATACAACTGACATAGTTTTCAGCAATAAATATTTTATTAATTTTTGGAGGAAACTGTTGTCAGGGTATGTTATGAAGGAATAAGAAAGAGAGAGAGAGAGAGAGAGAGAGAGAGAGAGAGAGAGAGAGAGAGAAGAGAGAGAGAGAGAGAGAGAGAGAGAGAGAGAGAGAGAGAGAGAGAGAGAGAGAGTAGAAGACAGAAAGGAGGAGTGTAGACAAAAGTCTGTCAATAATTCCCAAGATAAAGGATCTTAAAGGTGTGCTAGCTGAGTCCACTTTCCTCCATGGACGACAAGCGATATATATATATATATATATATATATTATATATAGTATATATATATATATAGTATATATTAGATAGATATATATATATATATATATAGACGTATACATATACATATATACATATATATAGATATATATATATATATATATATATATATATATAGATATATATATATACACACATATATATATATATATATATATATATATATATATATATATATATATACACATATAGATAAACATATATATATACATATATATATATCTTATATATAAAAGGCGATCTCCGTCTGTCTGTATGTATGTATGTCCTTTATGCGTTCGCGAACGGTCCATCCGATTGAGATGAAATTTTCTACACGTCTTCCTCTCATTCTCGCGCAGCCAACTGTGATATTTTTTACTTAATATTATTTAATTTTTCATTTTACATTATAATTTATATATAGCTAGGGGAGTTAACTCTAGAAAAGTTATTTCAAGGGGCATAACTTTCAATAACTTTTCTGTATATCTTATAGTCATATTGTTGCATCGTTTTCAAACATTTATAAACTCTTTGTCTATAGTTATATACAGGCATATGAGTTGTAGTAAATAATGATACAATCTTTAAGGCATTTTCAAAGTTTTCGTAAAAATAATGCATAATGCATAACATTGTAACTCATCTGTTTTTGCTTAAGAAGTTATCTACAGTCATGTAGGTGATTAGAAACAGTTTTCATTAAAAATAATGGATGGTGTTTGGAAGGACATTCTTTTAAGTTACTTTTTGTTGTTATATGAATTTAATGAGACGCTACCCGCCAGAAGCTGGGCGAAGCCTCGCCGGGTCAGATAGATAGACAGTCCCACCTTTTCGCTGCAGTTATCTACAGGCATATGCGTTATAATTCACCTCCTCCTCCTCTCCCCCTCCTCCTCCTACCCTCTTCCTCTTCCCCTCCCCTCCCCCCTCGCCTCCCTCCATCCTCCCCTCCCCTTCTCCTCCTCCTCCCCCCCTCCTCCCTCTTCCTCCTCTTCCTCCTCCTCAACCCTCCTCCCCCTTCCCCCTCCCCCCCGCCCCCCCTCCCTCCTCATAATCACTCCCTTCCTTTTCCCCCTCCCTTCTCCTCCTACTCCCCCCCCTCCCTCCTTCTCCTCCTGCGTCCTCCCCCTCATCCCTGCTCCTCCCCCCTCCTCCTTCTCGGCCCTCCCCTACCTCCTCCTCCTCCCCCCCTCTCCCCCCTCCTCATCCCCCCTCCTCCCCCTCCTCCCCCTCTACCCCCCTCCCATCCCTCCCCCCTCTTTCCCCCTCCTCCCCCTTTTCCCCTCCTCCCTCCCCTCCCCCCTCCTTCCCTCCCTCTCCTTCCCCTCCTCCTTCTCCCTCTTACTCCTCCCCCTCCTCCCTCCTCCTTCTCCCCCCGCCTCCCCCTCCCCTTCTCTCTCCTCCCCTCCCCCCCTCCCTCTCCTCCTCCCTCTCCTCCTCCCTCTCCTCCCCCTCCTTCTCCCCCTCCCCTCTTGCGTTTTCTCCCCTCCTTCTCCCTCCCTCCTTCCTCCTCCCTCTTCCCCTCCCTCCTCCTCCCCTTCCCCCTCCTCCCAACTCCTCCCCCCCTCCTCCTCCTCCCTCCTCCCCCCTCCTCCTACCACATCCTCCTCTCTCCCCCTCCCTCCTATTCCTCCCTACCCCTCCTCCCTCCTCTTCCCCCCTTCCCCCCCTCCTCCTCTCTCTGCTATCTCTTCTCTTTCCCCCCTCCTCTCTCCTCCAACTTCCCCTTCCCCCTCTCAGCTCCTACTCCCCCTTTTCCTTTTTCTGCTGCTGCTGCTCTGCCGCTCCATTTACCCAAGTTAATTGTTGGGGAAGATGTAAAGATCTTTCAAGTGCTCTTTCTAATGCTTTTTGTAAGTTGGTCCTTTGTTATCTAAATTGTTCTAACGCAACCCAAAAAATGATTTGACAGACCGGCAACAGACAGACAACAGACAGACAGACGACAGACAGAAAAGCGCAGACAGACAGACAGCAGTCGGGGAAAGGGAACTTAATGACATTATATGAATTAATGAGATGGCCCCCCTCAGGGGCTGGGCAAGCCGGGGCCGGGTCAAAACAAAAAAGACAGACAGACAAAAGACAGACAACAGACAGACAGATAGTTGGGAACGGGAACGGGAGCTTATATACTACTTATATAATTAAAAAGGGTGCTCCACACATGAGCTGGGCAATGCGGGCCGGGGCAGACAGACAGACAGCAACAGACAGACAGACGGACAGACAACGACAACCCGACAGACAGACAACAGACAGACAAAAACAGCAACAGTCGGTAACGGGAACGAGAACTTATATACTACTTATATGAA
>JACEFZ010017958.1:0-70549 GCA_014155875.1 Cepaea nemoralis | reverse complement strand
GTTTAAAAAAAATTTTAAAACGGGAAAGAAAAAAGTACTGAAATTCAGTAAATGCGAAGATCTAGAGGAGAATCACATCGAGTGACTATTATGTCATGTTCTCCTTCTGAAGTTAGTTGTATATCCTTTACAGGACATAGCAGTCAACTACAGCATTTGTTTTATTCTTTGCGATTCCTGAGCAAGTTTATGTTCAGTAGTTTGCCATTACTTTCTGAATGATCAGCACTGATACCATTGTAAGGAAACCAATGCAAGGCAGTCAGTCTGCTTCCAAATGGCTCGCAGCTATGCTTCAAACATTGTATGCGGGACCACAAATTGCATTCGTAATCCCTTCGCCACAGAGACGGCTGTGATCCCTCCCCTTGGGAGAGCCGGGTTCGAAACCTCAGTAAGGTGTGTAAATTTTTCTGTCGGGGACAAAAAGAAAACTCTTAACTTCCACAGTTCGTGACGACTGCACTAGCCAGGCGGCCTTATTTCCTTAGGCTCAAGACCCACCCGCAAGGTACTATAGGCTAAGATACTTTGGACACATTCAACGTCGCAGTGGCCTTGAAGGAAGAGTGATGGAAGGTGTGTTTCCTGGAAGAGACAGCAGTAGAGTTGACCAGAACAAATAAAGACCCAGGTCACTGCCGACATCTTGGGCCTGAAGGTGCAGGAGGTGGGAGAAATGGCCAGAGATTGTGAAACTTGTTGAAGGCCCTAATGAGGGTGATGTTCTGCAGTGGACATTCACATGATGTGTATGCTGGTGTGTATGCATCATCTAGTTTCACAAATATATCACATGTATTGTTTGGCGCACACAGTAGAGGAATGAAGCAGGGATTACTTGACGCACTAGTCATTAAAAGCTATAGTTACCGAATAAATTTCAATGTTTATGTTGTCTAGTGTATCCTCTAATCCCTGCTTCTGTCCTCTACTTCTATGAGTGCCAAGCAATACACGTGTGTGTTTTTTCTTAATGAACTGTCTTAGTGGCCTCAAGGTGTTTCCCAATTGGCATTTATGTGTAATACAGTTCCACAGTCAAGCAAGAGTACACACAGTGATATCAAAGAGAATAATGAAGAGCACTTATCGGCAACAAACAGCAGCTATCAGAATCTACAATCACCGAAGAATATGTTTTTGCATAAAGAACAGTGTCAGACAAAACAGTGTACTGTGGTTGCATTGATTTCACCATCATCATTATCATGTGCCATGTCAAGACTACCATGTTCTGCTACGTGCATCTGTCGGCTTTGTTCTTCATAAGTTTGACCGCTGATTACTTTCACCCTGTTAGTCTCTATCTCTAAAATTCTACATCTTGCAGGTTCTCAGAGCCTTCTTCAGATCCCCTTATTTCATCATGTGACCAAACATTTGTCTGGTCATAAGTGGGCAATCAAATGTATTTGTGAATTAGCCTCTTGCAGTTTTCATTATGCAGTAAAGACATCCATAGTCATTACCTAATAGGCTCACTCCAAAGGTGACACCAAAATGTGAAATGGAAATAGAAAGGAACATTCTTAACCAAGTGGGTAATGTTAAATACCTAGTGGCAATTATAACATCAGATGGCAGATGCACAACAGAGATTAAGAACAGAATAGGGCAGGCAAAAGCTGCATTTCAGAAAATGAAAAGTATCTTATGCAATAAATCGCTATCATTGAATGTAAGAAAGAGAGTACTGAAATACTATATAAAACCTGTTTGCTGTATAGCTGTGAATCTTTGAATGTAAAGGAATAAATTATGAAGAACTTGAAGACAAGAGAGATGTGGTTCCTGAGACGAATGTTGCGAATTCCTTGCACTGCCAGAGTAACTAACAATGATTGCCTGAAAGAGGCTATTCAAACTAGAACATTAAATATAACAATAAGAAAGAGACAAACAGCTTTTTTTGGGACGTGATGAAAATAGAGGCATTGAAGAACAGTGTAAAAACTTGAAAGATCGAGGGGAAGAGAGGTAGAGACCGACAAAGAGACATTGATTGAGATAGTGGCATGGAAGAATATCATGGGCAGAGTTGATCCAGAACACCAAACACGGAGATCTGTGGAGAGACATGAATGCCCACACCAGCAGGCAGGGCACTTGATGATGATGATGATGATGATGATGATGATGATGATGATGATGATGATGATGATGATGATGATGAGAGTGTCAATGAGGTAAAAAGGGCAAAATACTCAGCAAATTCTATTCTGAAGATCGGGAGCCTCCTATCAGGCTTGCCACATGGCATATGTAAAACACTCACTACTGAGGTCTACCCTTGGATCAGGCCATGATTCTTGTCCCAGTTATGCCATGTGTCTAAGCAATCCAGGTATTTATCTCTTTGTCCTATCTTGCTCTTTGCCCCATCTTGCTTTTGCCCCATCTTGCTCTTGTCCCATCTTGCTTTTTGTCCCATCTTGCTCTTTGTCCCATCTTGCTCTTTGTCCCATGTTGCTCTTGTCCCATGTTGCTCTTTGTCCCATGTTGCTCTTGTCCTGTTTTGCTCTTGTCCTGTTTTGCTCTTGTCCCATCTTGCTCTTGTCCCATCTTGCTCTTTGTCCCACGTTGCTCTTGTCCCACGTTGCTCTTGTCCCATGTTGCTCTTGTCCTATCTTGCTCTTGTCCCATCTTGCTCTTGTCCCATCTTGCTCTTGTCCTATCCTGCTTCTGTCCCATCTTGCTCTTTGTCCCATCTTGCTCTTTGTCCCATCTTGCTCTTGTCCCATCTTGCTCTTGTCCCATCTTGCTCTTTGTCCCATCTTGCTCTTGGTCCTATCCTGCTCTTTGTCCCATCTTGCTCTTGTCCCATCTTGCTCTTGTCCTGTCTTGCTCTTTGTCCCATCTTGCTCTTGGTCCTATCTTGCTCTTTGTCCCATCTTGCTCTTGTCCCATCTTGCTCTTTGTCCCATCTTGCTCTTGTCCCATCTTGCTCTTGTACCATCTTGCTCTTGTCCCATCTTGCTCTTGTCCTTCTTGCTTTTTGTCCCATCTTGCTCTTGGTCCTATCTTGCTCTTTGTCCCATCTTGCTCTTTGTCCCATCTTGCTCTTGTCCCATCTTGCTCTTTGTCCCATCTTGCTCTTGTCCCATCTTGCTCTTTGTCCCATCTTGCTCTTGTCCCATCTTGCTCTTTGTCCCACGTTGCTCTTTGTCCCATCTTGCTCTTGGTCCCATCTTGCTCTTGTCCTGTCTTGCTCTTTGTCCCATCTTGCTCTTGTCCTGTCTTGCTCTTTGTCCCATCTTGCTCTTGTCCTGTCTTGCTCTTTGTCCCATCTTGCTCTTTGTCTTATCAATTTTGGCCTCATCAACCTGGTGCTGTCTCCACAATGAAGGTAGTCTGCAATGGATCTCCAACACTGTCTGTCTCTCATCTTGATTGTACATTCTATCAGACTGCTGTTCGTCCATCTGTTGATGTTATCTCCCCACTTGTATCATTGTCAACCCCTTGCTCGCTTGCCTTCAACCTTAACCTCCAGTTTGGTGTTTATAAGCGTGTTATGTCTGGAATTGTCTTAAGGCTGGAATATTTCACTTGCCTCTTTATTTTCTTTCAACTCTCTTTTCATTTACAGTTTTTCTAGAACCTCTGTATTTGGTTTTCTTTCCATAAAAGACAACATATTCTCCTGTATAACCACATTTCCAGAGCCTCTACTTGACTTGTCAAATGTCACTAAATTTTTAAGTATATTTCTCCTCATAATTAGATAACCAGTAAAACTTAAGTGGTACCTAATCAAACATAAAATGATAAAAGAGACAAAACACTGGAGACCTCACCTTGGATATTGTGAATGCAGTTCAGCACTGGCTCCATAGTGTAATAGCCACTTGGTAGGATGCAGGTTCATAAATGTCTGCATAAGTTTGTGGTCTCGTGCTAGACCCAGGCAATGGTGGGATCCTGGGCAAGATCAGTGTTAGACCCAGCAATGGTGGGATCCTGGGTACGGTCAGTGTTAGACCCAGGCAATGGTGGGGTCCTGGGTAAGGTCAGTGTTAGACCCAGGCAATGGTGGGGTCCTGGGTAAGATCAGTGCTAGACCCAAGCAATAGTGAGGTCCTAGGTAAGGTCAGTGCTAGAACCAGGCGATGGTGGGATCCTGGGTAAGGTCAGTGTTAGACCCAGGCAATGGTGGGGTCCTGGGTCAGGCTAACTCATCTGTACCAAACAGTGCTTGCCTGGTGTTTATCTCCTTGATAGAAGGCTTAATGACTTGACGGTGTTGGTTGTGACACTGCAATGAGTTTAATACCTGTGTGAATATGCATAAATATATTAGTCAAATTCTGAAGGACTAACTAACTAACTAACTAACTAACTAACAAACAACCAGCCAGCCAACCATCCATTTATCCAGCCCGCCCGCCCACCCACCCGACCGACAGACAGAGAAATATATGAACAAGTTATCCATTACTCTTAGTTTCATATCCATTACAGAATGTCACAGTCAAGGAATAACTAACTAACCAACCAATCAACAAACTAACATCCATCCATCAAGACAGATAGAAAAATATACGTACAAGTTATCCAATACTCTTAGGTTCATATCCATTACAGGACGTCACAGTCAAGGGACAACTAACAAACAAACAAGGGAGAGTCTATTCGCAGGGCCCTATGAATAGACGCTTTGTCTATTCACAGGGCCCTACACCTACCCATCTACCTGCGTACCTACTCATCCACCTACCTGCCTAGCTACCCACATACCTGCTTATTTAACTACCTGCCTGTCTACCTACCAACATATCTACCTATCTAACCATCTATTTGTCTAACAACCCATCTACCTGCCTACTTAACCACTTTCGTGTCTTTTTCGGGATTTTTTTCTCGTGGACCTGTAGTAATAAATTTCCCCTGGTCTCTGGGTAGTGAGTTCGGACGCCCGTGTGTATTAATTTCGAGTTAAAAATCTACTACAGGATCCTCGCCGATGCTACGGAGTGCGTGCACTGAGCTGAGTTTCTCCAGACTCAGGTTTGAGTTAGGAGGAGAACGGAGCACTTGTGGGTTGCACCTGTGTGCCGTGATGTTGATCCATCGACTAAACAAAACTAAAACTTTCGTGTCTAACTACCCACCTACCTAACCAACTATGACTAATACAAAGAATTATCGGCGAAGCAACGGAGTACGTGCTTTGTGCTCGATACTTTTGACAATAGCCAGCGGGGAGAGAATGAAGCGGAGGAGAAGAGGTAGGGGAGAGGGGAAGGAAACGGAAGAAGAGGGCTGGAGCCAGAAGGGGTAGAAGGAAAACGGATCGTTTGGGACTCAAAAATGTGTGGGTTGGGTATTGGAATTGCCGTAGTGCAAAGCAACGAGGACCAATACGATTGACATTTGACTTTCATCCAATAAATTGCTGAACAATTTAAAAAAAAAAAAATGTCCGGCAAGGAAACGAACGATTGACATTTGACTTTCATCCAATTAATTGCTGAACAATTTATAAAAAAAATGTCCGGCAAGGAAACGAACCTCGAGCTCCCGCCCATCTGGCGGGGACACTATCAACTATGCCACTGACGACATGTTTTCCAATCAACGAAAATGTATAATATAGCCGCAAACTTACGTTAAATCACGTGACCAGCCGTGCCCTGCGAATAGACGCTTTGTTTATTCACAGGGCCCTACGAATAGACACTTTCAACAAACAAACAACCAACCATACAGACAGACGCATGGAAGCACAATCAATATCACTAATACTAATATATAAATGAACTTTCAAACGCCAGTATCAGACACACGAAAGCACAATATAGCTAATATATTACTGTGCTTTCAACATATATCACCCGTATCAGACACATGATTGCTTGATTGATTGATTGATTTAGGAACCGACATCACAGCATTCGGGGCATTCCCATAAGCACTCCGTCCCCATCCTCAGCAGCCAGCCAAAGAGTTCCAACACCAATAGTACCAGTAGCAATCTGATTATATGTCTGTCTCGCCTTTCCTCTGAGCGTCGAGCGTCGGCCAGATCGCCTCGTCACCCCTCGCTGTTGCATTTTTGCCAGACCATGGTGATCCATTTGCTCCTCCGAGGTGTACACGTGCTCCCACACGGCCGCAACCACGTCTGCCTTATCATGCATCAATACAGACACATGAAAGCACCAATATCGCTAGCTAATATTTTAAAGCGCTAGCTAATATATTGTGCTTTCAAACATACTATCATCCAGTATCAGACACATGAATCCCAATATCGCCAATAATATATTAATGTGCTTTCAAACATATAATTCATATATCACCAGTAACCAGATACACGAAAGCCCAATATCGCTAATAATATATGCTTTCAAACATATATCCCCAGTATCCGACAAGCTAAAGCACAACATCGCTGGCTAATATAGTATAGTACACGAATGTGCTTTCAAACATATAATCACCAGTATCAGACACATAAAAGCACAATATCACTAAACTAATATTAATAATATCACCTGTGCTAAGATACGCAAGGCAATAATGATAAATAAATAGCGAATACACAGGAAAGCTTTCACTGTCACACATTAAACGCGTGCACTGATCTACTAACCTATACGAACCGACCCAATTCTTACACGTCGTACTGTCCTGTTACATTGCTACGAGATTAGATAAAGTATACAACGATCAACCATCATCATCATCGTCATCACAGGTATACGCAAATTACCAGCTTCGCGTGCCGATGACACACGCGGGTCAACCCATATGTCACAGTGAACAGTAAGATAGAAATAAATAGGTCAAGATCGGTGGCTTACGCGAGCAATGACAACCAGGCAGGTATATAAAAGTAGTTCTGTGTGTGTGTGTTTGTGTACGCACACGACACAACCGTATCCAGTGTAGTTGAAAGTATTCGCTACGGTCAACACGCACACGTGATATCCCTATTGGAGTACCCACTGCTCATGTGACTATTTTGCACACTGGCATGGCTGATTGGTTACTGGAGAGTGAGGGGTGAGAGAGGGAAAGAGAGGAGGCACACACAGAGAGAGGGAGGTTTGAGGGGTGTGACAGGCGCGTTGACAATACCAATGCTGCGGAGTTGACTGCTGCTGGGCGTGCGTTGAGGTAGGCTAGGCGCTGATAGAAGTAGAGGAGAGAAGGATTAGAGGACGCAGTATGCAACATAAATTGAAAGCTAGTTACCGACCGGGATTCAAACCTTTCACCTCCAAATAACGACAAGTCATGGACGAGAAGTCAACAATCTAGTCCAGCTGACCGATGTAGGGGCTGAACCCGCTACCTCGGTATCAGCAAACCGGAAGTTTAAGAGCAAGCGTTCTTATCAATTCGATCGCTCTGACTTCCATTACGCACTAATTACTACCCATGGTTCGATATTCAGACACCCCTAGCGGGGTGGGGGGATATGTGTAGACGAAAAAGGAGGCCGACATTCAATTAGGCTGTCATCGGTGGCATCAGCATTAGAATCTTTCGCTGGCTAAAGGAGGCGGGTCACGTCTAGGAATATCCAACATCCAATTAGGCTGACATCAACATCGGAACTCTTCGTTGGCTACTGAAGGAGGCAGGTCATATCTAGGAATATCCAACATTCAACTGGCTGCCGTCGGCTATATCAACATCGGAACTTTTCGTTGGCCACTGAAAGAAGGCGGGTCACGTCCAGGAATATCCAACATTCAACTGGCTGCCATCAACATAGGAACTTTTCGTTGGCCACTGAAAGGAGGCGGGTCACGACCAGGAATATCCAACATTCAACTGGGCTGCCGTCGGTTTCATCAGCATCAGAACTCTTCGTTGGCCACTGAAGGAGGCGGGTCACGTCCAGGAATATCCAGCATTCAACTGGGCTGCCGTCGGTTCCACCAGCATTGGAATCCGTCGTTGGCTACTGAAGGTGACGGATCACGTCCAGGCATATCCTGAGTGCAATGATAGTAATTCTTTACTTTATATTTCAGATGTCCAACATGGGTCGCCGTAAGTCACAACGCTTGACATGGTAGGGGGGTAAGTTAATAAGTAAGTCACAAATGACTGTAGAAATATAACTACAGATGATTACAACTGGAAACCGGTTTATTTTTATACATACATTGTCCCTTTATTTCTTAACATAATTTCCACCAACATGTATGCACTGAACCCATCCTTTTATCAGTCCTCCCAAACCGGCTGCATAGAACTGCATGGAAAGCGCCGCATAAAGCACGAACTCCGTAGCTTTCAGCGACGACCCACAGGAGTCTCCGAAACATTTAACTCGTAAACCGAAGGACGCGGTCCAGAATCGAACCCACAATGTTCGGAGCACGAGTCAAACGGCTTGACCACTTCGCCACAGAGACTCTCAATGATAGAGTGAGTTTAAGTGACAACTGTATGTAATAGAAAGAGTATGTGTACCAACTGTTTGTGATAGAACGAGCTAAGTGACAACTGCACACGACAGGAGTTAAAGTGACAACTGCACACGACAGGAGTTAAAGTGACAACTGCACACGACAGGAGTTAAAGTGACAACTGCACACGACAGGAGTTAAAGTGACAACTGCACACGACAGGAGTTAAAGTGACAACTGCACACGACAGGAGTTAAAGTGACAACTGCACACGACAGGAGTTAAAGTGACAACTGCACACGACAGGAGTTAAAGTGACAACTGCACGCGACAGGGGTTAAAGTGACAACTGCACACGACAGGAGTTAAAGTGACAACTGCACACGACAGGAGTTAAAGTGACAACTGCACACGACAGGAGTTAAAGTGACAACTGCACACGACAGGGGTTAAGGTAGCATCACACAAGAATTAAAGTAACTGCACACGACAGGAGTTAAGGTAACTGCATACGACAGGAGTTAAAGTGACAACTGCACACGACAGGAGTTAAAGTGACAACTGCACACGACAGGGGTTAAAGTGACAACTGCACACGACAGGAGTTAAAGTGACAACTGCACGCGACAGGGGTTAAAGTGACAACTGCACACGACAGGAGTTAAAGTGACAACTGCACACGACAGGAGTTAAAGTGACAACTGCACACGACAGGAGTTAAAGTGACAACTGCACAGCGACAGGGGTTAAGTGACAACTGCACACGACAGGAGTTAAAGTGACAACTGCACACGACAGGAGTTAAAGTGACAACTGCACACGACAGGAGTTAAAGTGACAACTGCACGCGACAGGGGTTAAAGTGACAACTGCACACGACAGGAGTTAAAGTGACAACTGCACACGACAGGAGTTAAAGTGACAACTGCACACGACAGGAGTTAAAGTGACAACTGCACACGACAGGAGTTAAAGTGACAACTGCACACGACAGGGGTTAAGGTAGCAGCATCACACAAGAATTAAAGTAACTGCACACGACAGGAGTTAAGGTAACTGCACACGACAGGAGTTAAGGTAACTGCACACGACAGGAGTTAAGGTAACTGTACACGACAGGAGTTAAGGTAACTGCACACGACAGGAGTTAAAGTAACTGTACACGACAGGAGTTAAGGTAACTGCACACGACAGGAGTTAAAGTAACTGCACACGACAGGAGTGAAGGTAATCTGTTTGGAATAGGAAGCTTGGCTATCGTTCCTAAATCATTTGGGAGACTGGGCTGTAACTCTTCACTCCGATGCATTGGCGATGTGATCGTCTGAGCTTAAACAACGGCATGCGGTTGGTATGGAGACTTCTTTACACGATGACCCGGTACTCAAGTACCATTTAAAGCAGCAGTTCCCAAGCTTTTCAAGCAGAGGGCCATATCTACTATTTTCGGTAGTTAAGCGGGCCACAGCGTTATGAAATTATACAAGTCGTGCAATATCATTCTTACCTTTCTTAACTTAAATGTTAAATCAGTTTCGAAAATCGCTATTAATGTAATTAATTTACAATTATAACTGTTCTTCATAACCAGTTACTTAAGTTCAGATGCCAGTATATCAATGTCTGGGCACAAATTTGTAGTGCACAAAGTCATAAGCCCAGCTAGGTTACTGTCGGTGAGTCATGGAACAATGCTTGTTTTTTTATAACGGTCATTGCGGAAAATGACTGCTCGAGGCCTCGCGTGCCACTTTCTGACAGCTGGAGGGCCACAAGTGGCACGCGGGCCGTGGTTTGGGAACCTCTAAATTAAAGGGTAATATGCTGTAGACTGCTTTCCCCTCTCCAAGCTCAAACTCGCGGGGATGAGCGGGACCTTCATATTTGCGGCGAGGCAGATCTGAATGTAACTAGATCATGATTCAGCTTAACAGTTAAGCTGCTTAACACACGCACAGACTGGCTGGGACTGTACCAAGGACGGGTCACGTGTTCTCCGCACATTGTAGGCATGTCATTGTCAGCAGACTTCAGCGCAAAGGACGGAAGGAAGTTTACTGTGCAAATACGCGATTTCCCTCGAGGCACAGGTAGAACACAGAAAATCGCTAAATTCTGGGGTTGATAAACACACGCTTTCAAATAATAAAAGATGTAACAACGTTAAACCGGTCAGGCACGCCGACCTCGAACGGCAAACTACCGTACGTAGAGCTTCCTAGAACATCGCAAACAGCTGATAAATGCTGGGTTGATTACGAGGTCCCATACAGGTACAGGACATGAAACTAGCAGTCCACTGCACTCTTCCCCCATTTCACACGTCAACAAAATATAGGGTTTATACATCCTTGGAGAAGAACCGTATCTGTACCTCTTCAACCTGGGTGTACAGTCAGGGATACAGCTGAGGTGATTGAGGAGACGATCAATCAATGACGCTGTCACCTGACTGCACGCCATACAGTCATGTTGCAGTCACCTGTTGTTTACTTTCTTCATTTTTACTTACAGGGGTACGCTTCGTTTGAAGGATGGCTCTCTCTCTCTCTCTCTCTCTCTCTCTCTCTCTCTCTCTCTCTCTCTCGCTCCACTCTCTCTCTGTCTCTCGCTTCACACCTTCTCTCTTTTCGTCTCTCTCTCTCTCTCTCGCTCATTCCACTCTCTCTCTCGCTCGTTCCACTCTTTCTCCCTCGCTCGTTCCACTCTCTCTCTCTCGTTCCACTCTCTCTCGCTCGTTCCACTCTCTCTCTCTCGCTCATTCCACTCTCTCTCTCTTGCTCCACTCTCTCTCTCGCTCGTCCACTCTCTCTTTCTCTCTCTCACTCGTTCCCTCTCTCTCGCTTGTTCCACTCTCTCTCTCGCTTGTTCCACTCTCTCTCTCTCTCACTTGTTCCACTCTCTCTCTCGCTCATTTCACTCTCTCTCTCTCTCTCTCGTTCCACTCTCTCTCTCTCTCATTCCACTCTCTCTCTCGCTCATTCCACTCTCTCTCTCGCTCATTCCACTCGCTCTCTCCCTCACTCGTTCCACTCGCTCTCTCCCTCGCTTGTTCCATTCTCTCTCTCTCTCTCGCCTGTTCCCCCCTCTCTCTCTCTCTCGTTCCTCTCTCTCTCGTTCCTCACTCTCTCTTGCTCATTCCACTCTCTCTCTCTCTCGCTCGTTCCACTCTCTCTCGCTCATTCCACTCTCTCTCGCTCGTTCCACTCTCTCTCTCTCTCTCTCTCTCTCTCGTTCCACTCTCTCTCTCTCTCGCTCCACACTCTCTCTCTCTTTGTCTCGCTTTCTTTTTTTGTCTCTCACTCTCTCTTCCTCTCTATCTTTCACTCTCTCTCTTCTCACTCTCTCTCTCTCTCTCTTCTCACTCTATCTCTTCTCACTCTTGCTCGCTCCATCTCTCTCGACATCTGTCTGTCTCTCTGTTTCTCACGACCTCTCTCCCTCGACCCTTTCTCTTTTTCACTCGACCTTCCCCGCCCCATCCTATATCTCTCTCTCTTCTCACTCTCTCTCTTCTCACTCTCTCTCTCTCTCTCTCTCTCTCTTCTCACTCTCTCTCTCTTCTCACTCTCTCTCTCTCTCTTCTCACTCTCTCTCTTCTCACTCTCTCTCTCGCTCCATCTCTCTCGACATCTGTCTGTCTCTCTTTTTCACTCGACCTCCCCCGCCCCATCCTATCTCTCTCTCTCTCTCTTTCTCTCTCTGTCACTCACTCTCATTGGACAATTTCTTACTCTCATTCATGTGGTGAGTAAAATAAGACGTGACAAGCGCAGAACGTTTCAGGGCAGGAAAAAAAGCTGGGAGCAGCCACCGTGGTCGATTTTCGAGGTGGAGAAGGCTTGGGTGGATAAGCGTAGTGCTGTAAGGAGATGGCAAAATGCCAAGAAGAACAGAGCTGGTCATCCTAGTCCCTGCTTGCACTTAGAAAGAGAGATGCACACAAAAGTAAGCTATTTCAAAAAACTGGTCAAGGTGGTTAAAAGCGAAAAATGGGCAGAGGTGTGTCAAAGAGTAAGCACAGACAAGTCACTGAAATTGTTCTGGCGACTACATAAAAGCATGAGTGGTGTAGTCAAGAATAAGAGCATTTCTGACTTCCAAGGTGCTGACCTCACCTGGCAGAGGACTGACGAGGACAAGGGCAAAGCCCTCTTTGAACGCTACCTTGAGCAGAGCAACCAGACAGACATGGGAGGCCGAAATCTGGCCAAGGAGGTCACCTCAGACAGATGCAAGGCCCAGAACACTTCGGATGAAGACACAGTGACAGTGAAAGAAATCAAGGCTGTGCTTCGGCGATCAAAAAACAGTGCTCCAGGTCCTGATGGCATAAGATACGACGACATAAATAGGTGTACCGACAATGAGCTAGAGAAACTAGCAGACATGTACAACAACAGTATAGGGAGTGCTAGCATCAAGGAGGAATGGTTACACAGCTATCTGATTCCCTTGCCGAAGCCTGACAAAGACCACAAAAAAATTCAGGGATATCGAATTATAACCATGCAGAATACAATAGGCAAGCTGCTGGAGAAGGTAATTGCCAGGAAAATATCAAGCCAACTAGAGAGGCAAGGTGTTTTCCCACCTACCCTGGGTGGGTACCGTCCAAAAAGAGAAACCTGGACCAATGCAGCAGTCTTTGCCCATGATGTCTATGAAGGTTTCCACTCAGGCACTGAAACCGTTGCTGCAGCGATTGATCTTGAGGACGCAAACAACAGAGTACCACTGGATTTTTTAATGTTTCAGCTTCTCGAACTAAACGTAAGTCCATTCCTCCTTAGTTGGATCGCTGCAGCCCTCTACCAACGGAAAGTAGTTTTTAGATGTGGCAGTTGGACTTCGGAACCAACAACAATATATCCTGGCCTACCACAGGGATCACCATTATCTCCGGTACTTTTCAACGCCTACACAGTGAGAATCACCAGTGAGCAGATCACTGGACCTGGCAGGACATTGTCGTATGCCGATGATGTTTTAGTGTATCGTCAGGGTAAGGATAGAGAGGAGGTTGCTGTGGAACTACAAACCGAACTCAATCGCATAAGTACTTGGTGTGATGAAGCTGGGGCAATGGTCAACCCAACAAAGGCAACAGTGACTTGGTTCTCGTTGAATAATCATATTGTCAACAATCCAACACCAACTGTAATGCTGTGTTCAGAGACGGTGGAAAGAACGCAGGCAATGAATTACCTGGGGATACGGTTTGATCGAAGCCTTGCTTATAATGTGCACATAGACCAGGTGATAACAAAGGCCAAGCGGGGTTTGACAGCGATGCGGGTGATGGCGGCAGCAAACTGTGAGCAGCGCCATCTATGTCTTCTGTACGAGGGGCTGGTCATGTCTGTTTTGGAGTATGCAATGGCAATCCTGACTCTCAGCCATAAGCAGATAGAAAGATGGAAAGGGTCCCGCCCCCCCCAAAATTTTTTCCCCCCCTTTTTTTTTCCCATTTTTTCCCCCTTTCCCCCCCCCCCCAAAAAAAAAAAATTTTTAAACCCTTTTCCCCCTTTTTTTTTTTTTTTCCCCCCCCCCCAAAAAAAAAAAACCCCCAATTTTCCCCCCCCTTTTACCCCCGGCCCCCCCCCTTTTTTTCCCTTCTTTAAAAAGGGCCCCCCCCCCCCCTTTTTTTTTCCTTTTTTTTTCCCCCCCCCCCCTTTTTTTTTTTTCCCCAAAAAAATTTTCCCCCTTTCCCCCTTTTTCCCCCTTTTTCCCCCCCCCCCCCCTTTTTTTTTTTCCATTATTGGGGAAAAAAAAATTTTTCCCCCCAAACCCCCCCCTTTTTTTTTAAAGGCCCCAAAAAAAAAATTTCCCCGGGGTTTTTTGGGGGGAAAAAGGGGGCCCCTTTTTTGGGGGGTTTTTTCCCCCCCCCCCAAAAAAATTGGTTTTTAAATAAAAATTCCCCAAAAAAAGGAACGTTTTTTTTAAAAAAATTTTTGTTTTTTTTCCCCGGGAATTTTTTTTTTGGGGGGGGGAAAAGGACTTTGTTTTTCCCAAAAACCCCTTTCAACCCCAATTTTTCCCCCTTTTAAAACCCAACCTTTAAAACCCGGGGGGGGGGAAAACCCCCCCCTTTTTTTTTTTTGGGGGGTTTTTTTTTTGGGGGGCCCAATGGAAACCCGGTTCCCCCCCAAAAAAAAAGGGGGGAAAAACAGAAAAAAAATTTTAAAAAAAAATTTTTTAAAATTTGGGGACCCCAAATTTTTTTCCCCAAAATTAAAAGGGTTTCTTTTTTGGGGGTTTCCCCCAAAAACCCCAAAAAAAATTTTTTTTTGGGTTTTGGGGGTTTGGGGGGGGGTTTTTAAACCAAAATTTTTTAAAAAACCCCAAAAAAAACCCCCAAAAAAAGGGGTGGGGGGAAATTTTTAACCCCCTTTTTTTCCCCAAAAAAAAAAAAGGGAAAAAAAAACCCCTGTTTTTTAAATTTTTTTAAACCCTTTTTGGGAAAGGGTAAATTCCCGGGGCCCCCCCCTTTTTTAAAAATTTTTTCCCCTTTCCCCCTTTTTTTAAAATTTTTTAAAACCAAAAAAGGCCTTTTAAATTTTTTTTTTAAAAAAAAAAAAAAAAACCTTTTTTTTGGAAAAAACCCCAAAATTTTTTCTTTTTTTTTTAACCCGGGGGAAAAATTTTTTTTGGGCCCCTTTTTTAAAAATGGGATTGGTCTTTCCTGTCCATGGTATTCTTTGCATTTTCCTCAGAAACCACATTTCTACAGCCATCAGATGTTTTTTCAGCTTGCTGCTCATTGTCCAAGCTTCACATCCATATAAAAGTACAGGTTCTATGTAGCATCCTCAACACTCTTTTTCTCGTTTCAATTGATATCTTTTTATTGGTCAGTATGTTTTTCATGCTTGATAGCCCCATAGCAGTCAGGTATCAACGACTATCATTATAATCAAGTGCCATCTCCGCACAGAAAGTCGGCTATGAAAACTTTCCAACACACTGTGTTTTTGCACTTTCTCAGTGCATTCATACAGGATTCTTCCAGACCACATCTCGATCTTTGGTGTTCTGGATCAACTCTGTTGATGATATTCCTCCAAGCCACAGTCCCAGTCCATCCAGCATCATTTCTCTTGGTCTGCCTCTCTTCCCCGTGATCTTTCCAGCCGTCACGATGTTCTCCAGGGACACTGTTAAAAGTGAAAGCTAACCCACAGGCAAAAATCAACCAAACACTACTAGAAGTAGTGTGTATGGACTGACTACGCTTGAGTTCAAAGCGAATGAGCGCAAAAAAAAAAATCACATGATCAAAGAAAGCTGTGTTTCTCTGTCTTATTGTTGTATATAGTGTTCTAGTTTCATTAGCCTCTTTCAGACAATCGGTGTCAGCTACTCTGGCAGTCCAAGGAATTCGCAACACTCGTCTCAGGAACCACATCACTATTGCCTCTAAGCACGTTCTAATTTGTTCACTAACGTTCCAATACGGTGCCATACAGCAAAACAAGTCCTATATAGCACTTCAGTACTCTCTTTCTTACATTCAATGATAGTCACTTATTGCATAAGATACCTTTCATTTTCTGGAATGCAGCTTTCGCTTGCCCTATTCTGCTCTTAATCTCTGTTGTGCATCTTCCATCTGATGGTATACATGCTCCTAGGTATTTAAATTATCCACTTGGTTAAGAATTTTCCCTGTCTATTGTCATTTCCCATTTTGGTGTGTCATCTTCTTCTTTGATGTAACCATTGTTTCTGTGTACTTGTTATTCAAGGCTTATGAGAATGTCCCGAATGCTGTGATGTCGGTTCCTAAATCAATCAATCAATCAAGGACAGTCCGTCATAATATTTTCTCTAATAATCTCATATATTCTCCTGCGTCTGAAACCACTACCATTGTTATAATTAACTGCATGCTTGTACACAAACAGAGTCAGTCAAAGTTAGGTTCAAGGCCAAGTCAGTCAAAGAGGTAAATAGACACGCGTTCAGTTTACTTCTGCCATCGCCTTACTAACCCAGTTGTGTGTGTGTGTGTGCGCGCGCGCGTGTGTGTGTGCGTGCGTGCCTTACTTCTGTCTCACGCGACTCTGTCTCACACGTATCTTACTGTTGGTTTTTAAAAAACAATGTTAGTTGCATACCCTTTACAGGACGCAGCAGTCAACACCGGCATTTTTTGGCTGTTCGTAATTCCTATGCAAATTTACGTTCACTAGTGTGCCACTGCTTTCTGAACGACCGGCACCCCCCCCCCCCCACCCTCCCTTCCTCCCCCTACCATTTCTTTAAAATAAACCAACGCAAGGCGGTCTCCTGCAAATCTTTCATTCTCAAAAATAGTTCATGCTCAAAGGACAATAATGATATAGTTCATGCACAAAGGACAATAATGATATAGTTCATGCACAAAGGACAATAATGATATAGTTCATGCTCAAAGGACAATAATGATATAGTTCACGCTCAAAGGACAATAATGATATAGTTCACGCTCAAAAGACAATAATGATATAGTTCACGCTCAAAGGACAATAATGATATAGTTCATGCTCAAAAGACAATAATGATATAGTTCATGCTCAAAGGACAATAATGATATAGTTCACACTCAAAGGACAATAATGATATAGTTAATGCTCAAAAGACAATAATGATATAGTTCATGCACAAAGGACAATAATGATATAGTTCATGCTCAAAAGACAATAATGATATAGTTCATGCTCAAAGGACAATAATGATATAGTTCACGCTCAAAGGACAATAATGATATAGTTCATGCACAAAGGACAATAATGATATAGTTCACAACCACAGGTGCAGTGATGATAAAGTTCATGCAGAAAGGACAATAATGATATAGTTAACGCTCAAAGGACAATAATGATATAGTTCACAACATCAGGTGCAGTAATGATATAGTTCATGCACAAAGGACGATAATGATATAGTTCATGCTCAAAGGACATTAATGATATGGTTCACTACCACAGGTGCAGTAATGATATAGTTCATGCACAAAGGACAATAATGATATAGTTCATGCACAAAGGACAATAATGATATAGTTCATGCACATAGGACAATAATGATATAGTTAATGCTCAAAAGACAATAATGATATAGTTCATGCACAAAGGACAATAATGATATAGTTCATGCTCAAAGGACAATAATGATATAGTTCATGCTCAAAAGACAATAATGATATAGTTCATGCTCAAAGGACAATAATGATATAGTTCACGCTCAAAGGACAATAATGATATAGTTCATGCACAAAGGACAATAATGATATAGTTCATGCACAAAGGACAATAATGATATAGTTCACAACCACAGGTGCAGTGATGATAAAGTTCATGCAGAAAGGACAATAATGATATAGTTCACGCTCAAAGGACAATGATGATATAGTTCACAAACTCAGGTGCAGTAATGATATAGTTCATGCACAAAGGACAATAATGATATAGTTCATGCTCAAAGGACATTAATGATATAGTTCACTGCCACAGGTGCAGTAATGATATAGTTCATGCAGAAAGGACAATAATGATATAGTTCACGCTCAAAGGACAATAATGATATAGTTCACAACATCAGGTGCAGTAATGATATAGTTCATGCACAAAGGACAATAATGATATAGTTCATGCACAAAGAACAATAATGATATAGTTCATGCTCAAAGGACAATAATGATATAGTTCATGCTCAAAAGACAATAATGATATAGTTCATGCACAAAAGACAATAATGATATAGTTCATGCTCAAAAGACAATAATTATATAATTTTTTTCCGGGATTTGAAATTTTTAAATATTGAGCACAACCCACTACTGGCAATGTAATTTTGTTTTAATTGACAGTAGTGGGTTGTGCTCAATATTTAAAATTTTCAAATCCCGAAATAACAAATAAATCAATTTGATTATTGCTCACTGGACCTTAGGCGGCTTGGTGTGCCTTGCCAGTGAGAAGACGTTGATCGTTGTCCACATCGATTGACGGACGTCAGTCGCGGCGATCGGGCAAATCTTGAGCTACAGCCTACGATGGGTGACGTTGCATTATTCTGTTGTGATAATTTGGCCGTGTCCAGCGTGTGCCGCGTGGTCTAGTGTTTACACACTCGCTTCACACGCCAGTGATCCGGGGTTTGTTTCCGGGACCGGTCAAGGATATGCACTACTGAAGAGCTCAAACGAGAGCGAAACTCGAGTTTCGTGCTTCTACATTGACGTGGATAGGCCTTAGGTTCATACCAGAATGTGATCAGTATTGCCAGTAGTGGGTTGTGCTCAATATTTAAAAATAATGATATAGTTCATGCACAAAGGACAATAATGATATAGTTAATGTTCAAAAGACAATAATGATATAGTTAATGCTCAAAAGACAATAATGATATAGTTCATGCACAAAGGACAACAATGATATAGTTCATGCTCAAAGGACAATAATGATATAGTTCATGCATAAAGGACAATAACGGTGTAGTTCATGCACAAAGGACAATAATGATATAGTTCATGCACAAAGGACAATAATGATATAGTTCATGCACAAAGGACAAAAATGATATAGTTCATGGCCAACGGAGTGTCGGTAAGTCTATAAAAATATGGATTTCGCACCATATACCAAATGCGTCCCAAGGAGTGCAAACTGGTCCTTTACTTTATTTGCTTATTGAGGGAGGAGGAAGAGGCACAGAAAGGAATGCCTGTAAATAGTAACCACTAAGTGAAGCTAATTACATGTCCTTTACATTGACGTCCTTTACATGACGTTGCACTCAACTACAACATTTAGTGGATGTTTGAGATTTACTAGGTAATAGTTCAGTAGTCGGCCATAGCCGACGCCTCATACTGTCGAAATCAACGTCAAACAGTATGTTTCTAAATCGCCCGCAGTTGTTGTCAAACCCTCGACACGGTATGACAAGGAATTATAAAACTACGAGTTTCACTATCTCTTAATCCACAGCGCCGGTTCTTCTTCTTCTTCCTCTGCTTTTAATCCACCATTTGGAAAATAGGCCCTAACAAAACCAGGCCAAACCTCACTATCGTTTGATATCTCCTGCATACCCCTTCTATTTCTTCCCAATATTATTCATGCCGGTAATTCCCTTCTCCGTGGGTTTGCACGTCTTCCTCTATCGCATTAGCCTTGTGGGTTACAGAAAAGAGAGTTATATACGGTGTATTTTTTAATGACTGTGGGGTTTTTGAAAATATTGCCGGTCCAGGTTTTGTATTTACCTATTATGCTGCATAAACTTTACAGAGGGTGAATACAAAACTTGGACCGGTAATATTTTCAAACACTCCACAGTCTCATTAAAGATACACCCTATATTACCCTCAGTGTGTGTTCTATCCGGCACTAGCGTCTTTTCCTTACCTCTTCGTAGGCAGACATTTGTTTAACTCTCTCCATGAGATCTACCTTGGCGATTCTGTACAGCACCAGTTTGTAATCACTAAAGATATGGTTAGTAGGTACGTATAGAAAGAGTTAAATATGGTATTTACAACGGCTGGCATGATAACAGTCGCATGCGGCATAGGGACAATAAGTGGATCCTTAACGGATCGTGTGCTAACACAGCTGAGACCAGCGTTATTCACATTACCGCATGTTACAAGCAAATAGTTTGTTTAACGGCGTTGAACTGACAAGCTGATATCAAAATAAGTTAAGGGCTGCGTAGGAAGTAAATAGAGAAACAGGGTCGAAAAAGATCTCCGCGAAGAAAGTGCTGCGGAGTGGAACGTTTTCATCGAGAATACAAAGGAACGGCTTTTGATTTCGCCTGCAATAACGCACATTAGTCGGAGGGAGGGGGGGGGGGGGGAGATACTTTTATGCTGGGTCCATTATGTAATGAACTCCCTCTATTGTGTATCCGCCTTGACGTGGAAGAGTGGCTTGTGTATTTCCATGACCGCAAGATTTTACGAATTTAAGCAGACTAGACGCACCCAACAAAGACTCCTACTAGAGGTGGTTCTCAACCTTTTTTGGCCCATGCACCCCTTCACCATATGTTCAGAACGTCACCCCCCCCCCCCTTTCATATTTCACCCTATAAACCCCCCCCCCCACCCCCTCCACAGTATACATAAAAATGGAAGCTAAATTTAATAGCACATATTAGAACATGTCTAGACGTCTGCATAAAACGTGATTTGCGGATCTACTTACGTTATAAAACGAATTTCAGAAGGGCGAGAAATAAAGAACCGTAAAGTATGGGGGTAAAAACAATATCAAATAGTCGATTCTTGTATTAACGCAATCTTAAAATAATCTTCATTTCCCCCCTCTCCCCCCCCCCCCCCCCCGGAAAACCTAAATTCCCCACGGGTTGAGAACCACTGGACTAGACGCACTCGACAAACACTCCTACTAGAAGACTACCGCTAGCTTAACCATACCTCGCGTCCGTAAACCACACACTGTTCAGTCCATAACAAGGAAACAGAACAGCAACTTTCTTACATATAGTTTTGAAAGTAGAGTTTCTCATGTAGTTGTTTGTATAATTGCATGTTTCATGTGTGTGTGCTGACGAGAGCTTTAGGTTACCCGCAGCGTCCGTTTTGTCAAGTGTGGTCGTGTTTTAGTCAGGCTTATCGATTCTACTTCTTGTTTCGGTTGATTCATTCTTTACCACTAGCAAACATGCTGATATCTCTATGTAATACAAGTACACGATTGGAACCGACCTATCATTTGTCTTGTTTAAAAGGTGGTGAATATATTGGACACAGCATTAGCCATTATGGTCCGATGTGTTTGTGTGTTTGTTATTTGACCTATGCTGGTTTAATATAAAATTATGAGGCCTATGATGCTATTTCACTGGTTAGATAAGACTAAGAGTTCTGTTCATATACCATAGTTGTGGGTTTATGCGGATGATAGACCTGGCTAATGAAGACACCTTATTTGGAGTGTCTAGTTGATAATTGCCACACTCCGTGGCGAAGGGTGTTACGGGCGCGATTCGTAATCCCGTATACCCACGTTTGAAACACAGCTGTGCGCGATTTGGCAGTAGACCACATTGCATTGGTTATGTGTAAGTATTGGTGCCGGTCGTTCAGAAAGCAATGGCAAACGAATGATCGTAAACTAGCCAAGAGATCATAACGGCAGAAATGCTTGTGTTGAATGTGATGTCCTATAAAGGATATGCGCACACTCATACAAAGTTGGTTATGCGTTGAAGTATTACATGTTTAAATTGTAATGTTGTCTAGTGCATCCTCTAATTCCTACTTTCTTGCATCTACTTCTATGAGTGCCAAACACTACATATATGTTTATTTATGGATTAGCATAGACGGCTGATAAGTGTCAGGACAGATCTTTGCACTACACACCAGCCAGTTTGCGTGTGGACGGGTATATATATATACCAAACAGCAGATAACACAGACGAGTTATGAGATGAGAGCACTTGAGGGATTGCCACAGGATTATACTCATACTGCAAATATAAAAGACAATGGATGATCAGATTAGGAGAGATAAGGAGAATGATCATCTGAACTGAAGTTCTAATTCCACGAATTTTCGTGAACATACGAAAAACTAGATACACATCATTACAAGTGTGTATTCAAGCATTTACAACATGTACGCATACAGGTCTGCACCATATGTACGTATACAATCGTGCACGACATGTGTGTATACAACCCTGTAAGACATGTGTGTATACAATCCTGTACCACTTATATGTATACAATCCTGTACGACATGTGTCTATACAACCCTGTAAGACATGTGTGTATACAATCCTGTACCACTTATATGTATACAGTTCTGAACTATGTGTATTATACAATACTGTACCATGTGTATGTACACAATCCTGTACCACAAGTGTGTATAATCTCATACAACATATGTGCATACAATCCTGCATCACATGTGTTTATACAATCCTGTACCACATGTGTGTATACAAAGGGCTTCTCATAAGTCTTTAGCCTGCCCATGAAAGAGTAGGCGAGAGAAAATTGAAATTTGGCACATGTGTAGCTCATTCAATTTGTAATTGACATATGAATTATGAATTTCCTTCCTCAACTGGTTTTCCCGACAACACACCCTATTGACCAGATCTGTACATCCAACGGTTTGTCAGAACAATGGAGAAATCAGACGCCAGGACTGTGATAAAATTCTTGATGTTACAGGGGAAAACACCTACAGAAATACACAGGGAGATGGAGCCAGTGTTAGAGGAAGTCTGTCCTTCGTATGTTTCTGTAAAAAATTGGTGTTTGCAGTTTAAGTGTGACCGTTTCCAAGTTGCTGATCTGCTAAGATCAGGACGACCGTCCTCAGAGTGCAATGATGCAAATGCTGCAAAAGTGTAGAAAATCATAGACCAGGATAGGAAAATGACAATTGCAGAGATATTGGGTTCAGCAAAACTGAGTATGAGTACAGTTTTTAGAATTTTACACAAGAGACTGAACATGAGAAAAGTGAGTGCCCACTGGGTCCCACGCCTGCTGACATGTGAACAGAAACAAACACGGGTTGATTGCTGTGGCCAGTTGCTCAACATGTGGTGGTCGAAAAACATGTTGACGACCATGGAGACGGTAGATGAGACTTGGATTCACCATTATGACCCAGAATCCAACATTGCCAGCATGCAGTGGAAAACCCCGGGCTCGCCAACACATGTCAAGCCAAGAGCACAAAACTCTGCAAGAAAAGTGATGCTGACTGTTTTTTGGGGACGTCAGAGGTGACATATTGAAAGATTACATGCTTCATGGCAACACGGTTAATGGGCAGTACTATGCAGATCTCCTTATCAAACTAAGAAAGGCTGTGACCAGAAAACAAGGGATAGCATGTACGCAAATTCTGCCTTTGCTTCAAGACAACAATGCGCCCTCCCATAAAGCACGGCTTGTGCTGCAAACTGCCAACGATTTGAATATTAAATTCTTCCACACCCATCATATTCTCCAGATTTGGCTCCATCAGACTTTTTTCTTTTCCCAAATCTTAAAAAACAGCTGAAAGAAATCGTTTTGACAGTGACGAAGATGTCATACTGGCTTGTGATAACTGGTTTAGTTCAAAAATAGGTTGTTTTATTCTGAAGGTCTTTTCAAGGTCACGCAGAGATGGCAGAAATGCATAAATTCAGGTGGTGGCTACATTGAGAAGGAATAAGCACTGTGCCAAATTTCAGTTTTCTCCGCCTACTCCTTCATGGTCAGGCTAAAGACTTATGAGAAGCCCCTTGTACAATCCTGTACCACATATATGTATACAATCCTGTATACATGCATGTATACAATCTTGTACTACATGATTGTATACAATAATATAATAATTGGCAATCATAATACATGATTGTATACAATCATGTATGTGTACGTATACAATCATGTACCACATGTGTTTATACAATCCTGTACCATATGTGTTTATACAATCCTGTACCACATGTGTTTATACAATCGTGTACCATATGTGTTTATACAATCCTGTGCCATATGTGTTTATACAATCCTGTGCCATATGTGTTTATACAATCCTGTGCCATATGTGTTTATACAATCCTGTACCATATGTGTTTATACAATCCTGTACCATATGTGTTTATACAATGCTGTGCCATATGTGTTTATACAATCCTGTGCCATATGTGTTTATACAATCCTGTACCATATGTGTTTATGCAATCCTGTACCATATGTGTTTATACAATCCTGTACCATATGTGTTTATACAGTCCTGTACCACATGTGTGTACACAGTTATATATCATATGGGTGTATACATTCCTGTACCACATGTATGTATAGAATCATGTATCACACGTATGTATACAATCCTGTACTGCCTGTGTGTATACAATCCTGTACTACCTGTGTGTATACAATCATGTACTGCCTGTGTGTATACAATCCTGTACTACCTGTGTGTTTACAATCCTGTATTACCTGTGTGTATACAATCATGTACTGCCTGTGTGTATACAATCCTGTACTGCCTGTGTGTATACAATCCTGTACTGCCTGTGTGTGTACAATCCTGTACTGCCTGTGTGTATACAATCCTGTACAGCCTGTGTGTATACAATCCTGTACTGCCTGTATGTATACAATCCTGTACTGCCTGTGTGAATACAATCCTGTGCCACCCGTGCGTATAGAACCCTGCACCACATGTATGTATACAATCCTAGGTTGCCTTATAACAAAAGTAAAGTATTCTTTTATCGCCTTACAACACAAGTAAAGTGAAGTATTCTTTGATTGCCTTACAATAAAAGTAAAGTAAAGTATTCTTTGACTGCCTTACAACAAAAGTAAAGTAGAAGTATTCTTTCATTCACTTACCAGAAAAGTAAAGTATTCTTTGATCGCCTTACAAGAACGGAGTGACTATACACAAAATTTTGTGAATAGTAAGAGCCGCTATACACAAAAATTTGTGGCTGGTCACGTGATTAATCGGCTTGTCACGTGATGTCTACTTCCTTTTGACTACATTATTAATTTTTGTGGAACTATCATTGTGTTCTCGATAGTGTAGTGGATAGTATTGCCACCTGTCTTGCGGGAGACTAGGCTTCGACTACCCGCTAGCATTTTTTTAAAAATTTTTAATCAATCAATCAACATTGACATTCTGTCAGGCTGATGTTCTTCCATCTCTTGATGTTATCTTCCCACTTGTATCGTTGTCTACCTCTTGCTCGCTTGCCCTCAACATTGCCCTCCAGTATGGTTTTTATAAGAGTATCATGTCTTTTAACATGGCCAAAATATTTCACTTGCCTCCTCTTTATTTCTTCCATCAATTCTCTCTCTTCATTCTCAGTTTTTCTAGAACCTCTGCATTTGATTGTGTTTGTTTCCATGAAATACATCTACGACATATTCGTCTGTATATCCACATCTCCAGGGCTTCTAAGCGACTTTCTAGTTGCTTGTTTTAGGAACTACAATATATTACACTGTACGTAGAGTGTGTCCTTGTCGACAAATATTGTCTTTGTGAGGTTTGAAGAAAAAGAACTTGCAAAAAAAAAAGACAGACAAGAAGAGAGAATAATAGAGTCTTCTTCAAATTTTTGTGAATAGGGGCTCGTACTATTCACAAAATTGTGTGCCGAATAATCATGTGACCAGCCACAAATTTTTGTGTATAGGGGCTCATACTATCGTAAAGTAAGTTATTCTTTGACTGTCTCACAACAAAAGTAAAAATAAAGTACCATTTCACAAACTTTATGATGCATTGGACATATGAAGATTGACCCAGATTTTTGTAGATCTGTTCAGGTGTCTAAAGTGGAAAAATGTAAGTTCAGGTGACAAAAACTTAATCAATAGCCGATTGCTGAAGTCAGGGTTAGCAATCCATGGTTGTTATTGGATAGCAATTACAATAAGGGATTCATTCTTATTTAAACTTCCAAGATGATAGAAATTTTAACTTCAAAGATTATAGAAATGTGGTCTTTGCTGATGGTAGAAATTTAGATTTCAATTATCATGATGTCAGAAATTGCATCTTCGAAAATGGTAGTCATGTAGATGTCACTGGCGGTAAAAATTTAGATTTCCATTTTGACGGTAGAAATTTTGATCTCAGTAATGCTAAAAATTTCAATTTCAAATACAGTAGAAATATACACTCTAATGATGGTAAAAATTTAACTGTCAAAGATGGTAGAAATTTTGATTTGAGTTATGGCAAAAATTTAGACTTCAATGATCATACACATTTAGACTTTAATAAAGGTAAAATTGTAGACTTTGATTATGGTAGAATTCTAGAGTTTAATGATAGTAGCAATTAAATAAACATATGCATATGCACGCTTGTACGCACGCACATATACACTACATCACACAGCACAAATAGCCAGGGAGGATAAAACAAAAACTTATCCTCCACATAATGCCAAAATAATTCATATCTGATTTTCACATTAAATTCAGAAAGGAACACACGTTCAACATAAAACATCTTATAACATACAAACATCTCAATAACTTACTGTTTGCTGAATACTGTGCTGTTTTTAATGAATAACAACGTTCACCAGCATTTGCTTCACTGTCGAATAGCATCACAATTTGGGATCCAAACGAATGTAACAAATATGAAATATCTATACAGCGTCAATACAGAATGTCACATTTTGTGATTTTGCAATATTAACACTCAGACGAGCAGCTGGCCAAGTGGCTAGAATGCTGGATTCTCCTTTATGAGACCTGGGTTCGAAATCCTCGATAAGGTGTGCAGTTTGTTTTTTTCTGTTGGGGGAAAAAGAAAACTCTAACCTGCACAGTTCTTGGTGACTGCACTAGCCAGGAGGTCTTAATTCTTCAGGCTCAAGAACCCGCCATGCCATACACCTGCAAGGTACTATATTGGCAGTAAATGACAGTTTTTATTTTACAATGACAATATCTGTGATCAGATATTTGCATTCTTACATACTGGTTTTAACAATATCATTAAGGAATTCAACTGCTGGCAGAAATTTTGATCAATTTTAGAAACGATACAAGTAAGATGATGTTTTTTATATAAATATGCAAAAAGCCTTGGAGATGTGGTTTTATAGAAGAATGCTGAAAATTAATTGGACAGCCAAAAAGGGCAATCAGGACAGTTTTAGGGGAAGCTGAGTCGCAAAGACAACTTATCACAAACATCAGAAAGAGGCAGTCATCTTTCTTTGGCCATGTTATGAGTGAGAAGACAAAAACTGGAACTTGTGACAATCAGAAAGATTTGCAGAAAGAGAGATCAAGGAAGACAGCATGAGAAGATTCTCGGCAGTCTTGTGTCACGGCACGGAAGGGAGTCAACACACGACATGACGTCGGAGATTGTCATTTGTGGAGAGGCATGATTGCCCATGCCAGTCAGCAGGGCACTGGATGATGATGATTACATCATGAATGATGACTACAGGAAAGATAATGTGTGGTTTCCCATTACCTTCCACATCCACATGAGGGAATGTTATCTTCGCCGCTGACAGCAAATTTTGACTGTCAAGACAAGTGTGTGCCCTGCTCTTATCAGTTACTGAGTTGTCCACTTATCTTGATTGAAACTCAGCCCAAATGAGTATGTAAGAGATGTTTATGTACAAAGGAACTTTGTTGGCATAGTAGTTAGTGCACTTACATGCTGAGAAAGTGATCTAGGTTCAATCTACTGATGCGATACCTTAGCTATCAGACAATGTCGTAAATATCAGTATTATAATGAGTCTATTTTACCAAACGTAATCAGAGTACCACTGAACACAGTTGGGAGACACTCAGCTGTCGTGTGTTTGAATCTTTCTTGAGGTAGAGATGCCTATCTCAAACTGACCTGCTCCCAGGTCAACAGTGTCTAAAATGAGTTGATTTGAGTCACACTACTCTGGACTTCTATACATGCTCCATCCTCATCTTCAACAGCCATAGAAAAGTCTCAAAACTAATGGTACCAGTAGCCCCTTCTAATTATGTGTCTGTTTGGCTTTTCCCTGCACTTTTGAGTGTCGGCCGTTATCCTTTTGTCACTCCCTGCAGGTTTGAATCCTGGTCATGGCAGAGGTTGTAGTGTCTCGCACATCTAAAATAGATACTAGAAAATGTACTGAGAATTAAAGATAAGCTTTGTGGAAAAGAGCCAACGTTGTGGCAAAGGTGTCACGGATGCAATTTGCAATCCCAAATACTGCGTTCGAAACACAGCTGTAGGCAATTTGGTCGCAGACCGCCCTGGGCTGGTTTCATACAGGTATCAGTGCCAGTCAATCCATAAGTAATGGCAAACAACTGAACACAAACTTACCAAGAAATCACAAACAGCTTAAAAATATTCTGGGGTTGACTGTTATGTCTTGTAAATTATATGCAATTAACTTGGGGAAAAGAGCGATTTACTTGTTCACTGTTACTATTATGCTGACCACAGCTACAGTTATATTTAGTAATCAATCCACTGTTATTATTTGAAATATATTTCCAATAAGCAATTTCATATTATTTCATTATTCTTAGGTTCTACTCATGTTCAATTCAAAGAACAGCAAGTTTGAGGCTCAACTAGTCAACAAACGGTACTTTACTGTTAATTCACCCCAAACAAAAAAGCATCCCTTACAGAACCTCATTTGCATTGGTCCAGCAATCACCTCCGGTTAAGTGTTCGGTGGACTGCTGGACAGATCGATGGATGTTTGTTAGTTTTTGGTCCCTTAGGGTCCTCACTATCATCGGAGTATCCCAAAAACAGTGAGGGCCCGTAGGATCCACAAATCTGACGACAGTGAGGGCCCTACGAGCCCATAAACTAACAAACCATCCATCCATTGGTCCAGCAGTCCACCGAACACTTAACCGGAAGTTATTGCTGGGCCAATACAAATGAGGCTTTGTAAAGGATGCTTTTTTGTTTGGAGTGAATTAACAGAAAAGACTAACAAACTAATAGTAATATTTGTAATAAGTCACTCGAGGAAGTGCAGTTAAGTGACAGAACTAGAATGGCACGATTAAAGTTTAATAATTAAACAGAAGACTGAGACATCTCGCCATCTCATATGTTATTGTAGTTATATGATAAGATATGTGGCACTTTTCCAAATGCCGGGACTAAATTATTTAGTGTAAAATGCATATCTTACAGGGCCTCATAAGGTTATTTCTTGGATGATGTGTTGTCAATACCTTACGTTTCACTGTATCGTCGTCTGCTGGACCGATCGATGGATACAATAGATGTTTGTGCGCCCTGAGGGTGCTCACAGTCGTTGGAGTGTATATCCAAATCTTGTAGTGCCGACAACAGCGTGGGCCCTTCGGGCCCACAAACATTTATTGCATCCATCAATCGGTCTAGTAGTCCAGCACACTCAATTATATGATTGTTTATTTCACTAATACTAATATTAATAAGTGATTATGCACGTGCCGGAGGCCATTTTATACCATTTTTTCCCCCCATGGATAGACGTGACAGTCACAAAGAACATTTTTTTGTGCCACAATGTCGACATATAACTGACAAATATTAATAATATTATTGGTACATATTTCGATTTTCTCAGTTCTACATTTTAGTCGGTAGTTCGTATTTTTTATTACATCAGCTAAAGAGGCCCTGTAAGGGATGCAATTTACACTAAATAATTTAGTCCCAGCATTCGGAAGAGTGCCAGATATGTTATTGCTATTATCAATTAATAATTTAATTAATATTTATTATTTATTATTATATAACAATCAATGCTGTGTATATGCTGCGAACAGTTACTGAACGTGCTATAGAAGTAAACAAGGATATACATCTTTGCTTTATTGACTATACAAAGGCTTTTGATAGAGTTGACATGTCAGCATTGTGGATATGCTTGCAGATCTACAAAATGATGGGAAAGACATTAGACTTATAAAAAACATATATTGGAAACAACAAGCTGCAATAAGGATTGATAATGAAGTGGGACAGTATCAGCCAATTAAGAGAGGTGTTAGGCAGGGATGTGTGATGTCTCCAGATCTTTTTTCCCTATACAGTGAAAATATTTTCAGAAATGTAGAGGATATAAATGGAATCAGCATTAGAGGACGAAACATCAATAACATTAGATATGCAGATGATACAGTATTAATTGCAGACAATGTGCAGGACCTGCAACAATTAGTAGATGCGGTTGTTGTACACAGTGAGCAACTGGGGTTAGAATTAAATTGTAAAAAGACTCAGGTTATGGTCGTCACTAGGAAGAAAGAAGTGCCACAATGTAATATACAAGTAAATGGAAATATTCTTCAACAAGTGAACCTGTACAATTATCTTGGAACAGTCATAACATCTGATGGTAGATGCCTTGAAGAGATTAGAACAAGAATTGCCATAGCGAAAGTAGCCTTTAGCAAGATGAAAAACATTCTGACCAATAAAAAGATGTCAATTGAAACGAGAATAAGAGTGTTGAGGGGCTACATAGAGCCTATTCTTTTGTATGGATGTGAAACTTGGACAATGAGCAGTCAAGCTGAAAAGCATCTGATGCTGCAGAAATGTGGTTTCTGAGGAAAATGCAAAGAACACCATGGACAGACAGAAAAACCAATGACCAAGTACTACAAGAAACTAATGAAAATCATAAATTGATTAGAGAAATTAGACGTAGACAGTCAAAATTTTTTGTACATGTTATGAGAAGAAATGGATTGCAGAACTTAGTGACAACTGGCAAGATCGAAGGGAACAGACCAAGAGGAAGACCGAGAGGAAAATACCTGGATGGCTTGGCCACATGGCATGGACGAGACAGAAACACTGAGCTGATCCACGACACTGGTGATCGAGTGAAATGGCGAGTCATGACCGCCCACGCTTTCCGGCATGGCACATGATTGATTGAACATACTAGGGAGGCTCTATTCGCAATGGAATTGCGAATAAAAAAAATTATATTCGCAATGGAATTGCGAACAGAGAAAAATTATATTCGCAATCGAATTGCGGGAAGTAACAAACATGTCACAGCGTCT
Organism: Cepaea nemoralis; assembly: GCA_014155875.1. NCBI lineage: Eukaryota > Metazoa > Mollusca > Gastropoda > Stylommatophora > Helicidae > Cepaea > Cepaea nemoralis. The sequence goes on along the minus strand of JACEFZ010017958.1, from coordinate 39,607 downwards.
GCTCACTAGTCAATTTTAGTTTGGGCCATTAAGAAGTCTAAGAAGGTGGTTAATTTAAATAGGAATGTTCACTGTTGCGAGTTTAATTCTGCCGAATTCTCCGTATTTTTTAATGAATCACTCTTCTTCTTACTTCTGTCCGTTCTTTTGGCATCCCGTTTTATTTTTACATTACGTTAGTCCTGTTTAAATATCAAGAATAATTTTTCAGAACAGGTATCCCCAATACAAATAACGATCCCTACAAATAATTCTGTCCCCAGGCGAGTTCAAGAATTGTTAACTTTCGTTTCTGTACACTTACTGTTACCAGGCATCCATGTTGTTTACGTTACCGTCCTACTATTTATGTCCTGATAATATCGCAGCAGTGATGATTCTCTTAATTTGACACTTTCTATGGCCTCCATTGCATCCTCTCTGAGTGACTCTGTTCTGGTCCAAGCTGACAGTAGTATGCTTCGCCTCAGAGAGACATGACTAGGCAATTCAAACACCAGGCTTTCGACTGACTGGCCTCATGAATTAATAAATAAACAAGGATAAGGAAATGCTACGCATATAAAGTGCAGGAAAACCCGGTATATCTGAAGCAGGTGGGCAAGAGAGAGGAGAGAGATAGATAACGAAGATAGTGTGAGAGACAAAGATATGAGAAAGATGTGTTGAAAGACATTAAAGAGTGGTAAAGACAAGAAAGGGAGAGGTAGGAGATCGAGACTTAGAGCGAGCGAGCGAGCGAGAGAGAGAGAGAGAGAGAGAGAGAGAGAGAGAGAGAGAGAGAGAGAGAGAGAGAGAGAGAGAGAGAACTCGTGTTTGGGTGGCTAAGTTCCTTTCCCAAGACAACAAAAGTAGAGGACAGATAAGAACAAAAAAACAAGTGTGCAGGTTCTTGTGCAGCAAGATAAACAACACCTAATACACAAAACCCGTAGAAAACATATGCCTAAATCGAAATCATTAGACTAGCATTGGTGTCACCGAATTCCTGAAAATAAATTAAAAAAAATGTTGCCTCCCCGGCGGGGAATCGAACCTCGACCTCCCGTGCACCAGGCGGAGACACTACTAATCACTAAGCTACCGAAGACACGTTGACATCAACAATATATTGTGATATGGACACACGCATAGGAATAATCATGTGACCTACTTCGATTGCGAATAGAATTTTTTTCTATTCGCAATTCCATTGCGGACTTCGATCATACTATGAAAAGTATGATTCAATCATATTGAATATGATATTCATAGCATTATTGCTTTTTTTAATGTTACTTTGTGGTCAAAAACAGAACAGACAGATTTAACTAAAAGAATCGCATGCCTATATTATATATCAGTAATTACAACGTTCAATAATGTTCCCGTATCAACACAAAACCACTGAGTCCAGAGCTCTAGGCATAATATAGCGATCACAATAAACAAGCCATACACTGACGGACAAAGATAACAGCTGCTGACGTGAAACGAACTAGCGGCCAAGTTTTTATATAACTCAAGTAAAACAAATCAATAGCCTGCTCGGTAGTGAAACAAACCATGTTCTTATAGATATATATAGTTGCATATCTTTTACAGAACATCGCAGTCAACACCAGCATTTTACTAATGTTGTTGATGTCTTGGCAAGTTTACGTTCAGTAGTTTGTCGTTGCTTTCTGAACTACCGGCTCCCATACCAATTCATTAAAACACAGCACAATGCAGTCTGCTGCCAAATCGGTCACAGCTGTGTTTCGAACGAAGGCAAGCGGGTTTACGAATCGCGTCCGTAAGCTCTTTGCCATGGAGAGGGTACTTTCATACTTACGTATATATATATATATATATATATATATATATATATATATATATATATATGTGTGTGTGTGTGTATGTGTGTGTGTGTGTAGTGTGTGTGTGTGTGTGTGTGTGTGTGTGTGTGTGTGTTGACTAATAGTAATAACAGTGTGTTTTATAATATCCCGTTCAACCGTCGGTGTTATATAAATAATTAGGATATATTTTATAATATATAAATTTAACGTTGTACATTGAGCATTTTCTTTGTATAATTTTTCAAATATATCTTTTCTCAGACAATCTTATGTTAATTAATAATGTTTTTTTCCCGCATATCCTTTACAGGACATCTCTGTCAACACCAGCATTTTACCGCTGTTGTTGATTTCTTGGTAAGATTACGCTCAGTAGTTTGCCATAGATTTTTTGAGCGGCCGGCTGGCTTATCCCGTAAGTCACTAACGCGGCGAGAACCGCTACAAATTCTCGAGTGCTGCGTTACCCTACGTGGATAAAGGGATTACGGAGAAAGTCGTTTAACACCTAGGCCAGGTAGCCCGGCAGTCAATAATGTTAGACAGTAGAAACTGAAAGATATCAGATTCTGTGGAAAACAAAAAGTAGGCTTGGTCCAAACGAAATGGATGGCGTATAATGGGAAGTAGAGTTGTGTCAGTTATAACTTTAAATTGGTTTATATGGTAGCAGATATGTTGTATTACAACACAGTGTCAATATTTCTGCGATATATAAGCCTATCTATGGCAGAAACAGGAAGTCGATTAAGAAGTTTAATCATCCCATGGCATTTAATCAGAAATAAACACACCGGATTGGCCACTGTCAGTCAGCTTCTATAGACACCGCCTCGTTATCGCAACAGTTGTACTAGGATGCGAACAATTGGCAACTAAACACGAAGTATGGGGGTGGGGGTGGGGGAGGGCAGCTTTAGAAGAAAATTACAATTACAAGAATCAGAGAACATTGTATGACTTTAGTGCAACATCCGCTTGTGTGTATGTTGTTGTAGTTTGTTTCTTGTTGTTGTTTGCTGATAAAGGCTTGTTGCTGTCGCCTTCTCTGTGCGTGTGTGTGTGATTTTTTTTCTTTTTTTCATTTGTAATTTTGCAAAGCTACCCCACACTTTGCGTTGTTCAATTGTTTACATTCATTTCCAGTTTGACCTCTGTTGAACTATTAGTACTAAACCACATCATTTAAACATAGCTAAATGGATAAAAGCGCTCGTTCTCAAACATCCGGTTTGATGATGCCGAGGTAGTGGGTTCATCTCCTAAACCGATCAGTTAGACTAAAATGTTGACTTCTCATCCTTGACTTGGGAAGGTCAATTGCAACTACCTCAGAAGTCAGAGTGGGTTCGCCTGATGGCGAGGGACACTGGTTATAAGAAAAGCTAACCCACAAACAAACATCAATCCTGTGTTAAAGAAATGTAGCAAGTGTACGGACTACCCTTGAGTTCAAATCGAGCGAGTGCAAACAAAAATATAGTCATTGGTTTTCATATTATCATTTTTTCCCCGTTTGCTTTGAATTCGAGTGTAGTCTGCATGCGTGCTACTAGTGCTACTCTTCCTAACTGTAATTCAATTCATCGCTCAAGTAATTATACATCTCAGATTTTCTGGGCTGGTCACTTGACTCGCATGCCAGATCACAGGCTCCCAAAATGATTTTTTTAAACTGTGAGCTGCGCTGTGGTAAACGCTCCCAAGACGGCCAGAGGAAGCGCTTTAAAGATACTCTGAAGATTTCACTAAAAGATTTTAGAATTCATCACGACACTTGGGAGATTGCTGCCAAAGACTGACAATTGTGGCGTACATCGTTACGCAAGGGTGTGGTGACTTGTGAAGCAAACAGGACTGCAAGAGCTTTGGAAAAAAAAAAAACAATACAATACTGTACAACACAACACAACTACACAACACAACACAACACAGTACAATACAATAATACAATACAATACAATATAACACAATACAATACATCACCTAATAATTTCTTTCATCAACTGCTTTAAATGTTAAAATCCAAGAAGCTCTTCTGCGCTGTTCATTAGATCTGATAGCTTAATTAATTCTCCAAAGAAATTGCGATCACGTGAACTGACTCAAACTAGGAAACTAGCGTTTACCCCAGCCCTATATTTCGGACACCTACCGGATTTTCATCCGTATATCCGGGACATGGCTTCAATGTTGAGGAGGCGGAGAAAACACGTTCAGCATGGCCGAATGGATAATAGTATTAATAGCGCTCTATTTTAGGGATATAGGTAACAGGGAAAGCTAATCCACACGTAAAATTCAGTTCGGTTTAGTTTAGTTTAGTCGACGGATCAATATTACGGCACACGAGTGTAACCCATAAGTGTTCCGTTCTACTCCTAACTCAAGCCTGAGTCCGGAGAATCTCAGCTCAGTGCACAAACTCCGTAACACCGGCGAAGACCCTCAAATACTTTGGGTAGATTTTTAACTGAAAATTTTGCCCAGGCAGCGCCGTTAGGCTACTCGTTTTCGATTTCCAACTGCCAAGGGATGCTTTTACGTGCGCAACAATACACACGGGCGTCCGATCTCTCTACCCAGAGAGCAGGGGAAATTTTGTTACTAGAAGTCCACTTGAAAAAATCCCGGCCCTCATCGTGGCTTGAACCCGGGACCTCCAGCGCTCGATGCGGACACCATACCTCGAGACCACTCACCCCCCCCCCCCCTTCCTCAGTTCAGTTCTACTAGAAGTAGCAGCAACTTGTGTATGGACTACGTTTGAGTCCAAAGCCAGCGAACTCAAAAAAAAAAAAAAAAAAAAAACATCGATGATGAACGATAGCACTTTTTGAAACAAAAAGACAAAGACAATTGGAATAATTTAATTATATTTGGTTCGGATTAAAAGAGGATACCAGTAACATTGGCAGTCAAACCCAGCATTTCTTTTACTACTTGTGATTTATTGAAAAGGTAGACCATATTGTAAACGATAGACAGAGGGAAAAACAGAATCCATGAAAATCTCGATATATGAAGCCTATAAACGCGCACTCTCCCGCTGTTTGTGCTTAACTTCGACACCGCAAGGTACAACAAGAACAAGATGAGACAAGGTGACGTCTTGGAAAGTTTACGTTCAGTAGTTTGCCATTGATTTCTGAAGGACCAGCACTCATACCATTGTATGAAAACCAACGCAAGATGGCCTGCTGCCAAATCGCCAGTAGCTGTGTTTCGAACGCGATATGCGGGATTGCGTGTCTCTACTTTGCCGTGGTAGGGGGGTTACGTGTCCCAATGACCCCAAGAGCTCTGCCGACGGAAGCACAACTACATGTCGGACAGGCCTTGGGATAGGGAAGTAGTGTAAGTGGGGCTCCATCCAGTGCTTTTGTGGTGGTGGTGGAAATTGATATTCCACCACAAAGGGCGATAACTCTTTTTCCCCCAAAAAGTAGGCGTGGCGTAGTGACTCATCATAAGTGGCGTGGTCTAGTGACTCATCATAGGTGACGTGGTCTAGTGACTCATCATAGGTGGCGTGCGTGGTCAAGTAATTATAGGTACGACATAAAAAATACGACATGAAACATCAATAAAGAAAACAAACAAAAAGGTAACATTTTTCACACAGATTTTATTGGTAGACAACATCTATTCGGTTACAACATCTAAAGCTTGCGTCGTTTACGTCCCAAAGGGATCAGCGGGATTTGATTACTGTAGAAAGCTGTCTGGTCATTCAGTGGCATGTCTTGACTGTAGTCATAGGTGGGCGGATCTGGTACGTCTAAGTTGTAGGTAGACTGGTCTTGATAAAACGTCACGGGGTCTTGAGTGTAGGTAGCCTGGTCTTTACTAGACACCTCGGGTGGTTGGTAAGTTAGTTTATCGAAATCCGCTAGAATGTCATCCTTCATTGATAGGAGAGACTCAAACTCGGCTCTCGTGAGTGTAATTCCCACCTTGGTCGGGTACTTGAGCTCAGAGACACCGAAATACTTGCGTAAATGGAGAGTCGTAGTGCCTCGGTATTGAGAAACTGTCGCCGCTTTCAAACCGTTGGCTAGTGGTCTGGGCATTTCAGCAGTTCTTGACATGAATATCCAGGTAGCTGTAGACATCTTGAGGGTGGTGGGCACGAAACACGAAGGTGGTCAGTTCGTCTCGTTTTATAGGACATAATTTATCGATTGATTTTAAACGTGTCTGGACTTGTCTTTTTCAACCACGGGCTAACCAATCGAAACACGAGGCGGTCATTCACGTGTTGTCTGTGACCAAACGGCTGCAGGATACGCGACAGGCTCGCGCCGCGGCATTTCATCACCAGAAAATACAGGGCGTACAGCCCGCAAGTGGCGTTATTGATGTCTTGTAACATACGGGTATTGTACATAGGTGATTGGTCCGAGTTACGTCGTATAAAGCGGATAATGTCGGCGTGTAATGGCGGCAAACCAAACGAATCGAAATATTCAAACTGACCTAGGCCATCGAAATATAGGGCGATCCAATGTGACCCAGAGTAAGCACTGGTGTCGGTGTTGACGATAAAACCGGCTGGTTGTGTTCTATCAATGTGTCTAGGCAATTGATCTCTAGCACAGACGTTGACTAGCGAAAGTCGTCGAACAAACGGGTCAGACATGAGTAACTGTCTTAGGTGTTGGGTATCCATTATGCTACGTAATCGGTTAGCACTTGCCTCGTCTTGGAAATTTCTAGAACCGAATCGAGTTCCGCGTATATGATGACTTGTAGAGGTGCATCCGTTATAACGGCAAACTTAAGTTCCAGTGACAGTGGACCGGATTTGGCCAGTTCAAACTGCTCCCCGTCTAATATACTGGGAGTCAGATCAAAAGCGTATAGAGCGAACCCTTGACTGAAACTCTCAAAATTGATACCATTCCCGACATCCTTACCGGTCAGACCGAGGGCTAAATTGGTACCATGGAAAGCTCGCGCATACTGACCTGTGGTATAATTCATGGTTAAGGGTTTACCTGTGACACTACGCCCATCTACCATCAAACTCAAATAGTTTAACTGATAATGATTGAATATGAAGGGGTTCGTGTTTAGCTCGCCGTTGAAACACGACGCATTCACTAAACCGATCACCACCCGGGTCGGCGTCTGGCTGAGGAAGACGTTATCTTGCGTGTGGGAAAACATACCTTTCGGGATAGAAAAGGTTTTTACCACTACCCTTTTAATGGGATACTTGGCATTGGCTCTCAATAAGGCTTTTTCATGAGCCAGAGAGATAGCTGGATTTAACTTAGCTTTCCTCACCAAGAGGGTGGCATGAGTAATGACACTTTTGTAACCACCGTTTACATCCGTGGCAATCAAATTAAAGACAGATTTTGAGGGGGTTAGTTTGATTTTGATATCGATCCCATTCAGCATGTACCTGTCCTGATTGAAAATATCGGAATGTAGACGACCCATCATAGACACGTTTTTGGAAGTATTAAACACCCAAACACCGAGTGGGGGAACCAATATAGGCTTCAAAACACAAGACTCTTCTGTATATACATACACACAACATCGTAATTCACTGTCATATCTCTATATAAAAAGAAAGGTTGACAGTGATAATATCTCGACTATGCCATTACTTATTTAATATGTATTGTTTGTCTATATATGATTTAATAAAATTATTATATACCTTACTTGAGTCGTTTGTTTTCTTTATTGATGTTTTATGTTGTATTTTTTATGTCGTACCTATAATTACTTGACCACGCACGCCACCTATGATGAGTCACTAGACCACGTCACCTATGATGAGTCACTAGACCACGCCACTTATGATGAGTCACTACGCCACGCCTACTTTTTGGGGGAAAAAGAGTTATCGCCCTTTGTGGTGGAATATCAATTTCCACCACCACCACAAAAGCACTGGATGGAGCCCCACTTACACTACTTAGGGACCAGACTAAGAGAGACACACCCTGCTGCTCTGCAGGTAGACTGAGGATAGAAGTCAAAAGTTCCAAATCAGGTGCACGATGCCACTAACTCTTAGTTCGGATACTCAATCTACGGCTCTCTGCTAAGAGATATGGCTGAACGCCTCTAAGCCATTAACCCATGGACGTGGGGACCGGGCCGATACTTACTCACTGCAAACTGGAGGTGAAATATTAAACCTGCTACATGACTGGTTCAGATACTCATTCTACGGCTCTCAACTGAGGGATGAGGCTGATCACCTCTAGGCTTATGTCTCTCAGCTGTGCGAACCTAGCCGTTGTTCACCTCTCCTAAATAGAGATGAAATGCTTCCGTCTTTTACTTTGGTACGTTAATAACAAGTACCTCTGAAGTCGGAGTGAGTTCGCCTGAAGGCCGTGTGGTGACTATAATACAAAACGGACTATCTTCATTCAATCGGCGGTGTGGTCAGTATCATACACAACTGACTATCTTCACTCAATCGACCGTGTTGTCAGTATCAAACAATGCTGAGCATCTTCACTCACTCAGCCCTGTGGTCACTATCATACAATGCTGACCATCTTCACTCAATCGACCGTATGGTCACTATCATACAAAACTTATTATCTTCACTCAATTGGCCATGTGGTCAGTATCATACACAACTTACTATCTTCACTCAATCGACCGTGTGGTCAGTTTCATACACAACTGACTATCTTCACTCAATCGACCGTGTGGTCAGTATCATACACAACTGACTATCTTCACTCAATCGACCGTGTGGTCAGTATCATACACAACTGACTATCTTCACTCAATCGGCCGTGTGGTCAGTATCATGCAATGCTATCTTCACTCAATCTGCCGTATGGTCACTATGATGCAATGATGACCATCTTCACCAAAGAAAACTGAACTGGTGGGAAGTCGCGCTGAGAAACCAAGCATATTTAAATAAATCTGCCCCGTTACACATCTTCAGATGCATTGGATAAATGGTGATAGCCTCGTATTTTTAACCAATCTGCATTTAAAGGGTGATGTGGTTAAAATCAACCGGCCACCTTTACTGTTGAAATACATTGTCTAATAATACCAATGTTAAGGTAGGTAGACACGGTAGACCAGGCCACATTTACAAATATGTTTCAATGGGAAAGCGAACCCATGACTATCGCGTCTACAGGCAAGCTTGCTAGTGATAGAACTATCGTGGTGTCCCAAGTAGCTGGTACTATTAGCTGATTCAGTGACAAATAAAAAGGAGGTATGGACGAAACATGGTACACAATCAAATGAACAACTTTTATTGTGTAAATTTCCATTTTTTGAGCATTGAAATTGCGGAAGATATCATGAAATAAAACAAATAACACGATGACACGAGTTTGGCGATATATCGTCCTTCTGTCAAAATGGTAGGTCACCTTTGGCGATATATATTTCATTGGCACCTTTCCGTCTTGACAGACAATTGTTTTGAACATTGTCCTTCAAAAAGGCTTAATAACTACGACCTATAGCGGTGGCGAGTGTGGCTGAAAAGGCCAATTCGTGCAGTAAATGTTTGACCACAGTGGGTGCATGTGAAAACATGGTCATTTCCACCATCGTGCACCATCTTACGTCTCTCACGCTCTGTGTGTGCTTCATCTGCAATCATTTTCTCCTTTGTCTTTATTCCATTTCTGATAGTTGCCCTCCATGCAACACGTTCAGCGGCGACGTGCTCCCAATGTGCATTATCAATGCCTGTATCAATCATGTCCCGCTTACACACATCTTTGTATCGTAGTAGAGGCCGACCCTGAGATCTCTTACCCATCTGTAATTCACCAAAAAATATGTCCTTTGGTATTCTACCATCATCCATCCTCCTAACGTGACCTATCCATCTAAATCTACGAAGACTGAGCATGGAATAAACCGTCACACAACCTGATCTTTCCAATACTTCAGTATTTGTGATTTTGTCTTGCCACTTAATACCAAGTATTCTTCGCAGACACCGCATATGAAAGCTGTTTAAACGTTTCTCTTGGCGTGAGTAAGTTGTCCAGGTTTCACTGCCATAGAGAAGAGTACTAAGGACACAGGCTTGGTAGACGAGGTCTTTTGTTTTGGGAGTAAGCTTTCCTGTTCTCCCAGACTCTTTTTGCTAACATGTTCATTGTTGTTGCCGCCTTACCAATCCTGATGTTGATTTCCTGATCTAGGAAAAATTTGCTATTTACCTCTGATCCTAGATATGTAAAATGGTCTACTATCTCCAGTTCGGCGTCGTCAATAAAGATTGACGGTACCCCATGTGCACCTTGTGACATAATCTGTCTTCTTTTTGTAAATTGTTAAACCAATTTTAGAACAAGCATTGGAGAATACAGATAGTAGATGTTGTAATTCTTCCTCAGAGTGGGTCGTAATTGCAGCATCGTCCGGTAAAAGCAACTCTCTGATTAGTACCCTCCTAATTTTGGTCTTGGCCTTCAATCTCTGAGCATTATAGAGGCCACCATCTGAGACTGAGTGAATGTATGTACCGGCATCCTGATCAAGAAAGGCATATTATAGTAGAAATGAAAAGTATATTCCAAAGAGGGTGGGGGAGAGTACACAACCTTGCTTCACTCCACTCTAGATTTCAAACTCTTCTTAAGTTACACCATCAAATTTGATTATACCTTTCATGCCTGTGTGGAACGATTCATCAATGGACAGAAGAGTTGGTGAGCAGCCAATCTTCTTTAGTGCCTTGAACAGACCCTCACGACTGACTAAAATCAAATGCCTTTGTGAGGTCGATGAAGGCAATCAACAGTGGTTGATCTTTTTCCCGGCATTAATCTTGCATTTGTCGCAATGAGAATATCATATCAATGGTAGACCGGTTCTGTCGGAAGCCGCACTGGGGTAGACTTGATCTCCTAGTACTTGAAGTTTGCGCAGAACAATTCTGGCAAATACTTTCCCAACAGTACACAGAAGGGAAATACCCCTATTGTTGTTACAGTCGCTTCAATCGCCCTTGTTCTTGAACAGCGTTATGATGCTTGAATCTTTGAAATCCTATGGGACTTGTTCTTTTCGTCTGCATAGCTCTATTAGCTGGTGGATCTGTAGAATGAGTGTTTCTTGCCCACTTCTGATTACCTCTGTTTGAATCCCATCTTTACCTGGAGCCTTGCCAAATGCAAGTTCATTTATAGCACACTTGACTTCTACTATGGTAGGAAGTTTTATTGATTTAGGAACCGACATCACCGCATTCAGGGCATTCCCATAAGCGCCCCGTCCCCATCCTCAGAAGCCAGCGAAGAGTTCCAACCCAATTAGTACCAGTAGCAATCTGATTATATGTGCGTCTCGCCTTTCCTCTAAGCGTCGAGCATCGGCCAGATCCCCTCGTCACTCCACGCTGTCGCATTCTTGCCATATCTTGGTGATCCATTTGCTCCTCCGAGGTGTACACGCGCTCCCACAAGGCCGCAACCAAGTCTGCCTTATCATGCATCAATACTCCATCAAGATTTGCCGAGCCAGCCAATCTGTCTGCCTGCTCATTCCCCATCACACCGGCATGCCCCGGAGAAAAGATCCAGACGATGCTTGCCACCCGTGACTTCCGAAGCGAAGCAAGCCACTCGGCACGAAGCTTGCCTGTCCTCACCCTACTCAGCATGCTTTCTGAGTCAGTTACAATCACGATGAGTGAGTTCTTGCGAGTCCTTGCCCATACGAGCATTGAAATCACCGAGCACATAAATGTAGTTGGATTTTGGAACTGCTTTGATCATAGAGTCTAACTCCTCGTAGAACGAATCCTTCACATCATCAGAGGAAGCGAGTGTCGGTGCAAATGCAGTAATAATGGTGGCAAAACCACAAGAGGTTGCCAAGCGCTGGTATAATAGTCTTTCAATACCTTCAGCTGGAATTTCAATCATTCCCAAATCTTCACTGCAAAGCCCACACCATATTTTCCCTTTTTCTGCCTGCCCTCTACCATTCCAAACAATGGTATAATTGTTTTCCCTGAGTGACCCTTCCTCAGCGAGGCGAGTCTCCTGCAGGCCAGCAATATCAATGTTAAGACGATTGAGTTTGGCATCAATCACAGCAGTTTTTTTTCCACATCATTAATATTCGTCAAGTCAGTGGAAAATCTTGGACACATGGTTCTTACGTTCCAGGTTGCAAGTCTTAGCTTGAGGTTTATTGTTTTATTTTTTTATTTTTATTAGTGCCTGGTGAATTGGTTTTATAGCCTGGTATTCAGATTTTGTCCTAGCCCTAAGCACCCATTGAAGCAGGCAGGCTGTGGTGGATCAGCACCTAGCTGGCCGGGGGGCTGCCCAACTTGAGGCGGGCGGTGGCTGATCAGTGAGGCAACGCGTGGCGCCCCATGTCTACGCCAATTGACAAAGACTTATAACCCGTAAATTTTGCCTCTTGCTTTGATTCCGAGACCGGTTAAGACCAGGGATGGAGTTATTGCCTCTCCATAGCACAAAGCCTGGGCTAAAATATAGAGACCATGTGTTGCCCATGCAGCATGATCCCTATCTCGGCCTGCCTAGTTCACTCCAGAGGAAAGGTAACACATATACATCTCGAACAAGACAAGCTGCAGAAGCTGCAGAATCAGCAAAGCAATGCTCTAACTGTCCACCTGTAGAAGCTTCGACCCTAGACCAGCTGCCAGCCAAGACTAAGGGGTCTTTATATTGCACTTCCTCGCACCAGGATAAGGCTTGTACCCTCCCAATTGTGCTCTTCCGCCCGAAGACGTTGGCACAATGTGGGGTGTCGGGTGTGGTAAGCGCTGCCCAACATTCGGCGCTAACAGAAAGCAGGTGGTACCGTCTACTGTCATTCGGTAGCTCAGTCATATCTGACTAAGACCTGACCGAAAATGGGGGATGGGGGGGGGGGGTACTAACAAACCGTGTCCGGAGGCAATGAACTCTCCAAGGTCGTACCGGCCCTTCTGCCTATTCGCCTTGTTGGCTAGGTGATCATGTGTCAGTTGTAACGGCTGCCATCTATCAAGAATCACAGCTCTAGAAATTCACCACACTACAGTATAATCAGCATCTTTAACATCACTATCACCACCACCACCACGACCATCATCATCATCATTGTCATATAAGATATCATGTTCTTCGTCACCGTGATCTCATCATCTGTCATAACGATTAAGCGCATGTTATCATGGTACACCTTTTCGCTCGATCACCTGTCTATTATCAGGTCTATGTGCTTGACCTACTTATGACTTTTGGCCAAGCCATTGAGTTATATATCTCTTTATTACGCCACGACAATACACACTGCAACACCCCATGTGATAGTAGACACTCTCTAAATCACATGATCCCCAAGTCAATATCTAACACAGTCAGATATGTAAAAGGCATAAGAAAATGTGTGTATGAGAAACAAGTGAAAGATCATTTTATATTTTAAGATAACCCGCTTATGCCATTTCGCCAAGCCATTCAGGTATTAGTTAGTTAGTTAGTTAGTTATCAGTTGGGGTATCTTCGTTGCACTCCGGACATGTCCATAGGTGCTCAGATCCTCCCCCCAGCATATGCATCAGCGTCCGGTGGCTAATAGTGCCAGTTCTGTGTTGGTTGACGAGGCGCTTTGTTTTCCCGATGTACCTCTCGCGTCTGGCTGTGCCGATTCTTACTCCCAGGTCTTTCATCCTGGAAAGCGATGTGGAATCACTGGCGTCAAAATCCTCTGTTCTCGCCATATCTTTAAGGGCGTTAATAACATCGGCACGATCCATGGGCTGGCCATCTACAGGGGGTGCAGAGCCAGCCAATTTATCAGCTCGTTCATTTCCCTCGACTCCCGCATGTCCCGGGACGAAGATGAAGGTGACTTTGCGGACAACAGACTTCCGCAGCGATTCAGTCCACTGTCTACGTACAGATCCAGCTTCGACCTTCTGAATCATGCTCATTGAATCACTTAGTACACACACGTTGGTATAATGCTGTGATTCCAGCCATATGAAAGCCTGTGTTACTGCCATCACCTCCATCGTCATGCTGCTCGTGGTCATAGAGTGGGCACCACTGGATTCTTGAACGGTTCGGCCCGCTGAACGGGCTGTAAATGCCCACGCACTTCTCTGCTGCTTTACAACAGATCCATCTGTATAGATGAGCACTTCGGGGCTATCTGAGTGTTCATAGATGAGCGCGTTAACCTCAGCATTGACAGCGGCAGGGTTCTGCTCTCTGCACCGTCTGTCGAGTGTGATCATTCAGGTATTAAGACTCTACAATGCACACTGCAAAACCACATTTGACAGCAGACACACTGTAAATCACATTATCACATTACAAATCACATTATCCCGATGTTAATATCTAATACATTCAGAAATGTAAAAGTCATGTAGCTAAAATAAAAAGGTGTGTTTATGAGCAAAAAGTGGAGGATCTTTCTACATTTGGTGATGAAGATCATCATATTAATACCGTAACCATACTATTTTTGTTTTGTTCGCCTGCGTAGTCCATACCGTACTACTACCTCTAAGTGCACTGTACTGATTTTTGCATGTTGATTAGATTTCCCTATTGCCAGTGTCCCTCGCCATCATGTGGACCTACTCCGACTTCTGAGATACTTGTAATTTACGTCCCCAATTCAGGACGAGGAGTCAAGATTGCAGTCAAACTGACCAGTGTAGGGGTTGAACCCGCTATCGCAGCATCAGCGCACCGAGTGTTTAAGAATAAGAGCTCTTACCCATTCTTCGCTGCCGATCTCTTAACCATACTACGATGATAGATGAAAAGTTTGAAGGCAGACGTGAAAGAGATTGACAAACCATTTTCAAGAGAGGATAACATTAAAAAATGGATTATCAGGAAGGATAACATCCAGGGATGGATGAAATGGGGAAGTGGGGGGGGGGGGGGAGGGGATAACATCAAGAGATTGATAAGATAGGAGGATAATACCATAAAATTAATTAACTGAAAAGGTAACCAATGGATGGGTTAAATGAGAGGATAACATCACATTCATTCATTCATTCATTCATTCATTCATTCATTCATTCATTCATTCATTCATTCATTCAGTAGCATGTCCTTTGCAGAACCTCGCTCCCATAACAACCTTCCGGAAAACCTCTCGATCATAAGCAAGATGTCCCGCGTCTGATACACCCATCTGGAGATCATCCGCCACATCCTGCACCCATCTTCTCTTTGGCCTTCCTCTTCCTCTCTTCCCAGGCATATACCCCTCCATTATTGTTCTCTCCAAACTTTCGTGACGTTTCAAGTGACCAAAATATTTCAATTTTCTTTGTTTTATCGTCTTTAATAGCCAACCTTCTTCAATATTCAACTCTTGAAGTATGGATGCATTTGTTCTTTTCTTTACCCAAGATATTCTTAGAACTCGTCTATAACATTTATATTCAAAGGCGTTTATGCGCTGTTCAGCTTGTTTAGTAAGTGTCCATGTCTCACAGGCGTATGTTGCAATGGGAAAGATGCATGCTCTTAAAAATCTAATTTTTGTAGTTCTATCTGTCCCACTCCATAATTTATTCAGCTGTTTTAGTCTTTGAAGAGCAATTGATAGTCGCCGTTTAATTTCTTTCATTGTGTCACCGTTGTTGGTAATCAATGAACCAAGATATTCAAAATTTTCCACTACCGCCAATTTATTAATGTATATTTCTTTCTCCATAGTAGTTTTATCTGTATGCATTATCTTTGTTTTTGCTATGTTAAGATATAAGTTGTGATTTTCACTATTCAATTGGGTTGAAGCTATTAGGTTTTCTATGCCATTCTGTGTTGTGGATAGTAATACTGTATCATCAGCATATCGAATCTCCGGTATGTCATGACCGCCAATATTTAGGGCATCATATAGCTCCCTGTTTATATCATCTCTTACATTTCTCATTATATTTTCGGCGTACAGGTTAAACAAATAGGGTGACAGCACGCAGCCCTGACGGACTCCTTGCTTGATGTCAAACCAATCTGATGCCTCGCCATCTATTCTAACTGCTGCTTGTTGGTCTAGATAGAGCATTTTTATGAGTTGTACTACATGTGATGGAAAGCCCATATTCCTCATGATTTCCCAAAGTTTCTGATGTTGTACACAGTCAAATGCTTTTGAATAATCCACAAAACATGAGAATAGGTTTACATTAAATTCTCTGCACTTCTCTATTATTAAACGCATGTTGAATATGTGATCTCTTGTTCCTCTTCCTTGTCTAAATCCAGCTTGAACTACGTTAATCTCTTCTTCCATTTTCTTACGAAGTCTTCCCATTATGACTTTTAGTAGAATTTTACTTGCATGACTGATCAGGGCAACAGTTCTATAGTTGGTGCATAATTTCAGGTTGCCCTTTTTTGGTATTGGAATGAAGATAGTTCTCTTCCAATCTTTTGGCCATATACCATATTTCCAAATCTTTGTACATAATGCATGATATATGTGTATGCTTTCTTCTCCTCCCGCTTTAATTAGTTCAGCTGGTATCTCATCACATCCAGGTGATTTACCATTCTTCAGGTTCTTTATAGCCCAAGCAATTTCATCTAATGAGGGTTCAGGTTCTGTCTCTGCTGCCATTGGTTCATGTATCTCATTCATATCCTCACTGTCACTCATATCATACATTCCACTGCAGTACTCCCGCCATCTTTCTAGAATTTGTCTAGATTCTGTTAAGGTATTTCCCATCTTGTCACAGATAACATTCAATTTAGGTTGAACATTTACTGTCAATAACTTCATTTCTTTGAACATTTCATAATCTCTTCCAGTCTTATGATATTGCTCTATTCTGGTACAGCAATCTTGTATATATTGATTTTTGTCCTTTCTTGTGTTCTTTCTTATTTCTCGAGTTAAAGATTTATACTTCATCCTGCTGTTATCGGATTCACCTCCTTTCTGTTTAAGTTCCCTTCGTTGTTTTATTAATTCTAATGTGTCTGATGTAATCCATGGCTTACGTTGCTTTTTCTTGGTCGGAATGAAATCTTTGGCTGCAGTTATCAAGATATCTCTAGCTTGTACTGCCAGTTCATCAGGTGTCATTTCCTCTTGTACAGATAACAAGACACCAAAACGATTCCTAACTTCTACGTTGTATGCATCTGGTATTTTTGTGAGATCAAAACGAAGTGGCCTTGGTCCTGGGATAAGCTTTTTGAGTTGTAATTTCAGATCTGCTTCTAATAACTGATGATCTGTATCACAGTCTGCACTACGTAGGGTTTTTGCAGATGTTATGCTTGATCTCCATCTTCTTTGTATTAAAATATAATCTATCTGATTTTTGGTAATATTGTCTGGAGACTTCCATGTGAAGGGTCTTCTTGGATGTTGTTTAAAAAGTGTGTTTGGCTATCGTTAACTCATTTTCTCATAGCATCACAAAATGGATTAAATGAGAGAATAACACTGAGAGATGAATTAAATAGAAAAATAACACTAATAGATGGGGTAGTTATTGCGGATAACACTAAGAGATGGATTAAATGGGAGGATAGTGCTAATAGATGGATTAACTGTAAGGATAGTAATAAGAGATTGAATAAATGGAAGGATAACAATAAGAGATGGGGTAAATGGAAGGATACCTCTAAGAGATGGATTAAATAGAAGGATAACATCAACAAATAGGTTAAATAACAGGATATAAGATAACACTAAGAGATAGATTAACTGGAAGATAGTACTAAGAGATTGAATAAACGGTAGTATAACAATAAAAGATGGGTTAAATGGAAGGATAATACTAAGAGATTGATTAAATGGAAGGATAACATCCAGCAATGGGTTAAATAACCGGATAGAATTACATAAAATCTGAAACGGGGCATAACATCAAGCGATGAATTAATAATTTATGCTCAAATTAAGAGTCATCATCACTGCACATGACACATGTTTACATGTATTCTGCCGCCTCTTGATAAAAGACTGAGGAATACTCATTTTGATTATTGCGGTAGAAATTTGATTATCTGATACAGTGACAAACAAAAAGTACGTTTCGACCAGATATGGTCACATTCAAATGAACAAGTATTAAAATGCATTTAAATTGCGGGGAAATTCCGCGAAACAAAACACATAACACGATGATTCTTGTTAGGCGATGTATATTGTCCTTGTTGCTAAATAGAACTTCTCATGTGGCGATATATTATCCATCGGCAGTGAATCAGTTTAAAGTATGCTTAGCTGTTCCTCTGTGTTTTGAGCATGGTTCAGACTTTCAACTCACTCCCGTTGAGTCAATATTTCCAGAAATGAATACTCTGACTCAGTTGTTATCTCCATCCGGTCACATCTTCTTTATCTTTATCTTTAAGTAGATATCGGCCCAGAGGGTCGGCAGCAGCTAATCTATCTGCCTGTTCATACCCTGGGCGAAACATCCATGCCATGCCAGCAATCTCCGTCCTGTCAAGTGATGCTAGTTCCACCACCTGGATTTAAAAAAAAAATGAAGACCGCGCACGCATCATCGCATAAGCGGAGGGCCGGCAACTAGTTGGCCGTCACTTTCGATATCTGCACTTCACAATACAGGTAAGGTGGATATAAAAGACAAGCATTTCGGAAGAAATTACAGCTCAAACGTGTTTTCAAATGGACTCAGGAGAGAGTGTGTGGTCGACGAATTGCGCAGTTCTTCATCACTTTAATCCAATTCATCGCGCAAGACACTCTTCATCTAACTTCATCTATTATCACGATGCTTGGGAGACTGCTGTCAAAGACCGAAATTCGTGGCATACATCATTACGCAAGGGTGTAGTTACTTGTGAAGCAAACTGGAATGCACGACCCACCACACATCCCCCACTCACCACACATCCCCCACTCATCCCTCCACCCACTCACAGATCCCGCCACCAACCAAGACATCTCGCACCCACACACACACACACACACATCTCTCACCCACCCACACGCATCTATTCACCCACTCACACATAACCCATCCACTCAAACACACCCACACACACACATGATCCACCCACCCACATAGCCTCCAACCACACACACATACCCCTCACACACACATCCATCCCCAACGCACACATATCGCTCACCCACTCACAAATCAACCACCCATACCCACACATCTTTCCATCCACACACACATATCCCCGCCCACCCACACATTTCACTTCCACCCACACACCCCAGCAACCACATACACATCCCCCACCGACACACACATCTCCCACGCAAACACACATCCCCCACACACACATCCCCCACCTGCCAAAACCTACATATCCCCCATACGCCAACACCCGCACATCCCACTACCCACCAACACCCACGCAAACACACCAACGCAAACACATATCCTCCTCCTGCACATCCCTCACCCACCCCCACGTCCCATCCAAACACACATCCCTCCATCCACCAACCCACTCATCTCCGCACCAATCTACACATCCCTCAAAAACCCACACATCCCACACATCCCCACCCACTCACATCCCCACCCGCACACATCTCCTCACCCACACACTTCTCCCATTCTCCAACACACCTCTCGCACCCATCCACACACCTCCACAATCCACAAATACACTACCCATCCACACATTCCCTCACCCACACACAAAAACCGACTTACACCCACACATCCCCAACCCACACACCTCTTCCAAGCATATACACCACAGCCATACCAATCCCCCAACCCATACACACATCCCCCACACCCCCTAAACACATCCCACCCACACATCCACACACCCCACCCACCAATACCCATACACACAATTCATCGCCCACACTGACACCCCCACCGACCCACTCACTTTTCCACCCAGACACATCCCTCATCCGCACACATATTCCCCCACCTACCAACACATCTCTCCACTCAACTTCCTAGGTACTTGAAACTCTTTATTTGTTTCCAGGAATGTTCGTTTAGGTGAATTGTTGTTTTTTCTTCTTTAGTTATAGTCATTACCTATGTTTTGCTTGTGCTAATTTTCATGTTATGTTCCCTACGCAATTCAGCTTCTGATTTTGAATTTGCTATTTGCTTGGTCGTCCGCAAACAGGCGTTCTCTAATGGTTAGATATGCAGATGGTTCTTCTTCTATGTTCTCGTCATGCGGTATTCTTGCGGTCTCTGTTTGGCTAGTTTCTTTACATATGTTGCCTATATATGTTATGAACAAGAGAGGGGACAGGACACAACCTTGTCGTACTCCAGATCCTGTGGTGAAGGGTTCTGAGTATCCTCCAGTTGCTTTCACTATGCATTCACTGTTGTTATATAAGCTTCTACATAGGTTTGTTACATGTGTACTCACACAATATTGTTTAAGGATTTCCCACAGCTTGTTTCTATCTACTCTAT
The DNA here is from genome assembly GCA_014155875.1 of Cepaea nemoralis. NCBI lineage: Eukaryota > Metazoa > Mollusca > Gastropoda > Stylommatophora > Helicidae > Cepaea > Cepaea nemoralis. Next base: position 19,405 of record JACEFZ010017958.1, on the reverse strand, counting down.
CAAATGCCTTTTCTTGGTCGACAAAGGCTAAGTAGAGTGTTTCATTGAATTCGATTAATATTTCTATAAGTTGTCTAAGAGCAAACACGGCATTTGTGCATGTCTTTAGCGTGTGCCATCCAAACCCTGCCTCTTTTTAACGTATATCCCTTTGTATCAATGACAGATTCGTAAAGGGGATGCTTCCAGTCTGACGTCATTTCGAGGTACATCTTGGCCTGTAGCATCTTGTACCTGTATCATACAGAAGACAGGACAAGTATATGCTGCATAAATTTAGTAGGTGCATCTCTTTTATGACACGTCCATAATGACTCGCATGGTCTCAGTTTGTATGCGTTCAAGTATCACCAACTGGCAATGAGATATTCTGAGTAGTCCCATAAGACACCCAATCATGAAATGGTCAGATGATGGCAAAGAGATTGATTAAAGGACATGATAACATTACAAGGTGGATTAGATTCGAGGATAACACAAAACAATGGATTAAATGATAAAATAACATCAAGCAGTGGATTACATCAAAGGATAACATCAAAAGTTGGATGGAACGATGATGTTAAGACTATGTCATCATGGATGCAGACACGGAGTCCTAAAGATCCATCTTCGTTATGAAGATTGCATTTTAGTTGTTAAGTTAAGAACCGACATCAATGCACTTGGGACATTCCCATGTGTGCTCCGTCCCCTCAGTCAACAGCCAGCGAAGAGTCATACTACCAATAGTTCCCACCGCCATCTGATTTAAAGCTCTCCCGGTCCTCCCTCGCAGAAAGACCCATTTTGAGACCCCTCCAGAACCCCCACCGATCCTCTGCAATCTCATTCTTTCCACACCCGGGCAATTTCCATTACAATTGATTTGATTAGATCATATGTGAGATTCATACAATAAATTCAACTGTATCCACGTTATCATCAATGAAAACAACCATTCAGTGCATATATGTGATTCATACAATAAATTCAACTGTATCCACTTAGTCATCGATTGCTTTCACGAAGAAAACACTAATCATATTAAGTGTATGATTTACACAATAAATTAACGAGTATTCACATTATCATAGACATCTTTCAATAAAAACCCCAATTTAGTGCATATATGTAATGCATGCAATAAATTCAGTGTCATTCACATTATCATCAACTTGGCTCAGTGAAAAACACCATTCAGTTCACATATGTGATTCAACCAAACAATTACACTTTATCTATTGCTTTTAATATTTTATAAAAAAAAAAAACACCAATAAGTTCGTGAGTGTGATTCGTACAATAAATTAACACATAAACACATTATCATTGATTGTTTTTAAGGAAAAACAGTAAAAAGTATTTTTGTGTGAATAGCTGCATAATTAAGAGCTCATAAACTCACAGCAGAGCTATTTTACATTTTTATTTTTATTTTGCGTTTGCTCATTTTGCTCAAGTTTAGCAAATATCATGCTACCACTTCTAGTGCACTGGACTGATTTTTGCGTGTAGATTACCTTCCCTATTAACAGTGGCCTTCGCCATCAGGCCAATCCACTCCGACATCAGAGGAACTTGTAATTTACACCCCAAGTCGAGGACTAGGAATTAATATCTTAGTCCGACTGACAGGTAAAGGGGTTGAACCCGCTACCTCACCATCAGCACATCGGATGTTTATGAACGAGCTCTATTATCCATTCGGCCGTGCAATCCTCACCTATATTTTATAAAAATCAGCAAGCTAATCGTTGAACATGTCGAAGTTGACGTTGCTGGCAGATCCATTTGATGCTCCGCTGTCATGGTGAACTGTCTGACTTCCGCCAATGGAGACATTGATGATTGTTCTGTAATAAAAGACGAGACCATTTAACATTGTTATTGTTACTATTGTCATTGTAACGCAAAATAACGTCCAACATTGTTGGCTAGACTGCAATAAACATGAACTACATTAAAATGTTGTATGATAAATAATTTACAAGTTGGCAGTGATTACAAGAGAGTGGAGACATGGTGCAGATAGATAGTATACATACACACGTACACACACACACGCACGCACACAAGCACACTCGCACACACACACACATAAACACATACATTTATTCTTTGCATTGTCACCGCCGTCAGATTTTTCTCTTAGGTATGGAATAAAGACAAAGGAGAAACTGATTTGCAGATAGGCCAGACACTGAGCGCGTAAGCCGTCAGGTGGTGCCTGATGGTAGAAATGACCATGAATTCACATGCATCCATTGTAAACGAACATTTACCGCGGGAATTGATCTTTATTCAGTCACATTTGCTATCGCCATGGTTTGTAATTATTGTGCCTTTGTTTCTTTTTTAAAGCACAATAGTTTAGTTTAGTTTAGCTTAGTTTAGTTTATTTTATTTTAGTTTAGTTTAGTTTAGTCTAGTCTAGTCTAGTCTAGTTTAGTCGACGGATCAACATCACGGCACACGGGTGTAACCCATAAGTGCTCCGGTCTACTCTTAACTCAAGCCTGAGTCCGGAGAATCTCAGCTCAGTGCACGAACTCCGTAGCACGAGGATCTTAAAATGCTTCGGGTAGATTTTTAACTCTAAATTTAGCCTTGGCAGCGCCGTTAGGCTACTCTTTTTTCTATTTCCAACTGCCAAGGGATTTTTAACGTGCCCAGCAATACATAAGGGCGTCCGATCTCACTACCCAGACACGGGGGATATGTTATTACTAGAAGTTCACGTGAAAAAAAAATCACGGTCCTCACCGGGGCTTGAACCCTGGGCCTCCAGCACTCGAGGCAGATACCATACCTCGAGATCACTCATTACCCCGACTTAAATAACTTACGAAAAACCTACTAACTAACTAACTAACTAACTAACTAACTAACTAACTAACTAACTAACTAACTAACTAACTAACTTACTAACTAACTAGCTGGCTGACTAACTAAATAACTGATTAACTAACTAATTAACTAACTCGCTAGCTTTCTAACTTATTTATTAACTACCTGACTGACTAACTAACTAAATAACCGATTAAATAACTAATTAACAAACTAGCTAGCTAACTAACTAACATATTTACTAACTAACTACCTAACTAACTGGCTGACTAACTAAATAAATGATTAACTAACTAACTAACAACAACAACAAAACTTTATTTTCAAAGGGTTAAGAATTGGGCACACAGACCCATCTTACATTCCACCCTTCTATCACTCTCTTTCATTCATTATACCATTCACACATCATTCAAGGCTAACTGAAAACGACAAAATTATAAAATATATGCATTACAAAGGCATGGGGACAATGAAAAATCAATACTACACGACTCAGTAATAGTAATGACTGGTGTGGCGGCACTTGTTATTAGCTTTGATGAATATACTGGCCTACCAAAAGAATTAACTAACTAGCTAACTAGCTAACATTTTTACTAACTAACTAACTACCTACCTAACTGACTGACTAAATAACTGATTAATGAACTAATTAACTAACTAGCTAGCTAACTATCTAACTTATTTACTAACTAACTGACTGACTAACTAACTGGCTGACAAAGTAACTAAATAACTGATTCACTAATTAATTAACTATCTAACTAGATAACTAACATATTTACTAACTAACTTACTGACTAGCTAACTAACTAACTGGCTAACTAACTAACTAATTAACTGATTAACTAACTAGCTAGCTAACTAACATATTTTCTAACTAACTGACTGACTAACTATCTAGCTATCTTCACGCGCTCTCTACTGTTTAAAGCACAATGTTGCAACAATTGTCTGTCAAGATAGCAAAGTGTCAGCATATATTTCACAGATTTTCTGCTTACTGTCCATGTTTGACAAGCATATAACAGTGCAGGTTCTATATAGCACTTAAACACTCTTTTTCTCAGAGCCAGTGACAGCGTTTTGATGGTCAGTATGTTTTCCATTATGCAAAAGGTTACCTTTGCCATAGCTATTCTTGTTTTAATCTCTACAAGGCATCTTTCATCAGTGTTATGACAGTTCCAAGATAACTGTACCGATTTGTATATAAAACTATGGGATAGCACCTTAATGATTGGCAATAGTCATCTAGAGATCATTGCTTAAGCTCCACTTAAAAATTAAAACGTCATCACATAATAACACTCAGATTACTAAAAGTATCTTTGAGAAATAAAGTAAGCTAGTTTCATGTCCTTTACAGGACGTGGCTATTAACTCCAGCATTTATCCGCTGTATGCGATTTCTGGGCAAGTTTACAAGACATGGCTGTCAACTCCAGTATTTGTTGGCTGTATGTGATTCCTGGGCAAGATTACAGGACGTGGCTGTTTACTCCAGCATTTGTTGCCTGTATATGATTTCTGGGCAAGTTTACAGGACGTGGCTGTTTACTCCAGCATTTGTTGCCTGTATATGATTCCTGGGCAAGATTACAGGACGTGGCTGTTTACTCCAGCATTTGTTGCCTGTATATGATTTCTGGGCAAGTTTACAGGACGTGGCTGTTTACTCCAGCATTTGTTGCCTGTATATGATTCCTGGGCAAGATTACAGGACGTGGCTGTTTACTCCAGCATTTGTTGCCTGTATATGATTTCTGGACAAGTTTACGCTCACGTACACCTTCTCGCGCATTAAGATTATTGGGTATATGGTCCTAGAACCATATTTGTAGATCAATCGGTACTCCGATTAGTTAATTAGTAGATGTTAGTTATTGGTTAGATAATTAGTTAAAATGTTAGTTAGTTAGTTAGTTTATTTGATTGTTAGTTAGTTAGTTAGTTAGTTAGTTAATTGGTTAGTTCGTTAGTTAGTTAGTTAATTAGTTAGTTAGTTAGTTAGTTAGTTAGTTAGTTAGTTGGTTGGTTGGTTAGTTAGTTAGTTAGTTAGTTAGTTAATTAGTTAGTTAGTTAGTTAGTTAGTTAGTTAGTTAGATAGTAGATGTTAGTTAGTTGGTTAGAAAGTTAGATAACAAGTTAGTTAGTTAGTTGGTTGGTTAGTTGGTTAGTTAGTTAGTTAGTTAGTTAGTTAGCTAGTTAGTTAGTTAGCTAGTTAGTTAGTTAGTTAGTTAGTTGATTAGTTGGTTAGTTAGTGAGTTAGTTAGTTAGTTAATTAGTTAGTTAGTTAGTTAGCTAGCTAGCTAGTTAGTTATGTTAGTTTGTTAGTTAGTTAGTTAGTTAGTTAGTTAGTTATGTTAGTTAGTTAGCTAGTTAGTTAGCTGGTTAGTTAGTTAGTTAGTTAGTTAGTTAGTTAGTTAGTTAGTTAGTTAGTTAGTTATTGGGGTATCACTCCTCTCCCCCCCCCCCCCCCTCTCCCTCCAACCTATACATTTAAGACCTTCAGCTAATAGTGCCAGTTATGTGTTGGTTAACCCTACCCCTCGTTCTCCCGATGTACCCCCCATGTCTGGCCTTGCCAACTCTTACTCCCAAGTCTCTCACGCTATACAACGATGTGTATTCACCGCACGCTATACAATGATGTGTATTCACCACACTCTATACAACGATGTGTATTCACCGCACTCTATACAACGATGTGTATTCACCGCACTCTATACAACGATGTGTATTCACCGCACTCTATACAACGATGTGTATTCACCGCACTCTATACAACGATGTGTATTCACCACACTCTATACAACGATGTGTATTCACCGCACTCTATACAACGATGTGTATTCACCGCACTCTATACAACGATGTGTATTCACCGCACGCTATACAACGATGTGTATTCACCGCACTCTATACAACGATGTGTATTCACCACACTCTATACAACGATGTGTATTCACCGCACGCTATACAACGATGTGTATTCACCACACTCTATACAACGATGTGTATTCACCGCACTCTATACAACGATGTGTATTCACCGCACTCTATACAACGATGTGTATTCACCGCACTCTATACAACGATGTGTATTCACCGCACTCTATACAACGATGTGTATTCACCGGCATCAACGCCCTCCGCTCTCCACATCTCTCTAAGGGCATTACTAATATCGCCAGTGTCTATGACCTCAATGGGTCAACGAAGAGAGAAGCACAAAGGAATAGTGGCCAGTCGTTCCCACCCGTAGCGAACAGTGAGTGCAGACAATTACAGGGCTAATGACATTGCTAACATAATCTCCTAACGATCACACCATCGCGGCCGTCTGGTATACCACGACAAAACTACCACTTACCGTCTGGTATACCATGACAAAACTATTACTCACTGTCTGGTATAACATGAGAAAACGTCGACTTACTGTCTGGTATACCATGACAAAACTATGACTTACTGTCTGGTATACCATGACAAAACTATGACTTACTGTCTGGTATACCATGACAAAACTATGACTTACTGTCTGGTATACCATGATAAAACTATGACTTACTGTCTGGTATACCATGACAAAACTATGACTTACTGTGTGGTATACCATGACAAAACTATGACTTACTGTCTGGTATACCATGACAAAACTATGACTTACTGTGTGGTATACCATGACAAAACTATGACTTACTGTGTGGTATACCATGACAAAACTGTGACTTACTGTGTGGTATACCATGATAAAACTACGACTTACTGTCTGGTATACCATAACAACACTATGACTCACTGTCTGGTATACCATGACAAAACTATGACTTACTGTGTGGTATATCATGACAAAACTATGACTCACTGTCTGGTATACCATGACAAAACTATGACTCACTGTCTGGTATACCATGAGAAAACGTCGACTTACTGTCTGGTATGCCATGACAAAACTATGACTTACTGTGTGGTATACCATGACAAAACTATGACTTACTGTGTGGTATACCATGACAAAACTATGACTTACTGTGTGGTATACCATGACAAAACTATGACTTACTGTGAGGTATACCATGACAAAACTATGACTTACTGTGTGGTATACCATGACAAAACTATGACTTACTGTGTGGTATACTATGACAAAACTATGACTTACTGTGTGGTATACCATGACAAAACTATTACTCACTGTCTGGTGTAACATGAGAAAACGTCGACTTACTGTCTGGTATACCATGACAAAACTACGACTTACTGTGTGATATACCATGACAAAACTACGACTTACTGTGTGATATACCATGACAAAACTACGACTTACTATGTGATATACCATGACAAAACTATGACTTACTGTGTGGTATACTATGACAAAACTATGACTTACTGTGTGGTATACCATGACAAAACCACATCTTACTGTCTTGTATACCATGACAAAACTAAGACTTACTTTCTAGGTTCCCCTTCAATGAGAGTACAGCTTTTGGATCTGTCCAGCAGCGGAGGATGTTGCTGGTTGTCAAATGTCTGTGAAAGACTTATTGGCGTAACAGTCCGTTGGCCTTTTGACAATAAGGAAGGTGTGAAACTGCCGGAATAATCTATGGGAAAAAGAGTATGTGTTTACAGGAATCGGTTTTTGAAAGTTAATAACACAGAGCTAGATAATCATATCGTTATTGTCATAGTCGCCACTGTCGTCGTCGTTATCGTTGTCATCACCATTATCATGATCTCCACCATACCTTCCTTCATCAGCATCAGCATCATCATCATCAACATCATCACCATCATCATCTTCATCATCTTCACCATAACTTCCATCATTATCAGCATCAACATCCTCACCATCTTCATCTTCACCATAACTTACATCATCATCATCATCATCATCACCACCATCATCATCAACATCATCACCATCATCATCTTCAACATAAATTACATTATCATCATCATCATCATCACCATCATCACCGTCAACATAAATTACATCATCATCATCATCATCATCATCACCATCATCATCGTCAACATAAATTACATCATAATGACCATCATCATCTTCAATATAACTTAAGTTATCATCATCATCACCATCATCATCATCAACATCATCACCATCATCATCACCATTCATAAACATCATCATCTTCAACATAAATTAAATTATCATCAGCATCATCATCATCAACATCATCATCATCATCATCAGCATCATCATCATCATCATCATCAACATCATCATCAGTGTCCTGATGGAAGTCACCGTCATTATCATACCTTTAATCATTATCATCATCATTATCATCATCATCATTATCATCATCCTCATCATTATAATCATCAGTATCATCATCACCATCATTACTATCGACAGGGTTAACGTCATCATCATCATTATCATAACTATCTTCATCATAACTCCATCATCGTCATCATCATCATCATCATCATCATCATCACATCATCATCATCATCATCATCATCATCATCATCACCATGATTATCGTCTTCTTCCCCACCAGAATCACCATTATCACCATCATTATCACCATCATTATCACCATTATTATCAACGAAATCAACGGCATCACCAAATCGTGATTATCTCCATCGTCATCATTATCAACCTCATCATCAAAATAACCATCATCAGCCTAATATAACCTATGATGAGGCCAAGAGATGTATTAGAAGCAAATATAGAACCAAGTGGAAATCGAGCATCCAGGTTACCAGAAAGGTTATGCATGCTATGAACGCCAACAAAGAAAACACATTACAAACTTCAGATTTCGCACAGGAGACAACAGGCTAAATTACCACATATTTAGTAAACAAAGATAGGTGGTGCTGATGTATGTGACTTTGGAACTGGTAAGACGAATTTGTTTCAGGTGTGTCCAAGATATGCAGAACAGAGAAAGGTATGTTCACCTACACCCGCTCCGTTTGAGGACAAGCTTTATGGAGATGTCAACAAGCTTAAGTTGATCGCTGATTTCTTTGGATTGACTGAAGGTGAACACGGAAGAGGAAGAATTCATACTGACGTGTGAAGGTGAACACAGAAAAAGAGAAGAATTCATATTGACGTTTGAAAGTGAACAAAGAAGAAGAATTCATACTGATGTTTGAAGGCGAACAAAGAAAAAGTGAAGGCTTCATATTGTCGTTTGAAGGTGGAGAAAGAAAAGAAGACGACTTCATATTGACGTTTGAAGGTGAACAAAGAAGAAGAAGAATTAATATTGACGTTTGAAAGTGAATAAAGAAGAAGAAGAATTAATATTGACGTTTGAAAGTGAACAAAGAAGAAAAAAGAATTAATATTGACGTTTGAAAGGGAACAAAGAAGAAGAAGAATTAATATTGACGTTTGAAAGTGTAGAAAGAAGAAGAATTCATACTGACGTTTGAAGGTGAACACAGAAACAGAAGAAGACGTCCCCCATACTTAGTGATAAATAACTTCAGGACTTGCTTTGCCTTCCTTGTCTAAGTTTGCCTTCAACTGCCCCCTGGATAATGGAATTTACTTCGTAGTATACGCACTCAAAACTGGGCTTTTCATAGTCTGTCTTAGGAAACCTATTCCCATAATCATGATTGGTAATTGTAGTGTAGAACTCATGCTTCAGATCCCCTTTATAACTTCCGCCACATGTCACCACACAGATTACCAGATGTGAGTTGTATAAATCATCATCATCATGCGCCTGGTCGGTAAGCGTGGGTGATTATGTTTCTCCTTTTTAAACGATAACCAGAGTCGTGGATCAGCTCTGTGTTCTTATCTCGACCATGTCATGTGGTCATAACACCCCGTTGTTTACTTGTCTACTTTCTCCTTGTTCGTCTACCTTTAGTTTTGCCAGTTGTCACTAAGTTCTCTAGTTTATTTTTTCTCATAACGTGGTCGCTTGTCTACGTCTAATTTCGCAAATCAGTTTACAGTTGTAATTTTCTTCTTGTAGGACTTGCTCATTAGTTTTTCTGTCTCCCTCCATGGTATTCTTCGCATTTTCACTGCCATCAGATGTGTTCCGGCTTGTCTGCTCATCGTGCACGTTTCACATCCATACAAAAGAACAGGTTCTATGTAGCACTTGTAGAAGAGACACAAGAAAGGACTACGGGCCATCTATTTTACTTAATCTGCACTCGTGGAGCCTCAATAACTAGAGCCACTCTTGGAATAAGGAAAGGTTTTGGGTGATTGTGAAGCCCCTGCAAGTGGTACGTGGTGTTCCATGAGTCAAAGGGTTGCCATGACAACTAGAAGCCGCAAAGGCATATTAGTTAGTGTATTTGCTTAAATATACAGCGAACGTTTTTCTTTTTTTAAATTGTTTGCCTTCGATCGTTTTGAACTCAAACTTAGTCCACTCGCGTGCTAATACTTCTAATGCCCTGGACCGATTTTTGTGAGTGGATTCATTTTCCATATTAACAATGTCCCTCTCCATCAGGCGAACCCACTCCGACTTCAGAGGTACTTGTAATTTACCTCCCCAAGTTAAGGACGAGAAGTCAACATTTTAGTCCAACTGACCGATTTAGAGGTTGAACCCGACACCTCAGCATCAGCGCACCGGAAGATTAAGAACAAGTGCTCTTTTCCATTAGGCCATGCTGACCTCCACAGAGAAAGTAAAGTGAAGGATCTCTGTACACGACCTGACGAGTATTGGGTATGAAGTGAGGGATCTCTTTACACGACCTGATGAGTATTGGGCATGACATGAAGGATCTCTTTACACAACCTGGCGAGTATTGGGTATGAAGTGAGGGATCTCTTTACACGACATGGCGAGTATTGGGCATAAAGTGATGGATCTCTTTACACGACCTGGCGATTATTGGGCATGAAGTGATGGATCTCTTTACATGACCTGGCGATTATTGGGCATGAAGTGATGGATCTCTTTACACGACCTGGCGATTATTGGGCATGAAGTGATGGATCTCTTTACACGACCTGGCGAGTATTGGGTATGAAGTGAAGGATCTCTACACGACATGAAGGTTATTATGTATGAAGTGCAAGTCTCGTATTTTATGACCAGTCAAAGGATCTCTTTACCCGCTGTGAGCAGTATTGGGTATGAAGTGCAAGCCTCATATTTTATGACCAGTCAACATGCGACAGGATGAAGTGGTCAATATAATGCTTCCCGCTCTTACTTCCCATGTGACTTGCTGGTTTCCCTTTATGCCCGTGTCAGCTTGGGATACGTGGTGGCTAGACGCTCCATTACCAGCCTGGTCGTGGTCTCCCAGGTCGACCCAAGGTTAAAACTGGTACCACAAATGTCTGGAGAGTTAAAGACGGACGACGTGATACTGACCACACCACCCAAGAGTGTCGTTAGATCTATACGGATATGGGTGTAGCAATATATACTTGTATGTGCCATGGGATGATCGATCTCTTAAGTGATTTCTCGTGTATGCCATGGGCTTATTTATCGCCACAATGTTTCTGTGTTATAATAGCATCCAAGAATCGTTAGATCTATAAAGATATGGTTGTAGCAATATATGCTGGTTACGTGCCAGGATGATCAATCACCTTAAGTGACTTGTCACATCTGCCATGCGCTTACATATCGTTGAAATGCTCTTGTGTTATAATACAACAAACATGTCTGCTACCATATTAACATCTTTTTAGTCATAACTGTGACACACCCATACTTTCCATTATCCACCATCCATTTTTGTTTTGTATAAACCCACTTTTTGTTTGGCACTGGATCTGTCAGAAAATGAAGAGTATCTTATGCAATAAGTCATTATCATTGAATGTAAGAAAGAGAGTGATGAAATGCTGTACAGAACCAGTTTTGCTGTATGGCAGTGAATCTTGAAATGCACATTAACAAATTAGGAAGAACTTGGAAGCAACAGAGATGTGGTTCGTGAGACGAATGTTGTGAATTCCTTGGACTGCCAAAGTAACTAACAATAACTGCCTGAAATAGGCTAATGAAACTAGAACATTATATACAACAATAAGAAAGAGACAAACAGTTTTCTTAGGTCATGTGATGAGACGAGAGGCGTTGGAGAACATCGTGACAACTGGAAAGTTTAAGGGGAAGACAGACAGAAGCAGACCAAGAGAAATGAAGCTGGGTGGATTGAGAAGGTGGCATGGAGGAATATCGTCAGCGGAGTTGTTCTAGAAAACCAATGACCGAGATCTGTGGAGAGCCATGAACGCCTGCGCCAGCCGGCATGGCACTTAATAATGATGATGACAGATCTGTTAAAGGTTTGTAAACGAGACTTTTATTGTATAAACAAAAGCATACCCACCAACATGAGACGGCTCGTCGTGGTAATTGTTGATGGCCATTTCTAGCGACATCAGACAGCCTCTGTGACTGCGCTGTGTGGCACACATAAAAGCTGTCATACCATCGCTGTCAGTCACATCCAGAGATGCGCCGTGAAGTGCCAAGAGTGAACAGCATATGTGGTGCCCTTGATGCGCGCTTTCATGAAGAGCTGTACACCCATACGAAGTCCTTGTATTGACAGATATTTCTTTCTCTAAAAAAAGTCTCTCGATAATTTTGTCATGGCCATTGATGGAACTCAGATGGAGTGGTGTTCTGCCTAGACTATCCCTCGCATTGACACGCGCTCCATTGTCCAGAAGAATATCTACAATCTTCAAATGGCCAAGTTCCGAACTCAAATGAAGTGGGGTACGATCTTCATTATCGGTGGCATCTTTAAAAGCCTTCTTCTCCAGAAGTTTCTTAACAACATTAAAGTGACCATTTTCTGCAGCTTTATGTAATGGAACTTGTCCATTTTTGTTTCTACTTTCAACATAAGCACCCCTTTCTAAAAGAATTTCAACGATTGTGATATAACCTTTGCTAGCGGCTACGTGTAATGGTGTCATTCCTGTGTTGTCAGCAGCATTCACACAAGCATTATTGTCAAGCAGGATCTCTACCAGTTTTGTATGGCCTCTAACAGCGCCTAGAATTAACGGTGTTGTACCGTGTTTATCAGAAATGTTGATTTCAACGCCCTTGAAGATTAACTGCCGTACTTTATTTTCATTTCCGGTGCTAACATTCATGTGTAGTAGCGTTTGCCCAGTCAAGTCGCTAACTTTCACAGATGCTCCATTCAGCAGTAAGAAATCTGCAACTTCATCATGGCCGTTGCTGGTTGCTATGAGAATTGGTGTCGTTTGACAATTGTCTGTCAGCTCCAGCAAGGCACCGGCCTTCACCAACAACGCAACCATTTCTGTATGGCCATTTCTAGCACATATGTGTAGAGGGGTTCGGTCACAATCATCCAAGGCATTGACATTACACCCATGTGCTATCAATTTTTTAGCTTTATCTGTGTCTCTTTTGTGCACGCAGGTATGTAGAGGAGTCCATCCACTTGAGTCTGTCTCGTGAACATTGGCGTTTAAATTTAAAAGGTATGTGAAAATACCACCGCAGCCTGCAAGAATGCTAGCGTTTAGCGGCGTTAGGCCCTGTTTGTTGTGACAGTTAATATCAACGTTTTTGTTCATCAGTTTGTGAAATTTCTTTTTGTCTCCTTTCAGAATGCAGGTAATCAGCTCTCCACTCTGCTTTGCTCTGGTAACTTTCCGTAGCATTCCAGTATAGGAAATCATGACTGGATTTTATGTGAGAATTCTGTGGACATGTAAGGATTTCAGAATGATTGCATCAGCGGAGAAAGAAACGCAAACACCTAAACTAAAACGTTAGTTGAGTTTCCACGAAATGCATACCAATATCAGACACGCTCAAGTGAGTGGCACTTTGCCGTCTTGACAGACGAAAGTATGTGGTTTGTAATTTGGCCAAAATTCCATCGCACAATGCCTGGACATAGATTCAGAGAACATGTGTTGCCCATTTAGCATGTTCCCTCTCTCTCTCGGTGTTGCCTTGTTGACTCCAGAGGGAAGGATAACCAGTATGTCTGGAACAAGGTAGGCTGCAGAAGCTGGCGGCTCAGCATCAAACCTCCAAGAGCAGGAGGAGAGTGGTGGCCAGACCCTCACATCCGCGGTATTTGACTTAGAGGCGTTCAGCCATATCCTGCAGCTGTGGGTCACAAATTGAGTGTCTGGACCTGTATGTGCGTATACACCTCTCAGTCGTGAGTGTCCGGACCAATGTAAGCGTGAACTACCGTCAGACTCCCTGTCTGACACTGTGCTGAGCCCGCGACCAGCGAGAATAGGCCCGCAGGAGATATTGTTCGTCTCTTGCGAACAAATCTCGACTTAATAAGTAAAGTGCCACACACGCCTCCAGTAACAATTGATACTTTCATCATGGCCACATTCAACTTATTTGGATAACGCATTATTGCTAGCTACATATGTTCATGTTCATCTTTTATCTACTACAACCTCCAGCATGAGAATGGAGTTGGGAGCAGTCACAGCGGCATTCCGTTGGTTAGAGGAGACCACTGCAAGACACATTGCATTCATCATGGACTCAATGAAGTATGCTTGCTAAAGTGAAGAAAGGAATGTTTGGTGTGGAATTGCGCATCTCACTTCAGAGGTCACACATTGTGAGAATAGTCTGGATTCTTTGCCCTGGTCATACGGGAGTGCGTGGGGGGGGGGGGGATGAACAGACTGATAGGCTGGCAGGGAATGCACCTCTTGGTAGTTAGTTGTCTATGGACAAGAGAGAGGTGGTCGTGCGCCTGTGGGACCAGGTGGAGAAGGCGAGGGGAACAGATTGAGAAGCCATATGTGGAAATAATGAGATTGCGGGGGGGGGGGGGGGGGGAGGGGACAGGGGTTCTGGAAGAATCTCAAAACTGAGAGGGAAGACCAGGAGAACTTTCAATCAGCTGTGTTTCGAACGCAGGTATTCGAGATTAGGAACTGTGTCCTGTAAATGTACCACTAGCTCTGCCTAATATGTTCAGTAGGCTTATGAATCTATCATTTGCTCTCCCAAATCTCTTTATTAGGTCTATGAATCTATCATTTGCTCTACCGAGTCTCTTAATTAGGTCTATGAATCTATCATTAGTTCTACCAAGTCTCTTCATTAAGTCTATGAAGCTATCATCAGTTCTACCAAATCAGTTTATTGAGTTTATGAATCTATCATCATTTCTACCAAATCTCTTCATAAGGCCTAAGACTCTAATTAGCTCTACCAGTCTCTTCATTAGGAATTGGAATGTATTATTAGCTCTAACAATTTTCTTCTTTGGGTGTATGAATCTATCATTAGCTTTACCATATCTGCTCAGTAGGTCTATGAGGAGGGTATCCTACGAGACGAAGTGGGTAAGCTATCTACCTCCCATTCCGAAGGACGTGGGTTTGTTTTCGGACAGTCATTCGTTTCTCGAGTACAATGTTTCTCAGACACCCATTGGATGGTCGCTGAAGCAACAGAGTCCGTGCTCCATTCAACGCGCCCGGCAAGCCGCTCTACGGGAAGAGACGATATTCCACTCAATGCTCCAGGCAGGCCGCTCTACGGGGAGAGACCATACTCCACTCAATGCTCCCGACAGGGCGCTCTACGGAGAGAGACCTTGCTTCGTTCGATACGCCCGGCAGGCCGATCTACGGGGTGAGACCTGCTCTACCCAAGGTGTCCGGCAGGCCGCTCTACGGGGACAGACCGTGCCGGATAAAACCTGGTGGAATCTTATTGACCCTCTAAAATTATTAGGTGTCGAAGGATAATATATTACTATATGTGACCTCCCATTGGACTGAAGGATGATAAATCGCCAAACTAGGGTAATCGTTTTATGTATTTTGTTTCGTGGTATTTTTCTCTATTTCAATTCTCAGTGAACGGAAAGTTACATTATTTATACTTGTTCATTTAATTGGGCACCGTGTCTGGTCCAAAATTACTTTTTGTTTGGCACAAAATCAGTTAACTATAAAGCCCTTGTTGACATTAATACATTGTCGAAGGTGGTAGTTCTCCAAACATCTACACATTCATGTTATGAATGTACCTCGATATTATAAAAGTGGGCTTCAAGTGAAAACCGAAGTTTTATTTTATTTTATATTTATTATTTTTTTTAAAAGTATATTCTGGAAAAGTATAGAACAAATGTACCATTTTTCGATGTAGTCACCACCGCGTTCATTGCAAGTCCCTCAGAGCCGATAATGTGCTTGGATTCCTGTTGAAACTTCCTACTCCACTCATACACTTGCTGAACAGACAGGCATGCATCACCATACTCGACCTACATTAGGAGATTAGTGTCTATAGGCTTCACTGCTTCACTTATTTTTAAAAAAACGGACAACAGAAAGCTGCTCCTCTTTGGTGCATGTCAAAAGTGGTGCGGCCATTTTTAAACTGTCCTTATGACGTCATCGTGTTCGCCTGCACCGCGATGTCACGTACTTAAAACTCTTGACACCCTTGACAACAATATTGACAGGTTACAAGACGATGGCATGGTTATTGTAATTTCTATCACACTCTAAATGTTTTCATTTGAAGCACCCTCGTACAATGTGTTAATCCGTAACGGGAAATATAAGTGAGCCACAAATGGCAATAGAAAAATAACTACATATGATAACAGCATGAGACCAGTCTATTTTTATACATACATTGTCCCTGTGTTTCTTAACATAATTTCTACCAACATGTATGCACTTATTCCATCGTTTTATCAGTCCTCCCAAACCGGCTGCATAGAACTGCGTGATCTGTTTCTCGTAAACCACGTTTTCACTTCACATTCAACTTCAGCGTCATTCGCGAAATGTCTCCCGCCAAGGTGGGTTTTCAGTGGACCAAAAACGTGGAAATCGCTAGGGGCTAAGCCGAGGCTGTAAGGTGGATTTTCAGTGGACCAAAAACGTGGAAATCGCTAGGGGCTAAGTCGAGGCTGTAAGGTGGATGTTCCAGAACTTCCCACCTTAGCTTGGTTAATTGAATGTAAAGTGAAAACGTGGTTTAGAAAACAGAATAGGCTGCATAGAGCAGCCGGTTTGAGAGGACTGATAACGCGATGAGATAGTGCATCAATGTTGGTGGAAATTATGTTGAGAAATAAAGGGACAATGTATGTATACAAATAAACTGGTTTTAAGTTGCTATCATAGTTAGTTATTTTTCTACAGTCATTTGTGACTTACTTATTAACTTACACTCGCACTATATCAGACTGACGTGAAAGGAAAGGTAAGTACCCTCTTCACACCCCTCGATATCTGTTGGATATACGGTGCTATATGTTTTATAGATCAATCTGCACTCGGTCAGTGATGTGATCAATATCACACCGACTTTCTTTATTTCCCAGTGCCCATTTTGGGCTTGGTCAAATTGGGAGCCCAGACCAATGTTTAAAATAAACCCGCGTTGTTGAGGATTCGACCACATAACCACTAGGTCGGCATGCAAACGAGCTGGCCACTGTGCCACCGCGACTCTCTATCATGTTGGTGAGATCTACAAGATCGTATGTTTTATTTCTATATATTATTCAACAACAAAATTTCTTCCGACAAATAGAATAACAGGAAGACTTACCTTCATTTAGTTACTTACTACATTACTGTTATTATCCCGTTACTGTTCGGTTACTATTCCGTTACTATTCCAGTACAAATGCCTGGATCAGATTTGTTTGCATAACATTAAAAATTGACTTCTAGCGACACATCCGTGTTCTGTCAGATGATAACTAACGTATTACGTGGCCGACTGCAAGCTGCAAGCAGCAGTCACTCGAAACATTCATGACACGGCTACAGATAATGTTCTCAAAGACACGCATCTATTGACAATAATAATACCCTTTAATACTGTACTTATCTATTGGCTGATTCACGTCAATGGGAATTTCCCATATCAGGGTGTACGGGATTTCAAGTATATTTCTAGCACCTTTAACTCTACATTATAATCGTTAAGTGTGTAGTTCTTGGTTTTCCGGATATTGCCACTATTGTAATTTCTAGCTGGCTAACAAAGAGTTCAACAATATGGACATACTGTCAGAGAGATTAACTGGTCTGCCCAACAACCGGCTGAACACGGAACGATATGTTTATCAGAGGATAGGTTGGATAGTTTATTGGATGGATGGATGGTTGGATAGATAAGCGGTCGGGCAGACAGACAGAATGACAATCATAAGATAGACAGACAGACAGGACACCTAGAGAGAACGAACTTATTTTCAAAGAGTAGTCAACTGAGCACGATGGACCGTCTGACATTCTGGACAGACAGACAGACAGACAGACAGACAGACAGACAGACAGACAGACAGACAGAACAGACAGACAGACGGACGGACGGACGGACAGACAGACAGACAGACAGACAGACAGACAGACAGGCGGATGGGTGGACGGGTGGATGGATGGATAGATATTATGCATATGAATATAAAATGACGCATTTGGATAATAGGTTATCCGCCTAGAGATAACATTTGTAGTAACATCCTGGTTGATTTCTAAGTATAACTTGTTGCTGATCGGAGACATTACTGAAATGTAAACACTGACGCCAAGAATAAAATATTGCACGATTTCGTGCTTGACATATTTCCCTGCATCCCGTCAGGTGCAAAATGCAGAGTTATATATTTTAATGTGTGAAAGCATAAATGCCGGTCTCTCTGGCCGAGGGGTTACAACACTTTCTCCGTAATCCCGTTTATCATGCAGAGTCTCGTAGCGGGCGAGAACTGGGAAGCGGTTCTACCCCCCGCTGGTGACTTGCGGGATAACTGAGCCGGCCGCTCAGAAAGCAATGGCAAACTACTGAGCGTAATCTTGCCAAGAAATCAACAATCAATCAATCAATCATGTGCCATGCCGGAAAGCGTGGGCGGTCATGACTCGCCATTTCACTCAATCACCAGTGTTGTGGATCAGCTCAGTGTTCCTCATGCCATGTGGCCAAGCCATCCAGGTATTTTCCTCTCGGTCTTCCTCTTGGTCTGTTCCTTCGATCTTGCCAGTTGTCACCAAGTTCTCCAATCCATTTCTTCTCATAACATGTCCAACAAATTTTGACTGTCTACGTCTATAATCTCTCTAATCAACTTACGATTTTCATTTGTCTCCTGTAGTACTTGGTCATTGGTTTTTTCTGTCTGTCCGTGGTATTCTTTGCATTTTCCTCAGAAACCACATTTCTACAGCCATCAGATGTTTTTCAGCTTGGCTGCTCATTGTCCAAGTTTCACATCATACACAAGAATAGGCTCTATGTATCCCCTGAACACTCTTTTCTCGTTTCAATTGACATCTTTTTATTGGTCAGAATGTTTTTTCATCTTGCTAAAGGCTATTTTCGCCATGGCGATTCTTGTTCTAATATCTTCAAGGCATCTCCCATCAGATGTTATGACTGTTCCGATAATTGTACCGATTCACTTGTTGAAGAATATTTCCGTTTACTTGTATATTACATTGTGGCACTTCTTTCTTCCTATGACGACCATAAACCCGAGTCTTTTTACAATTTTTTTCTAACCCAAATTGTCACTGGTACAACAACCCCGGGGATCCTCC
>JACEFZ010017957.1:20000-67778 GCA_014155875.1 Cepaea nemoralis | reverse complement strand
ACCCTTTTTAAATATTTTTTCCCCTACAATTTTAAACATTTTCACAACATTATTGTCACAAACCCCTACTTCCAATTTTTCTGCCATGAATTTCTGTTTAGTAATGACCGATTTACTTGTATATTACATTGTGGTATTTCGTTCTTCCTAGTGACGACCATAATCTGTCTTTTTACAATTCAATTCTACCCATAGTTGTTCACTGTGTGCAACAACCGCATCTACTTAATGTTGCGGGTTCCAATCTTTTAAAAACCATACTAGCGGGTAAGGTTGAAGACAAGCCAGCAAGAGGTAGATAACGAAACAGGTGGGAAGATAACACCAAGAGATGGACGAACTGACAGAATTAGGGTTGGAGATCTATTGCAGCCAACCTTCATTATGGGGCCAGTACCTGATTGATTGATTGATGTATAAGAAACCAAGAAAAGTGGAAAAAAGGCCATTGTCACCCGACTGTTAATACATCAGAACTTAAAACACCCGGCGAGCGGTGTAGTAGCGCTACCCAAAGGTAACTCGCACTCTAGCGAGAGATTAACATTTGAATTCAACGCTCGCCAGTTACATCAACGGATTGCGGGCCTTTAACCTTAGTTACATCGATGCATTTATATATGAACATTGACACATCTTGCATAACATTATGGTTATGTACTCTTAAATATATAATTATAATTTATTCATATAACAGTGAAATAGAAGAAAAGATTTTGATCAGTGTATTTTACTATCATGTAATTCCATTTATATAATAAAAATTGTCTATTTGTTTGTATACACTAGAAAATGAAACAAAAGGTTAACCATTTCAAAACATAGGAGTTATTTACCATATGTTGCTAGTCGTTACAGAGTTAGCTCCCGTAAATATAACCGAAAGGGACAATTCCCCAAACATGTCAGTGCAAATAAACAAAGATATTACATTACATTAATTGACAGAATTCATATTCGTGGCTTATGATACAAGTATAACACATTTTCATATTTTCCCACCCTGCTTATTATGCTTTAATGTTGTCACTGTAGTGTCACTTCTTCGTGGTTTATATGTTGTGGTTTCATGTTGTTGCTTGTAGATGAAGGTTTATCACCGCAACGTTCTCTGCTTCTGAATTCCTGCTGCCCCACAGTTGGCGTTTCTCTACTGTTACCATTCCCACAGCTTTTGCCATCATTACGTGCCATGCCTACAAGCGTGGGCGGTTATGTTTCACCATCTCACATGATCGCCAGGGACGTGAATCAGCTCTGTGTCCTTGTCTCGACCATGCAAAGCCATCCAGATATTTACTTCTCTGCCTTTCCCTTGTTCTTTACCCCCTCAATCTTGCCAGTTGTCACCAAGTTTTTCTATTTATTTCTTCTCATAACGTGTCCAAAACAATTTTGACTTACTGCCTCTAATTTCTGTAGTAGTTTACGGTTTTCATTTGTTTCTAGTAGAACTTGGTAATTTTTTCTTTTGTCTGTCCATTGTATTCTTTGCATTTTCCTCAGAAACCACATTTTCACAGCCATCAATGTTTTTCAACTTGCCTGCTCATTATCCACGCTTCATATCCATACAAAAGTACAGGTTCTATGCAGCACTTTAATACTCTTTTTCTCGTTGCAAATGACATCTATTTTTATTAGTATGTTTTCGCGCCTAATCGGAAGCTGGACACGTGCTAAAAGATGGCACGTGGCAAAGCAAACTCTACAAGACACTCGACGTTCAAAATGAGCAGCGTGGAAGCTGCCAAGACTATCAAGCAGATGCAAGTAGAAGTCTTGCCTGCGAGCCGCAGCGAAACGCCAGAACCTGAAGCAACATTAAAGGAGGCTACCACTCCTATACCAGATGAAGCCCCTCCTGTCGCTGTATCGTTTGTATTGGTGTGAAACTTGGACAATGAGCAGTCATGCTGAAAAACATATGATGGCTGCAGAAATATGGTTTTTGAGGAAAATGCGAAGAATACCATGGACAGACAGAAAAACCAATGACAAAGTACTACAGGCGACAAATGAAAATGAAAATCGTAAATTGATTGGACATGTTATGAGACGAAATGGATTGGACAACTTAGTGACAACTGGCAAGATCGAAGGGAACAGACTAAGGGGAAGACCGAGAGGTAAATACATGGATGACTTGGCCACATGGCAAGGTCGGGACAGGAACACTGAGCTGATCCACGACTCTGGTGATCGAGTGAAATGGCGAGTCATGACCGCCCACCCTTTCCGGCATGGCACATGATTGATTGATTGATTGCTACGAGGGGAAGTCAATACGTAAGTCACAAATGGCTGTAGAAAAATAACTAAATATGATAAAAACTTGAAACCAGTTTATTTTTATACATACATTGTCCCTTTATTACTCAACAGAATTTCCACCACCATTGAAGCACTTATCCCATCGTTTTATCAGTCCTCCCAAACCGGCTGCATAGAACTGCGTGCTCTGTTTTCTAAACCACGTTTTCACTTCACATTCAACTTCGGCGTCATTCGCGAAATGACTCCCGCCAAGGTGGGGTTTCAGTGGACGAAAAAGGTGGAAATCGCCAGGGGCTAAGTCGGGGCTGTAAGATGGATGTTCCAGAACTTCCCACCTTAGTTGGTTAATTTTCTCCTGAGTTAATCGAGCCATATGGGGTCTGGCATTGTCATGATTGATTGATTGATTAATTTAGGAACGGACATCACATCATTCGGGGCATTCCCATAAGCGCACCGTCCCCATCCTCAGCAGCCAGCGAAAAGTTCCAACACCAATAGTTCCAGTAGCAATCTGATTATATGTCCGTCTCGCATTTCCTCTGAGCGTCAAGCGTCGGCCAGATCCCCTCGTCACTCCTCGCTGCCTCATTCTTGCCAGACTATGGTGATCCATTTGCTCCTCCGAAGTGTACACATGCTCCCACAAGGCTGCAACCACGTCTCCCTTGTCATGCATCAATACTCCACCAAGTTTTGCCGAGCCAGCCAATCTGTCCGCCTGTTCATTCCCCGGCACACCGACATGCCCCAGAGAATAGATCCAGGTGATGCTTGCCACCCGTGACCTCCGAAGCGAAGCAAGCCACTCGGCACACAGCCTGCCTGTCCTCACCCTCCCCAGCATGCTTTCTGAGTCAGTTACAATCACGATGTGTGTTTGCATCGTATTCTCCATCCAGCGGAAAGTTGCACTGACCGCCTCCACCTCCATTCTTAAGCTAGATGTTGTGGCATCATACACCAGACTCTCCTGCACCAAACGTCGACCATTAGCTTTTGCTGAGAATCCCCAGGAACTTCTCCTACCTCTCAACACCGAACAATCTGTGTAGATAATCACACCACCCGGGCGAGCATTATCCTGAATTAGTTGGATTTCCACTTCCGTGGTCCCTGCTGGCCACTCCCTGCACTCCCGGCTCAATGTGATTATAACTCTGCACAAGTCTGACTGCTCCGCTTGCACTCTGACCCACTCCTCTCCACGCCTAATGTTCTCCAAGGGGCACACCTGTCTGATCGTATCCTCCGCCTGAGCCATCCATGATTTCCCTCTTATCAGTCTCTGACCCTTAACTGCGTCCAGCGCCTCATGCAACGGGTGATCTGTGTCTGCCGCTACATTTTGCGGCATTGTCATGAAGACGCAACACTCCTCTAGACAGCAGTCCTGCACGTTTTCTTCGAATTGCATCATGAAGCATCGATAGAACTTAACAGTACGATTCAGAATTCACATTGTCACCTTTCTTCTTGAAATTGGTTAAAAGCCACCTGTCACCTCTAATCATCTCCTCCACCCGCTGCACGGATGCTTCTGTTGCAATCTCAACAGGACGACCAGATTGGATTTCATCAACAATTTTAGAGCGTCCTTGAGAAAATTTTTCTACCCAGCTATGCACCGCTTTACGGGACAAACATTTGTCAGCATAAACAGGAAGCATTTCCTTATGAATGTCCTTTGCAGGCAGTCCTTTTGCCCACAAAAAACGCACAACGGCACGTTGCTCTTTGGTTGTACACTCCGTAAGTACAGTCGCCATTTTGTTTATGCACTGCGCATGCGCATGAGACACCTAGCGCCACCTGACGAACGGGAATATAAAGTTCGATGTTGCTGTCACCTAATGACACCTGTAGAAAACACCAACTACATTTACCTGCCATCCCACAGAACTGTGTGACTCATTTATTGACTCGCCCTCGTATCTTGCAAAATGCCACCTACGTCAAGGGGATTCTTGTTCTAATCTCTTCAAGGCATCTCCCATGAGATGTTATGACTGTTCCGAGATAATTGTACCGATTCACTTGTTTAAGAATATTCCCATTTACTTGTATATTACATTGTGGTATTTCCTTCTTCCAAGTGACGACCATAATCTGTGTCTTCTTAGAATTTAATTCTAACGCTAATTGTTCACTGTGTGCAACAACCGCATCTACTATATGTTGCAGATCCTGCTCATTGTCTGCAATCAAAACTGTGTCATTCGCATATCTAATATTATCGATGTTACTCCCCCCTGTGGTGATTCTTCTCATATCTTCTAAATTTCTGAAAATATTTTCACTGTACAGGGAAGAAAATATATGAAAACATTACACATCCCTGTCGCACACCTCTCTTAATAGGCTGACATTGACCTACTTCATTATCAATATTTATGGCAGCTTATTGTTCCCAATATATGTTCCTTACAAGTCTAAGGTCTTTCCCATAAATTTGTAGATCTGAAAGATGTTCATCATGTTGACATGTCTTACTTTATCGAAAGCCTTTGTGTAGTCAATAAAGCACAGATGTCTTTGCTTACTTCTATAGAATGTTCAGAATGGACTTCCCGTCCCCAACATGACGGTTAGGTATGTAACCGTTAAGGCTTGGGGCGTGTTTATTCTTGTGGCTACGGTTTGCAATCGCATTTTCCTCATGTTGGACTGGTAGTACATGATCCCGACGCCCTGCTACTGAGTGAGTGCAGGGCGACACTGTGAGCTATAAAATTGGCGTGGAATGCTTTTACACCTGTCCGCTGTTGTTTGCAAAGTGTGAACTGGGGTTTTCGTAGACTAATTTTGTGTTGGCATTCTGGCGGCGGCATTGTGCACAGTGTACCTATGCGGGCTGTTGGATTGCCGAGACTCCTGCCTATTCCACTTTTCACATTGAACAGTGGAGAGCATTTTGTGTGATATTCACTGGCACATGAACGGAGCTTAGTGAGGATGACCCGTTGCCGTGAAGTTGGAACCTCGACTAAGGAAATGTGCCGATACTGCGCCGATCGCAGGTTTAACCCCTACACCGGTCAATTTGACATTTTAAATGTTGACGTCTTGTCCGTGGATTGTGGAAGTCATTTTACAAGTACCTCAGAAGTCGGAGTGGGTTCGCCTGATGGCGAGGGACACTGGTAATAAGAAAAGCTAATCCACACGCAAAAACCAGTTTGGTACATTAGACATAGTAGCACGTGTAATGGACTACGCTGAAGTTCACAGCGCGCTAACGCAAAAACAGAAGTCCCATGACGTTATTTGTGGGGGAAAAAAAAACCCAGCTTCCGTCACTGGGCTATACCCATGGGTAGGGTTGCCAGACGTCCGGCAAAGAGAGGACATGTCCTCCTTTTTAGCCTCCTGTCCTCCGTCCGGCAGGCAAAGCTAAAAACCTTTAAAATGTCCGGCTTTTATTATATTTTATGTTATAATTTTTTATGTATTGTTGCTACAACTTACAATGTATCTACACTCTACCGTGTGTTTACATTCTTTATTAACACCCATTGCTTAATAATATTTATTCAATTTTCATATTTATACCAAATGGGGAACACCAATTATTTGTATAATTTGAATCTAACTGTTGCTCTATTCGGCAACACTAACAATGCTGTAGTCTCTTCTCTATGGTCAAAATGTTAATGTTATTTCCGGTTCCGGTAGCAGAGACGCAACTTAAATCTATTGTCTCGAAGATAGCTTCTCGGCCTTTTGGCTAAGATCAACGTGTAGTTCCTGCACTTGATCTTGCCGGAGGCCGGGATGATCACCCAACACAACCGACACACAGGGACGCGGGACCTAGTGGGACGGCTCTTGCCACTCTGCGGACCGTGAGCCCTTCTTTAAAAAAAAAAAAAAAATTGTCTTGAAGATATTCAATTAGTTTTCTATAGTATATACACTGTCAGATCAATCAATCAATCAATCAATCAATCAATCAATCAATCATGTGCCATGCTGGAAAGCGTGGGCGGTCATGACTCGCCAACGCTGCCAGAACAGAAACTTTAAAGGGTTTTTATGACTCATTCATTGGCACCTTTCCGTCTTGACAGACGATAGTTTGGTACATTGTGCTTCAAAAAGGCTTAATAACTACGACCCATAGCGGTGGCGAGTGTGGCTGGTGTCACAAAATAAAACCTTGCGTTTAACCAGTTGATTATTATAGAGGCTTTCTGATAAAACGGACTATCTGCCAGCGACAACTATTTTACTAACAGTAAAAACAAATCGGATGTCAAAATCCCAGGACAATATTTGTAGCTGCACGTGTACATCTGGTCGAGGGATTGGGAACAGTCGGTGGTGAGTGAGACAAATCCCGGCATCGCTTTGACAGTTTGTCAACATTTGAATACAGATGGAACCCGTGGGATGATGGTGGCAATCGGATGTCGGCCATCACATGTCGGGCAAAGTAACAGTTGCAGATGTGTAGGGGAAGTGAATGAGCTGAATCATACATCGCTTTGACAGATTATAAACAAGTCGGATTGGAAGTGGAAGTACTCAGCTCGGAAGAAAACAGTCCGTCTGTCAATTCATAGTTTCCGGACGTAAAGAAGATTGGCAGCTTGTTGGGGAAAACTGTTGTTAGGATCATACAGTAACTCGTTAGTTTGTTGGGGGAGTCAAAACAACTGATGACAACTTTGACATTGATGGAGCCAGGGAAAATCGATTCTTGACAATGGATGATATGCCCAAATAACACCTGCAGGACATCAACCATGTCACGTGACCAAGTTTAGGGGTTTGCCAGAAAACCATGATCGGAGAGGAGTTGAACTCAAACCTTGGATTTTAGTGGACGTGCTTCGGCACTGTGGTTCTGATGGGAAAATGTCTACCGTGTGCGAATTGAGTTAATTTAATTTTACACGTGCCTGTCATGGCAAGAGTGGATGTAATTTGATCTAGCTGCAGCAGTGCCTAAGGTGGAACCTATTATAATTAGTTCTAATTAATATAGGCTGTAGCCTTGTTAAAACTAAAGTGTGATGATTAGCACTGTTAGTGGAAAACTAGCTAGAGTAGGGAAGTGATACTTGGCTCTGTTAGTTGAAAATAGATTAGTGAAGTGTTGATAAGCTTTACTAGTTGAGAATTTAATAATGAGGGATAATTGGGATATTCCCGTAGGTGTCCCTGGTGGGCGGGGTTCCGCATTCTGTTTGTTGATTTTTTTTTTCTTGTCTTGGCCTGATGATAACATATGTGTTCAGTCATCTGTCCATGACAGAGTAGGTTCATTATATTTTCTGAGCGAGGCCGATGGCCACGATCATCTAATAGAGATCAGTGACGGGGAGGCTATCACCGGTTATATGATTTATGTTACAGGTTTCCTCTGGTTGGAATGAAGAACACGGAGCCAAGGAAAAATCCGATCCCGGATAAAGTTTGGCGCAGGAAGATTGGCCAGCAACTTTACAACAGAACTTATGCTAGAGGAAGATTATCAACATTGCTCAGTGGAGCTGAATGGTATATGTATCCTACAGGATAAATACCGAATGAGTTTAGGTCATACCAGTTTTAACACACCAGTAGTGATGGATATTCAGTTCACTTATGACTAGAACAAAAATAAAGGACTCTATTGGAGTATAGACAATAACTGTTTAATAGTGAGAACTAGTGAACATTTATCAAGAGACAAAAAGTCTTGTTCATAGGACAGTGTTCCATGTTTGTTTCACTGCGCCGGAATTATGAAGCCGGAGTTTCTATAAACTATTAGGAACAGTTGCGTTAGGAACAATAATAGTTTTTTTCCTCGGATTATATATTTACATGGGATTCAGATCTCATGGTCATCAGAGTTCCTGGAGGAGGACATGTCTGGAGAGAAGGATACGACTTCGGTGAGGTCTAGTGTACTGACTCGTGTGATGTCGTGTGATCCTTGCCATGATGTGTACACTATGATCCTGAACTTTGAGGGCTGACACATACATTTATGTTATAATACACGACACCCATTTTCTTCGCATACACGTCTCATATACGTTACATCTTTCTTTTAATAAATTAATCTTTGTTAATTTTTAGAAGCAAGAGTTGTTGAGTATGTTGCGTTGGGGAAGTATGAGAGGGGGTATAGTACGACAGTGAGAGAGTGATAGGAAAAGGTGTCCATAGGCTGATGGAGTGTGTTGGACGGAAGCTGGTGGATTCTCCAGGATATTGATAAGGGAAAAAATATTATAATGTGGGTGTTGACTCTCCTCACTCTTGCTGCAAATGTTTGCCCACAGTAGGTGCATGTGAAAACATGGTCATTTCCACCATTGTGCATCATCTTACGTCTCTCACGCTCTGTGTGTGCTTTATCTGCAATCCTTTGTCTTTATTCCATTACTGATAGTTGCCCTCCATGCAACACGTTCAGCGGCGACGTGCTCCCAATGTGCATTATCAATGCCTGTATCAATCATGTCCCGCTTACACACATCTTTGTATCGTAGTAGAGGCCGACCCTGAGATCTCCTACCCGTCTGTAATTCACCAAAAAAGATGTCCTTTGGTATTCTACCATCATTCATCCTCCTAACGTGTCCTATCCATCTAAGTCTACGAAGACTGAGCATGGAATACACCGTCACACAACCTGATCTTTCCAATACTTCAGTATTTGTGATTTTGTCTTGCCACTTAATACCAAGCATTCTTCGCAGACACCGCATATGAAAGCTGTTTAAACGTTTGTCTTGGCGTGAGTAAGTTGTCCAGGTTTCACTGCCATAAAGAAGAGTACTAAGGACACAGGCTTGGTAGACGAGGACTTTTGTTTTGGCAGTAATCTTCCTGTTCTCCCAGACTCTTTTTGCTAACATGTTCATTGTTGTTGCTGCCTTGCCAATCCTGATGTTGATTTCCTGATCGAGGGATAATTTGCTATTTACCTCTGATCCTAGATATGTAAAATGGTCTACTATCTCCAGTTCGGCGTCGTCAATAAAGATTGATGGTACACCATGTGCACCTTGTGACATAATCTGTGTCTTCTTTTTGTTAATTGTTAAACCAAATTCAGAACAAGCATTGGAGAATGCAGATAGTAGATGTTGTAATTCTTCCTCAGAGTGGGTCGTAATCGCAGCATCATCCGCAAAAAGCAACTCTCTGATTAGTACCCTGCTAATTTTGGTCTTGGCCTTCAATCTCTGAGCATTATAGAGGTCACCATCTGAGCGTGAGTGAATGTATATACCGTCATCCTGATCACGAAAGGCATATTTCAGTAGAAGTGAAAAGTATATCCCAAAGAGGGTGGGGGATAGTACACAACCTTGCTTAACTCCACTCTAGATTTCAAACTCTTCTGAAGTTGAGCCATCAAACTTTTTTATGACTATGTCAGCATTAACTATCAGCAACTACTCTATCACTCTAAAACTAGATGGCTCCGTTTGTTTCCAGCTGTTGAGGCTGTTTGCTGCTTTAAAAGAATATTTTCTTTCTGTAAACCAACCACCTGCTATGATTTTTTTTAAACAAAATCTCTGAGAACGATTTTTCAGAAGTTTACCTTTGGTTTGTGCATTCTTTGATATATGTCTTCCAAGTCAATATTTCGGCCATTGAAAAAGAAGAAACATCAGTGTTAGAGGTTATGGGCCTTCTTCACACAACCTTGGAAGTTTTGAAAGGCAGATGGAAGGAGACATTTATTTCACTGAAAGTCAGGGAGATGTTTGAGAAGACTTAAGGAAAGTGGTCGAGAAGAAGAGTATGATAGTTTTATGTCATACGTTAAGTTGGTGTGTGAAGCATGCATTAGTTACTTAGAAAAGTGGTTGAAACCTGTTGATGAATTTCAGTGCTTAGGTTGGATGTACATAAACAAAATCATTCTCACAAAGTACAATTTGAAGAATCTTACCTGTGAAGTTTTGTGCATATGTGATTGCTAAAGAGGATCTTCTACGAAAAGTTGGCTCCTCCGAGAAATATGTTGCGTAATTAACACAGATTATAAATATAATAAAATGTTGCGTATCCCTTACAGGACGTTGTAGTGAACACCAGCATTTTCCAGCTGCTGTTGGTGTACTAGGCAAGTACAGTAGTTTGTCATTGCTTTCTGAACGACTGGCTCCCATACCAGCACGTTATAACACAACGCGACACGGTCTGCTGCACAAATCGGTCGCAGCTGAGCTTCGAACGCCTGGTACCCGGCTCACGAACCGCGTTCGCAAGCCTTTAGCCATGGAGCCGGCAAAGATTATAAGGTAATAATTTACAATCCGCTGTTTAAATAATGTTTTTTTTTAACATATTGAAGAAGGTCTCCATTGAATTTATATTTATTTTTTAACATGATCGTTTCTTGGTAGATTCAATAAGTAAGACACACTTATTGGCAGCTATTATAATAAAATTGTACTGATCGTGGGTTTAATATGGAATGATTTAAACGAAACACTCAATATCTCCTCCTTTTTGTCTTCTTTTTTGTCTTATTATGTCCTCCTTTTTGTCTTATTATGTCCTCCTTTTTGTCTTATTATGTCCTCCTTTTACTGCCCACGTATCTGGCAACCCATGGGCCATGGGTCCAGTGCTCTCGTCATCACGTCCTAGACTTCTTTCACAGACTCAGTGCCAAACAAAATGTAGGTTTGGACCAAACAAAAATGGATCGTGAAAAATGGGAAGTAGCGGTGTGTCACATTTATGACTTAAATTAAATATTGTTCATATGGTAGCAGACATGTTGTATAATAACACAATGGCAACATTTCGGTGATATATAATCCCATGGCAGATACGGGAAGCTGCTTAAGACGATTAATCATCCAATGGCAATTAATTAGTTAACTCTTTCAGTCTCATTATGTTATTTTCTAACAAAACCAGCTTCAGTTCCGGGGGGGGGGGGGGGGGGGGGGGAGGTTTGTCATACCTATCCTATAGCCTCTAGGCCTTAAGTACTCTGTCATTCTAAGCAGATTTAGAAGAGTATGTGTGTTAATGAGAGAAAGAGAGGGGATTGGGAGGTGTGGAGAAACAGAGATATAGATGGAGACAATGATAGAGAAAGAGATAGAGAGATATAGATGGAGAAAGAGATAGAGAGATATGGAGAAAGATAGAGAGATTGGGAAAGAGATAGAGAGAGATGGCGAAAGAGAGAGAGATGGCGAAAGAGAGAGAGATGGAGAAATAGAGAGAGAGATGAAGAAAGAGAGAGATAAAGAAAGAGATAGAGGGAGAGATGGAGAAAGAGAGAGAGATGGAGAAAGAGAGAGAGAGATGGAGAAAGAGATAGAGAGAGATGTCGAAAGAGAAAGAGAGATAGATGGAGATGTATGTGTGGATAAATAAAAAGAGAATTACGTATGTGTGTATAAGTAAACTTGTGTTAGTGAGTTTGTGATTGTGAGTGAGTGTATGCGAGAGAGGGTGTATTTGTGTGTCATTGAGTAAGTGCATAACTGTGATAGTTTGTGTAAATGATGAAAGTATATGTGTAGGAATGTATGTGTGTGTTTATGTATGTGCGTGTATATGTGTGTCTGGCTACCTACCCGTCTCATAACATGGTAATATGCATTGTTTATGTTCACAACTTTCATTTCACGTTTTTCTTTTCTATGTGAATGTAGCATGCAAAAATATTATTGATGAACGAAAGCTGAGTGATTGAAAAGGCCGATTGTAAGACGTGCCTGCGTGCCCAATTTGTGACCCTTTGAAAATAAAGTTCGTTCGTTCGTTCTCTCTCTCTCTCTCTCTCTCTCTCTCTCTCTCTCTCTCTCTCTCTCTCCTCTCTCCTCTCTCCTCTCTCTCTCTCTCTGACTGTCTCAACCACATATAATCTTAGCGCAGTGCACGGACTCTGTAGCATCGACTAGGATTCACAAAGGCGTTAGCCTCAACCTGGAATGATTGATGGCTTATGGATTCACAACAAAGGAAAATATTAGCGCAGCACCGCTGATAATAGGATAGTGAGTCCGAGTGTAACCTTCTCGGACAAGGCTAAAAATAAGGGAGCATTATGTGTAGGTTGGGCACTTTAAAAACCCTGGGACAGGTGAGACTCAAATAGAAACGGCTGCATAGAGCGCTATTCATTTTACATTTCAAAACTAGGGGAAAATTCAGTTACATATCCTTTACAAGACGTCGCAGAAAACCCCAGTATCTTTGGCTGTATGTGATTTCTTGGTAAGTTTACGCTGAGTAGTTGCCATGTATTTTCTGAAAGACAGGCACTTATACAATTTTTTTATGAAAACCAACACAAGGCGGTCTGCTGCCAAATTGCCAGCAGCTGTATTTCGAACGCGGTATGCGGGATTACGAATTGCGCCCGTAACCTCTTCGCCACAGAGAAATAGAAAAGCCGGAAAGCGTGGGCGGTCATGATTCGACATTTCACACGATCACCAGAGTCGTGGATCAGCTCAGTGTCCCTGTCTCGACCATGCCACGTGGTCAAGGCATACAGGTATTTACTTCTCTGTCTTCCCCTTGTTCTCTTCCCTCGATAATGTCAGTTGTAATCAAGTTCTCCAATTTATTTCTTCTCATAACATGTCCAAAAAAATTGTGACTGTCTACGTCTAATGTCTTTAATCAGTTTACGATTTTCATTTGTTTCTTGAAGGACTTGTTCATTGGTCTTTCTGGCTGTCCATGGTATTCTTTGCATTTTCCTCAGAAACCACATGTCCACAGCCATCAGATGTTTTTCAGCTTGACTGCTCATTGTTCACTCTTCACATCCATACAAAAGTGCAGGTTCTATGTAGCACCTCAAAACTCTTTTTCTCGTAGCAACTGACATATTTTTTATCGGTCAGTATGTTTTTCATCTTGCAAAAGATATCTTCGCAATGGCTATTCTTGTTCTAATCTCTTCAAGGCATCTCCCATCAGATTTTATTACTGTTCCGAGATAATTGTACCGGTTCACTTGTTTAAGAATATTCCCATTTACTTGTATATTACATTGTGGTATTTCGTTCTTCCTAGTAACGACCATAATGTCTCTCCTTACAAATCAATTCTAACCCTAGTTATTCACTGTGTGCAACAACCGCATCTACTATATGTTGCAGATACCACTCTTATAAACACCGTACTAGAGGGTAAGGTTGAAGGCAAGCCAGCAAGAGGTAGACAACAAAACTGGTGGGAAGATAACATCAAGAGATGGATGAAATGACAAAATTAGTGCTGGAGATCCGTTGCAGTCAACCTTCATTATAGAGACAACACCTAATTGATTGATGTATAAGAATACCAAGAAAAAAAAGGCCTTTGTCACCCGATTGCTAATATTACTGCAGTACCACCTCATGTCTGATGTAACAGGTTCACATGGTTCATGTTTTCAACGTATGATTGCGTGATAATGTGTAATCATCGGCGATGTGGAGTCAAACCCTTGTGTAACGCCAATTTACATCAACGGATTCCGGGCCTTACATTACTTTTATAACGATGCACTTATATATAAACATTGACATATCTTACATAATATTATGGTTATGTACTTTTACATATTTAATTATAATTTATTCAAATTACAATGAACTAGAAAGAAAAGTTTTTTGAGCAGTGAAATTTTTCACTACCATGTTAATTCCCTTTTTATTTTTTTAAAAAAAAATTGCTGTTTTTTTGGTAGACACTAAAAAATGAAACAAAAGTTTAACCTTTTTAAAAACAAAAGAGTTTTTTACCATATTTTCCCTATTCATTACAAGTTGCCCCCCCGTAAAATACAAAACAAAAAGGGACATTTCCCCAAACATTCAGGGGTAAATAAACGATGTCCCCTTCCTTCTTTTTCCACCCATTCCGAGCCTTTTAAAGGTTTTTTTTGCCTGCAGATACAATCCGTCCCATTCGCCCTCTCTTTTTTAAACCTTTTCTCTTGCCAGCCCGCCGTTTCCCAAGTTCTTGCAGGCCCTGTATTTTGTTTTAAATCTTCCCACCGTTTTTCCCTTGGTTACCTGGGGGGCCCTACGGTCATTTAGGGTCCGGAGTGAAAAGCAAAGTTTTGTTTCCCTATTATCTTCCATTTTTCTAAAATCCCCCAAAGCCATTGTAGTCTATTAGTCTTCTTTGATCCCAGTAAATTACGGGTATTTAAACAGAACATAAATGTTTTTTGTTGCTTCTTTTTTTTCCACTCCCCACTTTGTTTTATTCCCTAATGGGACCAAAGATGCGCCCTTAAGACTTTTTTTCTTAAAGGTTTTTAACAAGGCCGTCCCCTTTTTCGTTGTACTCCCGGGTTTCAGACCCCATACAGCACAACTGGTCAAATCAGTGTTTTTGTTTTTTGTGATCTTGGTGTTCCCGGGGGGGTTTTAAGCAAACATTTTAGCAGATGTTTGTATTTTGCCATAGTATATTTTTTTCCCAAGTTTGTTTTCTAGTTGTATTTTTTCCCCTTTTATTATGTTGGAGCAGTTGAAGATTGTACCCGGGTTTTTTGGATGTTTACGTTCTTTTTATGGTCATATTATCAAATTTGTATTTGGCCAGAAGGTTTTTATTTTTCCCCCTTTTTCTCTTAAAAATTACCACACATTCTGTCTTATCTTGGTTGATAACCAGCCACATCTGTTGGGCTTTTTCCTTTAAGTGAGTCAATATTTCCGATGTCTTTTGTTCATTTCCCCCTATAACATCTGTATTATCTGCATAACCAAGTAGTCTGGATGTTCCTCCCAATACCACATTCCTCCTTTACCTTCCTTACAACTTTCTCTAGAGCCAGATTGAAAAGGAGCGGCGATAGTGCATCACCCTGTTTCAAGCCAGATGTTATTTGGAAGGGGTCTGATTTCCTGCCTTTAGATGTTACTATATCTTCTTCTTCTGCTGCGTTCATCCGGAGTGTTTTTTTTTTTTGCGGACGTGATTGCGTTTGCATGTTTACAGCAGAGCTGCGTTCTTTGCGCCGTTAGGCCGACACAATCCGATTTCTGGCGGGCATTGTTGACCGGGTTAACCTTCCCGGGGAAATGTTACTTTATTATAAGTATCTTCCCATGCACAGTCTGGTCATGTTGATTAACTTCTTTGGTAATTCCAAATTCCTGCATAGCATTCCCATAGACTATTCCTATGGACACTATCATAAGCCTTTTTAAAATCCACAAAAAATGTTATGGAGTCTCTTTTATATTCCAATTTTTCTCGGCTATTTGTCGTAAATAAATATCTGATCTATTGTTGATCTGTTTTGTCTAAAAACCTGCCTGGTAGTCACTAATATGTTCTTCTGAATATGGTTTTAGTCTATTTAGTAATACTGCGGACAGTATCTTATAGCTTGTGGACAGTTGTGATATTCCTCTATAATTTTCACATTGGAACTTGTCTACTTTCTTAAAGATAGGTATCAATAATGACTCTTTTCAGTCATGGGGTAATTCTTCAGTCCTCCAGATGTTTATTATTAGTTCGTATAGCTTTAGATGTAATGCATGGCCACCTGCCTTTATAAAATTCAGGCAGCAATTCCATCAGCCCCAGTTGCCTTATTGTTTTAAGTCGTGTGATTACATATAGGATTTCTTCAAATGTAGGTTCTTCAATTTGTGGTTCACACGTTAGAACCTCTTCCTGTGGGAAAGTGTTACTTGGAGCTTCACTATTTAGTAATTCAACAAAGTATTCTTTCCACTTGTTACACATTTCCTCATTGGTATTTATCATGTTCCAATTTTTGTCTTTTAAACAATATGTGTTGTGTTGGTGCCCTCGTTTCATTGACTTCAGTTCTTTACAAAACTTTCTGGATAATTAGTTTCCATATCTTTGATTATATTGCTCATATATTCTCGCTATCTGCTGCCCGAACTATTTTGTAGCCTCTTTACATTCAGTTCTATATTGCTCTTCATTTTGGATGTTGTTGATGTCATTTAACCACAACTGTCTGGCATTCTTTTTCCTAATGACTGCTTCTTCACATTTTTGATTAATCCATCTGTTTCTTTCTATGCGGGGTTAACACACCGAGACATTCTTCTGCGGTAGTTTGAAATTGTATTCTTGATGTTCAACCAAGCTTGGTCAATCTTTCCTCCAGACGGGTTTTGTAGAATTTCAATGTTTACATTTTATTTCATGCTGCAAATTTCTCGTTGACTGTAATTTCTTGTAGTTTTTCTCTGTTATATATTGGGTGTAACCTTGTAGTTTAGCGTAGAAATTTCTCTTAAGGTTTATTTAAATTTTGCCCCAACGAGGAGTGGTCGCTGTGGCACTCACTCCTCTATAGCTTCTAACTTGGTATGTTTGATGCATTTTTGTTGTTAATTAAAATGTGATCTATTTGATTATAGGTTCTCTTGTCACACGATTTCCAAGTTTGTTTATGTATATCCTTTCTTTGCAGTCTGGTACTGCTGATCTGCAGTCCTTTGGCTTCTGCCAGGTTAATGACTCTCCATCCATTATCATTTGAAGTTGTATGTAGGCTTTCCATACCGGCAACTTTTTTTTATGAGTTTGCTCTCTACCTATTTTTGCGTTGAAGTCTCCCAGCACAATCAGGATGTCCTGTTTGGGGGTTTCTTCTATGCATCTTCCAGATTATTATAAAGTCTTCTTTAATATCATCTTTTTCTCTTCAGTAGGTGCATGTACATTAATCATCGTTTATATTTTTTTCATTTTACCTTTTATTCGTATTTTACTAATCCTGTCATTACAGTTTTAAAGTTTAGAACGTTCCCCATAAATCTTTTTTTTTAATGACAATTTCTGTTCCTATTGTGTTTATTTTGGGTGTCTCCTCCATATATTACATCATTCCATTTTGCTCTAAAGTACCCTCTCCGGGCCCCCTTATTTCTTGAATTGCGTTTATATCCATTTGATATTCGCCAGCCCCCGGGTTATTTTTTGGGTCCGCTCCAGCTCGATATAGTGTCCGTACATTCCATGTTCCAAATCTCAAAAGTCCTTTAACTTTCCCAGGTCGTTGCCCAAATATAAGTCCGAATTCGAGGCTTATGTATCTGTTTCGTAAAAAAGTTTTTACAAAGGTATGGATGTTAACCCCCACGCTTAAAACCCCCAAACCTGGGGGACCAGGGTGTTTCTCTTTGTCTGTTCTCTACCATATACCTGTCCGGCTTGGGAGGCCCTGTGGTAGCTACGCTTTTTCCGGCATAGCCCCTCAGAATAATTTAGAAACTCAAGCTCCCCCCCACGACAAGGTGGAAACACCATCGGAAATAAATGATGTTACATTACATTAATTGACAGGATTCATATTCGTGGCTTATGATACAAGTAGGATACATTTTTTCATATTCTTTTTCCACCCTGCTTATTATGCATTCGTGTTATCACTGTAGAGACATCTTCGTGGTTTATACGTTGTTGTGTTTTCTTGGTGTTGTTTGTTAATGAAGGCTTATCACCGCAACGTCCTCTGCATCTGAAGGTCCTGCAACCCCACACTTCGTGTTTCTCTATTGTTACCATTTCCACAGCTTTCATCATCATCATCATCTGCCGTGCCGATAAGCGTGGGCAGTCATGTTTCACAATCTCACACGATCACCAGAGTCGTGAATCAGCTCAGTGTCCTTGTCTCGACCATGTCACGTGGCCAAGCCATCCAGGTATTTACTTCTCTGTCTTTCCCTTGTTCTTTCCCCCCTCAATCTTGCCAGTTGTCACCAAGCTTTATTTATTTCTTCTCATTACGTGTCTAAAAATTGTGACTGTCTACGTCTAATTTCTGTAATCAGTTTACGGTTTTCATTTGTTTCTAGTAGGACTTGGTCATTTGTTCTTCTGTCTGTCCATGGTATTCTTTGCATTTTCCTCAGAAACCACATTTCCACAGCCATCAGATGTCTTTCAGCTTGCCTGCTCATTGTCCACTCTTTATACCCATACAAAAGTACCGGTTCTTTGTATTACACAGAAAATCAATTGGAGAACCCTTTGAGGCCACCAAGACAGTTCACAATTAAACACGCATATTATTGTTTGACGCTCATAGAATGAGAAGAAGGAAGCAGAGATCAGAGGACGCACCAGACAACATACAATTTGAAAGCTATAGTTACCGACCGAGATCGAACCTGCCAACTCCTAATGACGTCGGGGCCTCGCTGCAGGAACAAGTGTACTTAGACGCATGATCAATAAGACACTCCTCATAGGTTCCATGTAGCACTTCAATACTCTTTTTCTCGTTGCAAAAGACATCTTTTTATTGGTAATTATGTTTTCTATCTTGCAAGATGCCACCTTCGCCATGGCGATTCTTGTTCTAAACTCTTCAAGGCATCTCCCATCAGATGTTATGACTGTTCGGAGATAATTGTACCGATCCACTTGTGTAAGAATATTCCCATTTACTTGTATATTACATTGTAGTATTTCCTTCTTCCCAGTGACGACCATAATCTGTCTTCTTACACTTTAATTATAACCATAGTTGTTCACTGTGTGCAATAATCACATCTACTAAATGTTGCGGATCCTGCTCATCGTCTGCAATCAATACTGTATCATCCGCATATCTAATTTTATCGATGTTACGTTCCCCGTATCGTCATCTAATTAGTGACGCGCATGAATGGATTAACGAGATTCCCAGTGTCCCTATCTGATGTTCGTCCATCATGAATGACGTTGACCATTCATTGACGATGACCATTCATTACACTACATCTTTGATTTGATGAGGAACGAATGACTTGCGCTTTGGTTTTGTATAGCGAGGAGGTGGTCGCGCAACACCCTCGTCTCCGCTCCCTCGTCTGTGACCGTCTAGCTCCAGTGGCGAGCATGGCAAGACGACTGGAAGACGGACACAGATGCAGTGGACGTTAGGCTGCCACGGCCAGTTATCCCTGTTTATATCGGCCCTTCCGTCAATCCCTTTAATTTTCAGTTTTAAGACAAGCGTAGCGACAAGCAATGAGCGTATGATTTCTTTTAGGATCAACACGATTTCCTTCACCGAAGACGGACTGACCGCCAGAGCAGACCACACACAACATGAGGCGAGAATCTGCCCACAAAAGATGCTGCTCGTCTAAATTGCGAGCAGATCTCCCGATTTACGGTTGAGTCTCTCCAGCGCAAATGTGCACATGGCGACTGAACGGACAGACGTTCATGCACACGCAAGCCGAGAGTAGCATCGCTAAAGCTGAGACAAGCGTATGACTACATTCTTGAAACGCCTGCCTCGCTAATACACGTTGGCTGGGAAGATCCCTTTGGTGTACCTCACACAGCCATCCGCGACAAGCATATGACTACTGGCAGGATCAACCAGATATCTATGGACATCTACTATCTAGCGAAACCACAGCCAAGGGAACGGGCTTGGTAGAATCAGCGGGGAAAGAAGACCCTGTTGAGCTTGACTCTAGTCCGACTTTGTGAAGACACGTGAAGGGTGTAGCATAGGTGGGAGCGCAAGCGAAATTGAAATACCACTACTTTTATCGTTTCTTTACTTATTCAGTTATCGGTAGAGATTTGTTCGCCGCAGACGAGCATAATCTCCGGCGGGCCTATTCTCGCCGGTCGCGAGATCCGCACAGTGGAAGGATGGGAGATTTGCTCGCAACAGACAAGCAGTATCTCCTGCGGTAGCTCTGGCGGGCCTATTCCCGCTGGTCGCGGAGTCCGCTAAAAGTCAGGTGGAGAGTCTGACGATAGTGCACGCTTCACACAGGCTCGGACACTTGTGATTGGTGATTGACAGTTGTGCGCGCCCTCATGGTCCGGGTTCGTACGAGGCCCTCACCTGTGGGACTTTCCTGAACGCCTCTAAGCCGGGTCCCTTGGGTGCCAGGGTCTGGCCATCACTCGCCACCTGCTCGAGGTGGCGAGGTCTCGGAGGTTTTGACGCTGTGCCGCCAGCGCCTGCAGCCTACCTTGTGCCAGACGTATTGGTTACCCATTTCTCTGGAAAACACAAGATTAGGCCGAGAGAGGGAACATGTCGTTTGAGCACATGTTTCTCTGAAGCTCTGCCCAGGCATTGTGATGGAATATTGGCCACATTCCAACTCACATACTTTAGTCTGTCAAGACTGCAAGGTGCCACTCACGTTCCCCAATGGTGATTCTGCTTACATCTTATAAATTTCTGAAAATATTTCAACTGTATATGGAAAAAGATCCGACAGCATTACACATCCCTGTCTCACACCTCTCTTAATAGGCTGATATTGATATTGACCTACTTCATTATCAATCTTTATGACAGCTTGTTGCTTCCAACATATGTTTTTTTTTACACGACTAAAGTCTTTCCCATCAATTTGAAGATCTGCAAGCATCTTCATCATGTTGACATGCCTTACTCTATCGAAAGCCTTTGTGCGGTCAGTAAAGCAAAGATGTAGGTCTTTGTTTACTTCTATAGAACGTTCAATTAATGTTCTCAGCATATACACATAATTTAATAAATAATAATAATAATAATAATAATAATAATAATAATAATAATAATAATAATAATAATAATTCTTTCGTTCACTTGAAATTTGTCTAAAACTGCAATGTTGTCTCTTATATTATTTAACTGGCTTTTTCAACTGTGTTTTGGCCATTGTTCCTAGGACCTAGGTTTCATGATTATTTCATTGGAGATACAGTTGACTGCTGGTGACTTCCTCATTTTCAATTTTGATATTGCTAGCTCCAGTTCGCTGATTGTGATAGGTTCCTCCAGCGCCTCATGTACTATTTCTTCCTCTCCTCATGTTGTCATTTCTCTCGCGTTTCTGTTTCTCTTGACTAATTTCGATGTTGTTATATTGTGCAAATAGCCTGCAAAACGGCCAGCTGCTTGCTGTACTGTTACGATATTTCCGTCTTATGTAGTGCAATCTTTGAGTTTTTCCCTGTGCCCTCATCATTAAGTTGTTTTATTAGCTTCCACAACTTCCTTGTGTCTCTTTCAAAGTTCAGTGATTCTGTTTCTCCTGTCTAGCTTTTCCGTCTAGCCTGCAGCTTGGCCTTTTGAAATTTGGCTTTTGCGTGCTGATATTTATTGTGGTGCAATTAGCTGGTATGGCAGCTGCTTGCTTTCTACACACTTTCACATCATTATGTAAACTGTTCTAGTTCACTACCCAGTAAGGTTTATGTTATATTGTTTAAGAACTCATAATGGTACTGTTTCTCGTGCTGCCTGTTGTATGCACATCCCGAACTCAACTACACTATTTATGTCGTTCTCAGTGTTCAGATTTCTAATTAGTATACTGGATGCTATACGTGTATGCTGTCAAGTCTGCTTTCTTGTAGTTCCACCTCGAGAGGGTGCTGCTTTCACTTACAAGCTCATTTTCTACAGTTAGAAAGACTGGCCGTTGGTCACTGCCACCAGGTTGTTTCCCAACAATTCGTGTAATGTTCCACTCCAGGTCTGTTGAATGAACAGCCAGGTCAGGTTAGCTGTAGTGTGCCATGATCTCGCGTAGAAGGTATGTTGTTAATCAAGATGACTATATTCTCGTCCTGCCAGTCTTCCAGTCTCTCTCTCTTCTCTGGTCCACGTGATCACAACCCCAGCTCTGTGCGTAGCTGTTGAAATCGCCACACAGTCATTTTTTTTCTTTTAATGGTAGTGTGTCCAGTGCCTGTGGGCTGTCACCTGAACGGTAGTAATTTATCAGATGCAGATCGGTATTGTCTATTTTAAATTTAAGTGTATGCCCCTCCCATGTAAACTTCAATTTGGGAAGCAGCGATGCTTTTTTTTTTTAAACAGGGGTCAGTATGCCATCTTTTTGCATGTTTTTAATGGGGTGAGTTTCTTGCAAGCAACATACACTTACTTGAATTACTTGTTCTTGGTTCAAGATGCTTTCTAGCCCTGTTTTGTTGTTATTGACTCCCTGCTCATTCCAGTGCATTATTTTCAGTCTATGTTTGGCATGACCAGACGCTCTATTATCACGTTTTTTGGCTCCACGGGATATCTGAGAAATATTTCTAGTTGTTTTGGTTGAACCCTTTCGAGGCATAGGGCCCGGTACCGCACCTGCCTGGGGCTCCATAACAGGGCGAGCACCATAAAGTTTTGCCGTAATCGACATATTTCATCACGTAATGTGCATGACATCCTGATTTCTGTGGTGCTCCTCCTGGCTGGTTGCCTCCGTCTCCAGCAACTTTCTTGTTTTACCCTAGTTTAGATATGTATGCGCGTACACACATACCTGCGCATATATGTACGAGCGTACATATCCAGAGCAATCTATTTTTTTTTACGGCGCCAGAGACTCACTGTCGCCTCTTCCCTTGTTAATTAAAACAGGTTCCCCACGTGAAGGCCAGGAGTTGGACTTTTGCTGACAGCGATTATGTATGCACATGGTAGTTTATCATGTTGAGAGAATCCTGATGATAGTCTATCATGTTGAAAGAGCCCTGATGGTAGTCTATTATGTTGAGAGAATGCTGATGGTAGTCTATCATGTTGAGATAATCCTCA
Organism: Cepaea nemoralis; assembly: GCA_014155875.1. NCBI lineage: Eukaryota > Metazoa > Mollusca > Gastropoda > Stylommatophora > Helicidae > Cepaea > Cepaea nemoralis. The sequence goes on along the minus strand of JACEFZ010017957.1, from coordinate 45,010 downwards.
TGCTGGTCTATCATGTTGAGAGAGCCCTGATGCTAGCGTACCATGTTGAGAGAATCCTGATGCTAGTGTACCATGTGGAGAGAACCCTGATGCTAGTGTACCATGTGAAGAGAACCCTGATGCTCGTCTACCATGTTGAGAGAACCCTGATGCTAGTCTACCATGTTGAGAGAATCCGCATGCTAGTCTACCATGTTGAAAGAATCCGCATGCTAGTCTACCATGTCAAGAGAATCCCCATGCTAGTCTACCATGTTGAGAGAATCCTCAAGCTAGTCTACCATGTCAAGAGAATCCCCATGCTAGTCTACCATGTTGAAAGAATCCCCATGCTAGTCTACCATGTTGAGAGAATCCCCATGCTAGTCTACCATGTTGAGAGAATCCCCATGCTAGTCTTCCATGATGAGAGAATCCTCATGCTAGTCTAACATTTTGAGAGAATCCTTATGCTAGTTTACCATGTCAAGAGAATCCCCATGCTAGTCTACCATGTTGAGAGAATCCCCATGCTAGTCTATCATGTTGAGAGAATCCCCATGCTAGTCTACCATGTTGAGAGAATCCCCATGCTAGTCTACCATGATGAGAGAATCCCCATGCTAGTCTACCATGTTGAGAGAATCCCCATGCTAGTCTACCATGTTGAGAGAATCCCCATGCTAGTCTACCATGTTGAGAGAATCATCATGCTAGTCTACCATGTTGAGAGAATCCCCATGCTAGTCTACCATGTTGAGAGAATCCCCATGCTAGTCTACCATGATGAGAGAATCATCATGCTAGTCTACCATGTTGAGAGAATCCTGATGGTAGTCTATCATGTTGAGATAATCCTCATGCAGGTATATCATGTTGAGAGAATCCTCATGCTAGTCTATCATGTTTAGAGAATCCTGATGGTAGTCTCTCATGTTGAGAGAATGCTGATGCTAGTCTCTCATGTTGAGAGAATCCTGATGCTAGTCTCTCATGTTGAGAGAATGCTGATGCTAGTCTCTCATGTTGAGAGAATGCTGATGCTAGTCTCTCAAGTTGAGAGAATCCTGATGCTAGTCTCTCATGTTGAGAGAATGCTGATGATAGTCTCTCATGTTGAGAGAATCCTGATGCTAGTCTCTCATGTTGAGAGAATGCTGATGCTAGTCTCTCATGTTGAGAGAATCCTGAAGTTGGTCTGTCATGTTGAGAGAATTCCCATGTAGTCTACCATGATGAGAGAATCCTCATGCTAGTCTACCATGTTGAGAGAATCCTCATGCCAGTCTACCATGTTGAGAGAATCCTGATGGTAGTCTACCATGTTGAGAGAATCCTGATGGTAGTCTATCATGTTGAGAGAATCCTGATGATAGTCTATCATGTTGAAAGAGCCTTGATGGTAGTCTATTATGTTGAGAGAATGCTGATGGTAGAATATCATGTTGAGATAATCCTCATGCTGGTATATCATGTTGATAGAATCCTCATGCTAGTCTATCATGTTTAGAGAATCCTGATGGTAGTCTATCATGATGAGAGAATCATGATGCTAGTCTACCATGTTGAGAGAATCTTGATGGTAGTTTATCATGTTGAGAGAGCCCTGATGAGAGTGTACCATGTGGAGAGAATCCTGATACTAGTGTACCATGTTGAGAGAACCCTGATACTAGTGTAACATGTTGATAGAACCCTGATGCTAGTCTATCATGTTGAGAGAATCATGATGGTAGTCTAACATGTTGAGAGAGCCCTCTTGCTAGCGTACCATGGTAAGATAATCCTGATGCTAGTGTACCATGTTGAGAGAACCCTGATGCTCGTCTGCCATGTTGAGAGAACCCTGATGCTAGTGTACTATGTTGAGAGAACCCTGATGCTAGTGTACCATGTTGAGAGAGTACTGATGCTAGTGTACCATGTTGAGAGAGTACTGATGCTAGTGTAACATGTTGAGAGAATGATGATGCTAGTCTTTCATTTGAGAGAATGCTCATGCTAGTCTACCATGTTGAGAGAATCCTCATGCTAGTCTACCATGTTGAGAGAATCATCATGCTAGTCTACCATGTCAAGAGAATCCCTATGCTAGTCTACCATGTTGAGAGAAGCCTGATGCTAGTCTACCATGTTGAGAGAATCCTCAAGCTAGTCTACCATGTTGAGAGAATTCCCATGCTAGTCTACCATGATGAGAGAATCCTGATGGTAGTCTATCATGTTTAGAGAATCCTCATGCTGGTATATCATGTTGAGATAATCCTCATGCTAGTCTATCATGCTTAGAGAATCCTGATGGTAGTCTATCATGATGAGAGAATCATGATGCTAGTCTACCATGTTGAGAGAATCTTGATGGTAGTTTATCATGTTGAGAGAGCCTTGATGAGAGTGTACCATGTGGAGATAATCCTGATACTAGTGTACCATGTTGAGAGAACTCTGATGCTAGTGTAACACGTTGATAGAACCCTGATGCTAGTCTATCATGTTGAAAAAGGGAAAACTACTCTTGTAGCATTGATTAAACAAAAGGGAGAGAACTTATTCTGAAATGGATAATCTGCCCCTGGAACATCTGATGTATTGACATCAAAGGAACGTCACCAAGACAATCCAAGGCTCCTTGACAAAAAAAAACATGACTTTTTTACAGTTAGTGTTGACGAAAAGGTTGACCTGAGCTGACGTGTTCTGCACCGCTGTTAGGAATTCGGAGAGAGCATCTACAGTGTTAGAATTAATTAAAGATTAACTAACATGTGTCTTTAGGTCAAATTGTAGAGGCCATCCAGGAGTTATGCGGTGTTGCATAAGGTATTATAGATAATATATTTAGGCCTAATTAATATAAGCAGTAGCATTGTTAAAACTAGCTAGGGAAGTGATGATTAGCTCTGCTAGTTGAGAATAGAGTAGTGAAGTGATTATTAGCTCTGTTAGTGAGAATAGAGTAGTGAAGTGAGAATTAGCTCTGCTGGTGAGAATGAGTGTAGTGAGTTGGGAGATGGGGGAAATGTCCAATAGTGGGATCTTCCAGTGGGGTTCTGCACTATGTCTATTGGTCTTTCCTTGTCTTAACCTGATTCAGATTGAGGAGATGAGCCACTCTGATCCTTGACAGAGTTTAGTTCACTGATAACTCTCTGAGCAAGGCAGTCGGCCTACATTCAGCTAGTAGGGATCAGTATCAGGCGGCCTTCACCAGATGTGGTCTCTTTCTCTAACAGGTTCCCCTACGTCTATGAGGAAGCTCTACACTGGGTTTGATGGAGGTCAACTCTCATTAAGAAGAACATCAAATGAACATTCACTTTATTCTATAAGATGAATAAACACCCAGAAGAAAGTATGGTCAGCACTGTTTATGCTAGGCCCAGGATCCAGATAGTCCATACGAGACTGGCTCAGTTGAGAAAAACATTATAAACGATTCATTTACAATAGGGATTCACCTAGAATGGGTGATACTCGTTTTCTTCACCACATACCACTGAACACTAGTGAACAGAAAAGAACATGGAATGTGGCGTTCTTGTGGAATAATTTAGTCCAGCGTAGAAGTACTTTAGAACCGTTTGTGTGTGACAATCTATGAAAAAGGATTAGAAAAAAAAAATGTGAGACCTGTGACATTGAAACCTAGTTTTCACGGTACAGAGATCCGTACTTATCTGAGTTATAGGGACCTTGGTCTTTATAGTGAGTGACAGATCCATGATTAATATTAAACAATAATCATTTTCGGAGGAGCATGCATCTAGTCGGCCCAGTGGATCCCGGAGAAAGTCAACGTCTGGAAGAAGAGACGCATCAATGCGTGAGGTCTTCATGTGCTAAGCTATCATGCTGTGGCGTACCCTTGCTATGATGATCATCTGACTTGGCTCCTGATCTGCTGCTCTAATTCTACATACAACTTAGAATATTCGACACACATTCTACACAGTACACACACACACACACACACACACTTCTCACACACATACTCTTTGCTTTATAAATTATTTTTTTTGATATTTATTTGTTAAAGCTAGAGTTGTTGAGTATGTTGTGTTGGGGAAGAGTGAGAGGGGGCATGATCTAAGGGTGAGTGAGGGTAAGAAAGAGGTGTCGACAGACTGGCGGAGTTTTGTGGACGGAGTCTGGTGGTTTCTCTAGGATAATAATATTGGGGTAATAAAAATGTGGGTGTTGATTCCCCGCACTCCAGGGACGACACTAAAGTAATAAAGAATTATTACGACATTGAGAGAACCCTGATGGTAGTGTACCATGTTGAGAGAGTACTGATGGTAGTGTACCATGTTGAGAGAGTACTGATGCTAGTGTAACATATTGAGAGAATGATGATGCTAGTGTACCATGTTGAGAGAATCCTGATGCTAGTCTGTCATGTTGAGAGAATGCTCATGCTAGTCTACCATGTTGAGAGAATCCTCATGCTAGTATACCGTGATGAGAGAATCATGATGCTAGTCTAAAATTTTTATAGAATCCTCATGCTAGTGTACCATGTTGAGAGAATCCCCATGCTAGTCTACCATGTTGAGAGAATCCCCATGCTAGTCTACCGTGATGAGAGAATCCTCATGCTAGTCTAAAATTTTTATAGAATCCCCATGCTAGTCTACCATGTTGAGAGAATCCCCATGCTAGTCTACCATGATGAGATAATCCTCATGCTAGTCTAAAATTTTTATAGAATCCTCATGCTAGTCTACCATGTTGAGAGAATCCTCATGCCAGTCTACCATGTTGAGAGAATCCTGATGGTAGTCTATCATGTTGAGAGAATCCTGATGGAAGTCTATCATGTTGAGAGAATCCTGATGATAGTCTATCATGTTGAAAGAGCCCTGATGGTAGTCTATTATGTTGAGAGAATGCTGATGGTAGTCTATCATGTTGAGATAATCCTCATGCTGGTCTATCATGTTGAGAGAATCCTCATGCTAGTCTATCATGTTGAGAGAATCTTCATGCTATTCTATAATAATTCTTTCGTTCGCTTGAAATATGTCTATAACTGCAATGTTGTCTCTTGTATGAATTTAACTGTCTTTTTTAGTTCACGCAGTGGTCCATAGAGTTTATCTTCCACTGTCGTCTCTTTAGGCCAAAAGGTTTGCCTGGATATGTCGTATTTTCTGCAGTCGTGGAGTATGTGCTCTGCTGTCTGCGACGCCAATCCACATGTACACATGGGTGATTCTTTGAATGGTGTATACATGTGGTTGCGTAATTTATTGAGTCCTGTTCTTTGGCGCAGAAACATTACCTTATCACGAAACTATTGAAAAAAAAGGTCTTAAAAGTCGAGAAGATCGTGTAGCAGAATGAATATCCTATTAGTATTAGCTTAGGGGTGCAAGACAGTCGTGACGTAGCTTGTTGTTGGGTAGTTACCACCAAGGACGAAGGAAGAGAAGACAACATCACACTTGATTTGTACTTAGATTTTGTATCAACCACCATGTGTAATTAAAGCCTGTTTTGAAATAACCCAACAGAACTCGTTGCTCCACTGTATACACGCATTGTTATAGATGGAGAAATGGTGCCGCGACCAGGATCAGATTTTTCACTTGAATATCGCGTGAACAACTGAACAACGTGAAGTACTACACAATGTCAACATGCCGCATGTTAAAGTGGACCAACCAATTTGTTAAAGGTATGAAATCAAATTTAGATTCATCAATTAAAAGAAAAAAAAGTTCAAAAGCGGACCAACTATAATTGAAATCAAAGTCAAAATTTAAGCGTTTTTCAGGCTACATAAGTTAAACTTACACACATCAAGATTTTTGAATGGAGCCATCCTTGACATGATTGCCTATGACTGTGGGGTTTTATCAAGCTGTTTTTCTTCAGAAATACTTAAAGCAACGTGATGTTTGTCGAATTGCTGTGAGGTTTGACTTGCATTTTGACAGCCGTTAAATAACCTTGTGTTGAAGGTCACACAATTACATACTAGCAAAGAAATCTCAAGATAGCTATCAACAACTCGAATTCAATAGAGAATTGGTTTAAAGGAGCTGTTTCCTTTTGTTATGTTCATTTAATATTGACTTTGAGAACCTGAAGAAAAATGAGAGATTATTTTGAGTCAACCCTATTGCTCCTTCAATTGGAAATTAGAAGAAAATACAGTTGCGTTCGCTCAGCGTGAACTCCAGCAAATCAAAATGTTTTCAACAAAAAACCGAACATTTTAACAGGGTGTCGACCTGCTGAAAAGAAGATTTAAATTAAATTGTTCTATCGAGCTGGAATCGCTTTCAAGACGACGCCTTGAAGAGCCCTGTTAGGGTGAATAGAAGGTTCAAATCTGGTAGGGGCCCAACCAGGGGCTGAAAGTGAGAGTGAAAGTAACGAAACCTGAGACGCTGGAAGAAGGATATCACTGAAGTCACGTTTGGATAGCTACTAAATAATACGAGCTCCAGACGTTTCAGTTATACATGAACCGTGACAAGGGATATTTTTTAAAGAACGTACGTGAATTCACGCTTCTCTTGGATCAAGGAAAGACACGCTTGACGGTAATTAAGTAAAGTATAACTCCCATGAGAACATTTTTTAATGTGATTTTAATAAGATCATTTAGATAAATTGTTATAAATGTGAATTTGCTTGTATAGGTGTATAGTAAAATATTTCAGCATAGCAAAAGAAACAACAGGATATGGCAACAGGCAGACCCATCACAGCACAGTAGAGAAACGTAAGTGAAAATTATTTCAGCTAAGCTCAGGACGAGTTTTTTTTCAGGTACCAAGAAATATACAGAGGAAGAAGTAGGCATATTGTTTTAAGCTTGGTATAAATTACAGAGAAATAAGTATGAATTACCTACATGTAGAATTACAACGTATCAGTACATGGTTGGGAGAGTTAAAAGTGGCAGTTAATGAAGTAGAAAATTTTGTAGAAACGTTGCAGAACAGAACGACTAGACAAGAGCCTTATAGATTTAAGGTGGACGGCAGTAGAGTAGGAAAGAAAAACAGGAGACAGCCACTACTTAATAAAGACAGAAGACAATATGATTATGATTATGCGGTTGGTTATTATGACGAATCAAGGCTTGATGTTTATAGGGTAAAAGACGGTGAGAACAGACGTAATGGTGAAAAGTCGGACTGGTATAAATATCGTGAGAGAGACCTTTCCAATAAGTTATGGAAATGGCCATCCCATAGCAAGACTGCTAGGAAAAAACGTGACAACTGGTTTGAACAAAGACGGAGACAGTATCTGAGGTCAGGGTCAAAGAACAGAGTAGAAAACGTAAGTAAGAATTCAACTAATAAGCTGGTTGCGAATCTGTCTCTTAGACAAGAAAATAAGAAAATAGACCAAGAGACTCAGACACAGGTGATTGAGGTGGTAGAAGAAAACACGCAGACACCAGTTGATACAGTAGAGAAAAAAGTCCAGGTACAACCGGCTAGCAAGGTAACGAAGGGAAGTTAAACTGACTTAATAGAAATTCAGTCAAAACCAACTTACTTGACTAAGGGAGTCACGGTTGAAATTAAGAAAGAGAAACAGACAAGAACCAAAGACGAAAAGAGACCAAGGAGGAAAAGTGTTGGAGAAAGAAATATAAACAGTTTAATAGTCAATAAAGATACTACGACTGGTATGTCAAGTTCCTCAGGTATAGACAGTAAATTAATCCCCAAATGGTGTAGGAATATTAGGTGTGAGAGTTTAGGTTATGGAGAGAATATTTGAGACAAAGATATAGGAGTTGTACAGAACCGGAGTATGAAGAATAGAGGTAAGAAGAAAGCCAGATGTTCTAAAGCCGCCTATGGGAATAGGATCGCCGTGTCTGCGGTAAACTACTATGAGTCTGATGAGGGAACTATTATCAGTGTGTCATCTGAAGGCGAGATGGGGAAATATAAACGTTATGTAAGTTATACAGGAAACAGTGAGCAGACCGACGCAAATAAAGGAAAGAGAAAGAAAGCAATTAAGAAGAAGAATAATAATAGACAGATAGCGGAAATTTACTCGACGACAGAAAGTGACTTAAGAAAAAATAGAAGAATATATGACCTTAAGACCTGAGTACTTTAACAACAGATAGTGAAGATGACATAATTGAAGAAAGACGTACTAATGTACTGAGAGACAATGAAATATTTGGCTTAGATGCGCTCTATGGCTGTTAAAATTCCTTGGGTGAGGAAGGACATATGGAATTGTTTTGGCTTATGAGAGGAATTGCGGTTTAAGCATATACATATGGGTTGTCTAAAATAGGCAGATGAATTTTTTTGGTGTAGCATCACATGGTACAGGGTAGGCAATAGTGTTGTTGAGGATAGAGAGTCACGGCAACTGATATTATACGTGGATAAGTTATACAGAATATCTTGTGTTTGGTTGCGGTGTAGAGAGAGTAAACAAGGTAGAAATTGAAATGTCCCTTGTCCGGAATGGCTAGATAGAGAGAGTTGATCACGTTGAGTGATGTATAATTGGTGTGATTAAAGTAGAGTAGATTCAGCACAGAATTAGCAGAGAGAGAGATAAACTAAGTATGAATGCTCGTACTAGAATTGGTTCGACGCAGAGCTATGACGTGATGTCTGAGATAGTTTCGTTTGGTAGTTGAGAAGTAAGTATAGTATTGTTGACAGGTGAACTGAGAGTGTCTGATGAGGAGATATAGATTGAGGAGGAATTGAGTATCCTGTGTAAAATAGCCAGTGGAGCGCAAGAGTATTAAGAATAAAAGACTGTGGAAACTGAATACGAGGTCTTGGTGAGGGAGATGACGTAATTACATGATGCTTGTGGAGAAAGAAGAGGTGATTAAATCTGAGAAAATGGGTTGTGTGGAGAAGCATAGAATGATAGTTACGAGGTTAGTGACTCGTTGGAGTGAGGTTTGTTCTGAGAGATCGTTGATAGTGCTGGTTAGTGTATAAAAGAGATATAGTTTGCGAGAGATAATGTATAGGTTCTGACCTTTGAAAAGGAGCGAATGATTGAGAAAAGTAGAAATAAGAAAACAGTTGAATTGTGAAAGTAATGTGGAGTAATTCGTCTGGTAATGCGTTGTTCTAGCATGTGTAAAAATGTAGACAAACATATGTCTGTTGAGTATGGATAGAATGATGTCAGGTGATTATTAACGCATGCATGAACGAGGCGTTTGGAAGTGATCGATATGTTTAGGCTATAGTGAGTAATTGCTGGGATGTTGAATTGGTGTCTAATTTTTTTTGAAGTAATGGTATAAACATATACGGTGGCGTGATAGGAGAATAATCGTGAGATGAGAACACGAATGCCGTGTGAATATGCGAAGAGTGGCTGATGACTGAAAGGAGTGATGTCTTTTGTGTGGAATATATGAAGTTAGACAGAATTAATGATAATTGTATGACAGGATGACGGAAAGAGAGTGAACATTCTGAATGACGTTTCATGAAACAGATTTAGTAGTGTTGGCAGAGACATGTCGAAGCAAGAATGCCTGATACAGAGAATTGAAAGAATATGGTTTGCCAGTCGGAGTGAGAATTGTCGTTAGTTATGTGCAGTGTTGGTTATTGTTTCTGATAGAGTCCCGATAAATAGGAGTAAGCAAGAGAAGGAGAGAAAGTGATTAGTTAAATGAATGTCGGAACATTATAAATAGAGTACTAGAGAACATGTTCCGATAAGTGTGACTAGTCTGACTATCATCGCGGTGTATGGACGAAGTTAAGAGAAAGTTGAGGATAGTTTAGAGTTGTTGTGGTGAGATGTTAGAAAGTACTGATGCGGGAGAATGAAATATTACTTGCGTCGGGTAGAAGGGAGACTTAAAAGTAGAATTAGTTCTTGGTACAGTAGATAGAGGCATGGGTGAGGACTATAGTAAATAGACAAGTTTTTTGCTGGTCGTAGTAGGGTGGAGATACCGTAGTTAACGGTAATGATTAAGAAGTTGTAGTAATTCTTGGTACAAATCCAAGGGAAACAATTGGTGTGCCGAGCCACAGGTTCGTTCTATTGGTAGATAGATGACTGCTGGTACATTGAGGTAACATTTGGATAGCCCTCACACTGGTAATAGATAAAATGATTTGACCTGTAGTTTACAGTGGTTGTTAGATCTATATTCCAAATATTGGGATGTGTTAGGACTTAGTTTGCAAAAGATAGTATGTTGAGAGGGGAAATAATCAATGTTTGACTTCTAGAAAAAGTACAGTCATTTGTTAATTAATGACTTTTGATGAGATAACAGATATTGTTCTATGAGAATAGTCTGTAGGTAACGTAGGTAACATATATATATATATATATATATATAATATATATATATATATATATATATATATATATATATATATATATATATATATATACTAGCTGACCCGGCCCGGCTTCGCCCAGGCCCTGGAGGGGATCTATCTATCTATCAGTCAGTCTGTCTGCTTGTTTGTCTGTCTGGCTGGCTGACCCGGCCCGGCTTCACCCATTCCCTGGTGGGGAGCATCTCATTTAATTCATATAAGTAGTCATATAAGCTCTCCCGTTCCCGACTATCTGTCTGTCTGTCTATCTGACCGGGCCCGGCTTCACCCAGTCCCTGGTGGGGAGCATCTAATTTAATTCATATACGTAGTCATATAAGCTCTCCCGTTCCCGACTATCTGTTTGTCTCTCTGTCCCGGCCCGGCTTCACCCAGTCCCTGGTGGGGAGCATCTAATTTAATTCATATAAGTAGTCATATAAGCTCTCCCGTTCCCGACTGTCTGTCTGTCTATCTGTCTGACCGGCGTGGTTTCGCCCAGCTTTTGGCGCACAGTAACTTAAAAGAATGTCCTTCCACACACCATTCAATGAAAACTGTAGAAAAAGATGGGTTAAAATGTTATGCATAATGCATTATTTTTATGCCAACTGTAAAAATACCTTAAAGATTATATCATTATTTAATATAACTCATATGCCTAAACATAACTATAGACAAAGAGTGTAACAATAGTGCAGGAAAGTCCAACAATATGACTATAAAGTATTTAGAAATGTTATTAAAAGTTATGCCCCTTGAAATAACTTTTCTAGAGTGAAGTGCCCCTGCTATATAGACATTATATAATGAAAATGGAAAAGTAAATGTTATTAAATAAGTAGAAGATTTTACATTCAGAAATTATTATAGTCGGTTGCACAGGAATGAAAGGAAGACGTGTAGAAAATTTCATCTCAATCGGATGTACCGTTATCGAACGCATCCAAATCCACAAACCCACAAACAAACAAACATACAGATTACAGTCTCTTTTATATATATATATATATATATATATATATATATATATATATATATATATATATATATATATATATATATATATATATTGGGGTTAATGCTTGGCATTGAGTTGTTTTGTTATAAGAATAACAGAATAGGCATGACTTGGGTGAATAGATATGTATTTCATTGGTCAGTATAAGAGACCAATGTTGATTGAATATGTATGGTGTGTTATATTATTTTTTTTGATTGACTTGGTTTTGTAAAATGATTATCACCATTTAATTTTAGAATAAGATTGTTGTGTTTTCAGTCTTTTGCGTACATACTACTGGTCCGTAAAAGAGACCAGTAGTGTTAGGTAACACTAGATATTTTCTTTTAATTTAAATTGATGCATGTTTTATTGTTGGGGATAAACAGTTCAAAACTTGGGGGGTATGACATCCTGTTGTTTTATTTTGGTTGACTCATATTTTAACTTGAATTGTCTTTTATGTTGAATAAGAATTACCTTGTGTATAAATATGTTAGAAATTAGTTAAGTTAAGTTTAATTTACATACAGTTATGGTTTTGTCTAGAGTAAAGGCAATACATGGGGCTTTATTTAGGACCCTTCGTTCAGAAAAGAGTTAATAAACTACTGAGGACTAGTAGAGAGACACATTCTCTTTGTGAATAATAAGTTCATGAGTATATTCTGTTGGCAAGATTGCTGTGACAATCAGCGTAGAGAGGTTGATGATATACTGGCTATGAAGTATTGGAAACATATGCCATACTTAAATGGGGTTACTACTCAAGAAAAGAGGTTCTGGGGGAGTTAAAAATAGAAGATGCATTAAGTCAGCATGATTGAATATATATGGATTAGATGCCATATTGGGGAAGAAAAGATTAACGTGACTAACGCAGTGGGGTAAATGTGGGGAAAGTTTATAACATGGTTTCCATGGGGTCAGAAATAAACATGGATTTAGAGCCATGATGTACTTTCATAAGAGACACGAGATTGTAGAAGAAGAAGTCAGTAACGTGCTGTAACAGACAGTGTGAAGGCAATTAGCAAAACATGAATTGAATCCATGTTTGACTCCGAAGAATGATTAGATACTTTGGATAGCAGTACAATAGTAAAGGGGTGTAGGTGTGTTAATGAGAAATGAACAGTGTCACTGTGGAGACAAAATGACATGGGGTTTTTGAGGGTCCGTGATATATGGACTGTAATAGAATAACGTTGATTGCAAGCAGTCACAGACATGAGTTCAGGGGTAGTATATTGTTGCTGTTGATAACGGCTTAAGTAGAGGTTTTAGTAGATATGCCCATAATAAATGGACATTAAGGGGTCGCTGAAAATTTCGGCAAGATTAAAAGGAGAAGATTAATTATGTGAGATGATGTGGGAAGGAGGTCTGTAATATATAGACATTTGGGGAGTGAATAATATTTTTGATGGTTAGTATTTGATGCTGTAGATAGCAGCGTAAACTGTTACCATAATAAGTGGTACTGTAGAAGATATAATTGTTTTAGACTTTATTACATAAAGTCTCAAATGACATAGGGGGGTAAAGGTGTGTGTGATTTAGGTGAGTGTGGTTTTTGTGTGGAAGAGTTCTACTTCTTTGAATCTCCGGTGCGCACCGATTCCTTGTCTTTCTATCATGTGCGAGTGTTCTCAGGTTGATTGAAAGTGGAGAATTAGTAATATTGGTGATGACAATAGGGAGTTGGTATCAAAAGAGTACGGCGTTTTGAATTTTTTTGAGATCGTGATAAGAGGGTTTAAGCGGATTGCTTATGAAGAGAAGAAGAAGTATTTCAAAAAGGTAACCATATGTGTTATGATTATTATATATGTGTTAAATGTTATTGAGGTATAATAGATACCTATACAAGAGTTTTTGTGATAGGATATGTAAATAATATATGTTATGTTATGTTTTAGAGTCAGAAACGAAGGAGACGTTCATAATGGTTTGCTATGTGGTACAATTGGGAGGAAATATTCACCTAAAATAGAGTTAGTTTGGGGCGGCTTAGAGAAATTATGGGAGGTAAGGAGAGAATATGTAGGATAAAAGGGGTTAGGAGTTAAGACTTTTGAAGAAGAAAAGTCTTTTAAAAGACAGGGAGGTGTAGCAGAATGAATATCCTATTAGTATTAGCTTAGGGGTGCAAGACTACAGCACGCTTGAGCATCGATATAGAACAGTAAGAAGGATGCTCAAGTCGTGACGTAGCTTGTTGTTGGGTAGTTACCACCAAGGACGAGGGAAGAGAAGACAACATCACACTTGATTTGTACTTAGATTTTGTATCAACCACCATGTGTAATTAAAGCCTGTTTTGAAATAACCCAACAGAACTCGTTGCTCCACTGTATACACGCATTGTTATAATCGACTTTATGGCCCCGGGTTTTTTTCCCATATGGCTCGGTCTCTTTCAGCTGGAAAGTCTGCCGAAAGCATCGCACAAAGCACGAGCTCCGTAGCTCCGGCGACGACCCCCACGAGTGTCCGAGAAAAATGCACCCGTGAACAGAAAGACGTATCCCGGAATCAAACCCACAACCTTCGGAGCGCGAGGGAACGGCTAGACCACTTCGCCACGGAGACGTGTTGAAGTCTTCTGATCACCGCTGTCATGGATCCACCGATATTTAACTACTTCCACTGGGTGGTCCAGGACAGATTTAACACTCACTCTCGCATACAATAATCGCACTCGAAGACAGGCTCACAAATCGGTCCAATCTGGACTCTTTAATTAATGCTAGTGAGCGTGGCAACTCCGGCGTGGAGTCGTTCGCTACGTGAAAGTCATTTTAGTACATGGTAAATCTGTACAACATAATATTTACACACAAATGTTCACACTTCTGCATTCGCTTTCCATACCACTCAGTTAGCAAACACTAGCTCACTCAGTTGTACACGCTGGTGTGCTAACAGTCATACACTACGTATTCTCACTCGCTATCATACATCCGTCTCTGTCGCTAGTCTAACTCCGTTGTCCGAGTTCGTCGGGTCTGGTCTCCCGTATCATGGGTTCTCGTGTTCCCGTGATTCATGCCTCACTTGGCGTGGTCCGTTGGTCTCGGGTCTGTTTCAACTTACAGGCTCACCAGCACCCCTGGTTGTCTGTCAACAACTCTGACCTGTGTTAACACCTGTCTTACCCTGCGGTCACTGTAGCCTACTGTCTTCCCTGTCTGCTATCCTGCTAGTGTTGTCTTTATACTGTTGGGACTCTGACAATCTCCCCCCCCCCCTTCCACTGTACTCTATTCTCAGCAACTCTCTTCAACTCAGTGAAGGGTGTTATCACCGGAACTGATTGGCATAAACAAAAGTCGGTCCCTTACATACTCTTTCATTCCGTTATGTGAGGTTGGATGGCCTAATGTACAATAGCGCTCACACTTAAACGTCCGTTGTGCTGATGCCGAGGTATCGGATTCAACCCCTTCACAGGTCAGTTAGACTAAAATGTAGACTTATTGTTGTTGGTTTGGGGGCGTAATTTTATAAGTACCTCAGCAATCTGAGTGGGTTCGCCTGATGGCGAGGGATACTGGTAATAAGGAAATCTAATCCACACGCAAAAACCAGTTTGGTGCACTAGATATAGTTGCGAATGTATGTACAACACTGGAGTTCACAGCGCGCTAACGCAAAAACAACAGTCCCATGAAGTCATTTGTGAAAAAACCCTGCTTCCGTCACTGGGCTATACCCATGGGTCCAGTGCTCTCATCATCACGGCCGATACTTCTTTCATAGATTCAATGCCAAACAAAATGTAGGATTGGACTACACAAAAATGGATGGCGGAAAATGGGAATGGGGATGGGAATGGGGTGTGTGTCACAGTTATACCTAAAAGTTGTTAATATGGAAGCAGATATGTTGTATTGAAACGCAATGAAAACATGTCGGAAATATATATAAGCCCCTGGCAGATACGTGGCGTCGCTTAAGACGATTAAACACTCAATGGCAATTATTTACTTAACTCTTTCAGTCCCATTATGTTATTTATTAACAAGACCAGCTTGAGTTCCTGGGGGGCATACGTATAGCCTGTAGGCGCTAGATACTCTGCCGTTCTAAGCAGATTTGGGAGAGTTTGCGTGTTAATGTGGGTGGGAGAGAGACAGACATAGCGAGAGAGAGATAGAGAGAGAGAGTATTATCTCGTGTGTGTGTGTGTGTGTGTGTGTGTGTGTGTGTGTGTGTGTGTGTGTGTGTGTGTGTGTGCGTGCGTGCGTGTGTGTGTATGTGTGAGTGTGTGAATAAGTAATTTTGTGTAATTGAGATTGTGAGTGAGTATAAGTATATACCTTCCCTCCGCTAGCCTACGGGACACCCTTGGGCAAGGTGGAGTACCCGTTTAGCCCCCCGATCAGGGTTACGTGAAGCCATGTGTGCAGGTGGTGGATGAAGATGGAGAGCAGCCAACAGATAGTTGTAGGTTATGGTCTCCACCTTCACGACGGTAGGCAGAGGATCTCTATTTTGAGGAGACAATGGCTACGGTCACTGACCAGTATGGTCACTGCTAGGAAGGAAAGCAATGGCAAACTACCTTCTTTACAGATGCCAAGAAAATCATGTTGTGTGAAATCATCGATAATCAGAGAAACGGCGTAAATGGGTGCTCCATAGGAGCAACCTCGCCCGGTAGGGATAGTCATGCGCACCAGGTGACTCCAGACCGTCAACAGGCTACTAGGTGCAACAGATTAATATCATTGAAAGTAGGAACTTGGAACGTTAGAACAATGAATGCAGATGGAAAATTAGAAAACATCAAAAAAGAAATGGGGAGAGAGAAGATTAACATATTAGGAGTATCGGAAACGAGATGGAAAGGAGCAGGGATAAGGACAGGAGAGGATTGTAAGATTATTTACTCTGGGGGAGAAGAACAGCAAAGAGGTGTAGCCATTATATTAGATAAGCAAACATCAAATTCTGTCAAAGGATATCATGCTGTGTCAGACAGAGTCCTATTAGTAAAATTAAACGGAAGACCTTTTAAAATAAATGTCATTCAAGTATATGCCCCAACAAGTGAAAGCAGTGAAGAAAGCATAGAGGAATTTTATAATGACGTGGAGTCTGCTTTGAAGAACTGCAAAAAATCAGAAATAAATATCATAATGGGTGATTTCAACGCAAAAATAGGACAGCAAGGCGATGGATGCAGTGTAGGCAACCATGGTTTGGGAGAGAGAAATGAAAGAGGATACAGACTTGTAGAATGGGCAAAAGAACAAGAAATGGTTGTAGGAAACACCTGGTTTAAACAGCATCCTAGAAGATTATGGACATGGAGGAGTCCAGACAGCAGGATTAAAAACCAGATAGATTACATCCTGATTAGCAAAAGGTTTCGAAATGCGTTAACAGTCGTAAAAACAGTTCCAAATGCAGACTGTTACAGTGATCACAGATTAATTACAGGCACATTGAGGGTAAAGTTAAAGAAAGTCAAGTATACAGCAGGAAACCCTAAATATGACTTGTGCAAATTGAAAACTGACAAAGAAATACAAGATAATTTTAACATAGAAGTAAAGAACAAATTTGATATATTGTCTGATCTAGAGATCCTGTTTCAAGATGTAGATGATCAATGGGAAACGATGAAGAATTCAATCAGTTGCGCAGCAGAAAAAAACTATTCCAAAAGTAAAGAAAGTGGGCCGTAAGACATGGATGACTGAAGAAATTTTACAACTAATGGAAACAAGAAGACAGAACAAAAATAATCCTGCCAAATATGAAGAAATTCACAGAAAAGTGAGAACCTTATGTAAGGAGGCAAAAGAAACATGGCTTGAGAAAAATTGCAGAGAAATTGAAAAACAACACAACAGTAACAATGCGAAACTAATGCACAAAAGAATTCAGGAGCTTACTAATCAAAGAACACGTACATCAGCAGGCTGCCTAAAGACAAAAGATGGAAGAGTCATAATAGAAAAAGATCAGATCTTACATGAATGGTCAGATTATGTGAAAAACCTTTATGACGATAACAGAGACGAACAGTATGATGTCCAAAATAATAATGAAGGACCAGCAATTTTAAAGATGGAGGTTCAGAATGCGCTTAACCATATGAAATCTGGCAAGACCCCCGGTTCAGACAGCGTCACAACAGAAATGATTAATGCTTTAGAAGAATATGGAATAGATAAAGTTACCAGTCTGCTTAATACAATATATGATACTGGAAATATACCTCAGGAGTTATGTAATTCTGTATTTATTGCAATCCCAAAGAAATCAGGAGCCTTGGAATGTGATCAACATCGAACAATTAGTATAATGAGTCACATCACGAAGATTTTGCTAAGAATTATCATGCAAAGAGTTAGGAGGAAAATACAACCTGAAATAGGAGAAGAACAATGTGGGTTTGTGGAAGGCAAGGGTACAGTAAATGCTGTGTATATACTGAGAAACATAATCGAACGTTCTATAGAAGTAAACAAAGATCTACACCTTTGCTTTATTGACTACACAAAGGCTTTTGATAAAGTGAGACATGTCAACATGATAAGGATGCTTGAAGATCTACAAATTGATGGAAAAGATCTTAGACTTGTAAAAAACATATATTGGAAACAACAAGCTGCCATAAGAGTTGATAATGAAGTAAGCCAATATCAGCCTATTAAAAGGGGTGTGAGACAGGGATGTGTAATGTCTCCAGATCTGTTTTCCCTGTACAGTGAAAGTATTTTCAGAAATATTGAAGATATGGAAGGAATCAACATTGGGGGACGATGCATCAATAACATTAGATATGCAGATGATACAGTCTTGATTGCAGACAATGAACAGGACCTGCAAAATTTAGTAGATGCGATTGTTACACACAGTGAACAACTAGGGTTAGAATTAAATTGTAAAAAGACACAGATTATGGTCGTCACTAGGAAGGACGAAATACCACAATGTAATATACAAGTAAATGGGAATATTCTTCAACAAGTGAGCAGGTACAATTATCTCGGAACAGTAATAACATCTGATGGGAGATGCCTTGAAGAGATTAGAACAAGAATCGCCATGGCAAAAGTAGCCTTTAGCAAGATGAAAAACATATTGACCAATAAAAAGATGTCAATTGAAACGAGAAAAAGAGTGTTGAGATGCTACATTGAACCTATACTTTTATATGGATGTGAAGCGTGGACAATGAGCAGTCAGGCTGAAAAACATCTGATGGCTGTAGAGATGTGGTTTCTGAGGAAAATGCAAAGAATACCAAGGACAGCCAGAAAGACCAATGAACAAGTCCTTCAAGAAACAAATGAAGATCGTAAATTGATTCGAGAAATTAGACGTAGACAGTCAAAATTTTTTGGGCATGTTATGAGAAGAAATGGATTGGAGAATTTGGTGACAACTGGTAAGATCGAGGGGAACAGACCAAGGGGAAGACCTAGAAGCAAGTACCTGGATGGCTTGGCCTTGTGGCATGGTCGAGACAGAAACACGGAGCTGATCCACGACTCTGGTGATCGAGTGAGATGGCAGAACATGACCGCCCACGCTTACCGGCATGGCACATGATGGATGGATGGATAAGTATATGTGTATGCGAGGGAGAGTGTATTTGTGTGTCATTGAGTAGGTGCATATCTGTGATAGTTTGTGTAAATGATGAAAGTATATGTGTAGGAATGTATGTATGTGTTTATGTATGTGCGTGTATATGTGTGTCTGGCTACCTGCCCGTCTCATAACATGGTAATATGCATTGTTTATGTTCACAACTTTCATTTCACGTTTTTGTTCAGTTTTTTTTTTCTGTGAATGTATCAAGCAAAATAGCTAATTGATGAACGAAAGATGAGTGATTGGAAGGGCCGAATGTAAGACGGGCCTGCGTGTCCAGTTTGGGACTCTTTGAAAATAAAGTTCATTCGTTAGTTCGTTCTCTCTCTCTCTCTCTCTCTCTCTCTCTCTCTCTCTCTCTCTCTCTCTCTCTCTCTCTCTCTCTCTCTCTCTCTCTCTCTCTTCTCTCTCTCTCTCTGACTGTCTCATCCTCACATATAATCTTAGCACAGTGCACCAACCCTGTAGCATGGACTAGGATTCACATGTGTGTATATCAACATGACACATATTTTTGCGGTTGCTTTCCTAGGTCTCCGTGGCGAAGGGGTTACAGACGACTTTCGTAATCCCACAAACCGCGTTCGAAACACAGCTGCTGGTGATTTGGCAGCAGACCACCTTGCACAGGTTTTCATAAAAATAGTATGAGTGCCGGTCTTTCAGAAAGCAATGGCAAACTACTCAGTGTAAACTTGCCAAGAAATCACAAAGAGCCAAAAATACTGGGGTTACTGCGACGTCCTGTAAAGGATATGTAACTGACTTTTCCCCTAATTTTGAAATGTACAATGAGTAGCGGTCTATACAGCCGTTTCTTTTTGAGTCTCACCTGTCCATGACAAGGTAGACGTGGTTGCGGTCTTGTGGGAGCACGTGCACACCTCGGAGGAGCAAATGGATTACCATGGTCTGGCAAGAATGAGACAGCGAGGTTTGACGAGGGGATCTGGCCTATGCTCAACGCTCAGAGGAAAGGCGAGACGGACATATAATCAGATTGCTACTGGTACTATTGGTGTTGGAACTCTTCGCTGGCTGCTGAGGATGGGGACGGAGCGCTTATGGAAATGTCCCGAATGCTGTGATGTCGATTCCTAAATTAACCACTCAATCAATCAAACCTGCCCAAGGGTTTTTAACGTGCCCAACCTGCACACATTGCTCCCTTGTTTTTAGCCTTGTCCGAGAAGGTTAGACTTTGAGTCACTACCCTATTATCAGCGGTGTTGTGCCAATATTTTCCTTTACTGTGCATCAATAAGCCATCAAACATTCCAGGTTGTGGCTTAAATCATACCTTTAAACTTCGCCACGCCGTCTTCTATAAGTGCCATTCAATACCTACCACTTTAATCATCAGTTCCAAAAGAAGCATGTCTATATACACCCTTCACTGAGCTGAATAGAGTTGCTGAGAATAGAGGATCATGTTCCATGTCGGTAAGCGTGAGTGGTCATAATTCGCCATTTCACTCGATCACCAGATTCGTGGATCATCTCAGTGTTCTTGTCTCGATCACACAACGTGGCCATTCAATCCAGGTGTTTACTTCTCTGTCTCCCCCTTGTTCTCTTTCCCTCGATCTTGCCAGTTGTCACCAAGTTCTCCAATTTATTTCTTCTCATAACATGTCCAAAAAATGGTGGCTGTCTACATCAAATTTCTCTAGTCAGTTTAATACTTTCATTTGCTTCTTGTGGGACTTGGTCATTGTTTTTTTTTCTGTCTGTCCATGGTATTATTTGCATTTTCCTCAGAAACCACATTTCCACAGCCATCCGATGTTTTTCAGCTTGACTACTCATTGTCCAAGTTTCACATCCATAAAAAGTGCAGGTTCTTTGTAGCACCTCTACACTCTTTTTCTCGTAGAAATTGACATCTTTTTATTGGTCAAGAAATTGGCATCTTATTGAAGGCAAGCCAGCAAGATGCAGACAACGAAACAGGTGGGAAGGTAAAATCACGAAATAGACGAACTGACAGAATTATAGTATGTCCACATTTGTTTGCCTTCATTCACGATCAATTATTTTGAAAACTGTCTGTTGCATCGTTCTGAAATTTTTCCAGCCGTCTTATATTTACCCCCACCCAAGGAATATGTCTTTGATAGGTCCAAAAACAACTTAAATCATTGAAAGCGGCGACATTCCTTTGAAGTTTTGCTTAACAACTAGTGATTTCTCGCTAAAAAAAGTTATGTTTACGGTAATGGGGACCTGCAAATTCAGATGACAAGCAAAGGCGTATCCGGATTCGTATGGGAGTGGGTGCAATGAAAGAAGTAGCTTACAATCGACAGTGTCGGCTGCATTGCACCGGGTTTTTATCCCATATGGCTCAGTTTCTTTCCGCAGCGCGGAAAGCGTCGCACAAAGCACGAACTCCGTAGCTCCAGCGACGACCCTCGGGAGTGTCCGAAAAAATGCACTCTTGAAATGAAGGACGCGGCCCGGAATCGAACATACAACCTTCAATCCATACTTTCTCCAATAGTCCTCTTCCTCTTTCAACACATGGTCCTGACGTTTTTTCCAGTAACTTTTATCAATATTTAATAGCGCGGACGGACAGACAGACAGACAGACAGACAGACAGAGAGAGAGACAGACAGACAGACAGACAGACAGACAGACAGACAGACAGACAGACAGACAGACAGACAGACAGAAAGGTAGGTAGGTAGGTAGGTAGGTAGGTAGGTAGGCAGAAAGGTGGGTGGGTGGATGGCTGGCTGACTGGGTGGGTGGGTGGGTCGGTCGGTCGGTTGGCCGGCAGGCAGGCAGGCAGGCAGGTATGCAGATAGATAGATAGATAGATAGATAGATAGATAGATAGATAGATAGATAGATAGATAGATAGATAGATAGATAGATAGATAGATAGATAGATAGATAGATAGATAGAAAGATAGATAGATAGATAGATAGATAGATAGATAAATAGATAGATAGATAGATAGATAGATAGATGGATGAATGGATGGATGGATGGATGGATGGATGGATGGATGGATGGATGGATGGATGGATGGATGGATGGATGGATGGATAGATAGATAGATAGATAGATAGATAGATAGATAGATAGATAGATAGATAGATAGATAGATAGATAGATAGATAGATAGATAGATAGATAGATAGATAGACAACATTGCAGTTATAAGCATATTTCAGGCGAACGAAAGAAGAAGAAGAAGATAGATAGATAGATAGATAGATAGATAGATAGAAAGATAGATAGATAGATAGATAGATAGATAGATAGATAGATAGATAGATAGATAGATAGAAATCAAATCAAATCAAATCAACTTTATTAGGGTCACAAATTGGGCGCGCAGGCCCGTCTTACATTCGGCCCTTCCAATCACTCGTCTTTCGTTCATCAAGAGCATTATACATTTACACAGGAAGAAAATAAACATTGTGAAATGAATGTTGTAAACATAAACAAGGCTAATTACCATGTTATGAAGCCCATCTCCCACCTATCCATACATCACCCCACCCACACAACACCCCCACCTACCCACACACACGCGCACCAAGGGACACATACACACCCCCACCTACCGACACACACGCACACCAAGGGACACATTCATACCCCACCAACCGACCCATCCCCCTCCCGCACCTCCCCCACCCACACACACTGCCCTCACCTGATCCCCCAACCAAAACACACTCGCCACCCACAAACATTCCCCCACCAACCCACACATCCCACGCCCATCCACATACACATCCTACCCCACACATCCTCTCCCCACCCACACCTCAAACCACCCATCCCCCAGCCATATCTCCATCGACAACATATTCCCCACCCATGCACACAATCCCCCACCAACCCACACATCGCACATCCACTCACACATCCCCAAACCATACACACACATCCCCACCAACTGACATGTCCCTATCCCCCCCCCCCCCACACACACACATCTCCCTAACCACCCATACATCCATCCCCAATCCACTCACACACACCCCACCACCCACACATACAACTTCCACCCACCCACACATGCCTTAACCTAATCCCCCACCACACAATCCCCCACCCGCACATCACATACACCCCCTACCACGCACTATTCCCAACCCACGCACCACACACACACATATCCCTCACCAACACATCCCCACTTACACACCACACACATATCCCCCACCCAGATACCACACAATATTCCCACCCACACCCACACAGATACCCTTACCCATCCACCCCACATACCCCCACTCACACACCACAAAACCCCCCACCCACACACACATACCTCACCCACACAATATCCCCAACCAACACACCACACACCTCTCCCCACCCACACACGCATTCCCTACCCGTCCACCAACACACACTCACTCACGCATACATCCTCCACTACGCACCCACACACCCCCACCCACCCACCCCCAACCAAACATCTCTCGATCACAATACCCCTACCCCCACACACATCCTCCACCCACTCACACATCCCACCCCGACACATACAACTCCCTCACCCACCTACACATCCCTAAGCCACTCACACACCCCCACCCACACATTCCCCATCCACACACACACATCTCCCACCCACACACCCCCACATACTTCCCCCAACCACCACAATCCCCTACTCACCCACACATATACCCCACCCATACGCACATTTCCCGCACCCATCACACACATCCCCCACACCACACACTATCCTCCACCCATAACACCACAAACATACCCTCCACCCACACATCATTCACACATCCCCCACCAACACACCGCACACATATCTCAAACCCACACACCATACACTTCTCCCCACCCGCCCTAGATAGATAGATAGATAGATAGATAGATAGATAGATAGATAGATAGATAGATAGATAGATAGATAGATAGATAGATAGATAGATAGATAGATAGATAAGCGGGCAGGCAGGCAGGTAGATAGATAGATAGATAGATAGATAGATAGATAGATAGATAGATAGATAGATAGATAGATAGATAGATAGATAGATAGATAGATAGATAGATAGATAGATAGATAGATAGATAGATAGATAGATAAGCAGACAGGCAGGCAGGCGGGCGGGCGGGCAGGCAGGCAGGCAGGTAGGCAGATAGATAGATAGATAGATAGATAGATAGATAGATAGATAGATAGATAGATAGATAGATAGATAGATAGATAGATAGATAGATAGATAGATAGATAGATAGATAGATAAGCAGGCAGGCAGGCAGGCAGGCGGGCGGGCGGACAGATAGATAGATAGATAGATAGATAGATAGATAGATAGATAGATAGATAGATAGATAGATAGATAGATAGATAGATAGATAGATAGATAGATAGATAGATAGATAGATAGATAGATAGATAGGCAGGCAAGTGGGCTGGCAGGCAGGCAGGCAGGCAGATAGATAGATAGATAGATAGATAGATAGATAGATAGATAGATAGATAGATAGATAGATAGATAGATAGATAGATAGATAGATAGATAGATAGATAGATAGATAGATAGATAAGCAGGCAGTCGGGCGGGCGGGCGGGCGAGCGGACGGACGGACGGACGGACGGATGGATGGATGGATGGATGGATGGATAGATAGATGGATAGATAGATAGATAGATAGATAGATAGATAGATAGATAGATAGATAGATAGATAGATAGATAGATAGATAGATAGATAGATAGATAGATAGATAGATAGATAGATAGATAGATAGATAGATAGATAGATAGATAGATCCCCGCCAGAAGCCGGGCCTTGTCAGCTAGTTGCTTGCTTGCTTGCTTGTGTTCGTTGGCTTGAGCTCCATCGCGAAGTCCTGTATGTCGGATGAAGGCATCCTGGTGTCCAACATCAGTGTGATGTCATACAGGGCCTGAGGTTTGCGTGAGTATCCGTTGTCCCATGTCTGGCTTATTGGTGCGCAGACTGGTGGTTCCTCGCCGTACAGGCAGACACTCTCCGACTTCGGAGGAATCGGCGATCCTGTTGACTTCAGCCAGGACCCCGAAGGGACCTGTTGCCCAGGACGCTCGACGAGGACGCGTCAATAG
>JACEFZ010017957.1:0-15000 GCA_014155875.1 Cepaea nemoralis | reverse complement strand
TTCTATCTCCCCCTCTGCTGTGTGTCCACCGTGACGAGGTAGAGGGGCTTGTGCGTCCCTATGACCCCAAGAGCTATGCCGACGGTAGCACAGCTACTGGTAGGGCCACCCATGTCGGACAGGTCAAGGGAGAGGGACCAGACGAAGAGACACACAAACCTGCTGCCTTGTAGGTAGACCGGGGACAGTCAAAGGCTAGGGAAAGCACCCCGAATACATGCTTGTCAAAATCGGATGTACTGAGTCACAGGCTTAACAAAGCAGTGCAACGTAAAACCTGCTGCCTTGTAGGTAGACTGGGGACAGTCAAAGGCTAGGGAAAGCATCCCGAATAAATGCTTGTCGAAATCGGATGTACTGAGCCACAGGCTTGACAAAGCAGTGCAACGTAACTTAATTCATGATGTCACAAATCAAAATTAATCGTTATGGTGCTAATCCCGTGAAGTCCCATCAGGCGGCGATAGTGCCGGGCCCCCTGCCTCGAGGGGGTCCACCCATGACTACTAGTGGTCACCTTCCCCTGTGCTGTGGAGTCAAGGCACAGAGGAGTAGGTTAAGAGCTATTGACCAAATACCCCGGACACTCAACATACTACAGTGGAATGCCGAAGGAGTTTACAAGAAGAAAGACTCCCTAACACAGCGTCTTCATAAAGATAGAATAGATGTGGCATGCATTCAAGAGACACACCTCAACGCCAATCACAAATTCTCAGTCAGAGGATATCAGGCCACACGGTTCGACCGCGAAGGACATAAAGGAGGAGTTCTAATACTTACACGAAATACAATACCTTGCAGCGAAGTATCTGTGATCTCTGACAACCAAACGGAAATTATAGGTGTTGATATAATGATAAAGGACGTGAAAATAAGAATCTACAATCTGTATAGCCCAGCAGATAAGGACCTTACACTCTCAAACATGAAAATAACTGACACAAACTGCATTATTGTCGGAGACTTTAATAGCCGTTCAGAAAGATGGGGATACCCAGATACTGACAAAAGAGGAGATGAATTGGAGGACTGTGAAATAGACTCAAATCTCCATCTACTCAACAAAGCGGATGACACACCGAGCTTCTACTCCAGAAGATGGCTTACCACTTCTACTCCAGACTTAGCTTTCTGCACAGGAGACATCCTCCACAAAATCGATCGCCATGTGCTGGACCAATTAGCAGGTAGTGACCACAGACCAATCAAGCTTGTAATGAATATGGAGTATGTTCCACAGGAGCAAAAGCCCTTGCTCCGCTGGAATTACAAACGAGCAGATTGGGACAGATTTGCCATACTAACAGACAAATATTGTGAAAACATAAATACACGATATGGCAACATAAAGCAAATGGTGGAAAGTCTAAACAGAGCGATAATACAGGCAGCCACTGAGTCCATTCCTAGAGGAGCGAGGAAAAATTACAAACCATACTGGACTGAAGAACTACAAAGTTTGGAGGACAAAGTTGAAGATGCCAGGAAGACAGCAGAGAGAGAACAAACAATTGAAGCGAATATCTCTCTCAAAGCCATCTCAGCAAAATATAAAAGAACAGTAAATCAAACAACAAGAGATTGTTGGAGGGAAAAAACAGAAAACCTGAATTTTGACAGGGATGGAAACAAACTATGGAAACTAGTGAAAGCCATGAACAATGAAGGACCTAGAAACAAACAAATAACAATTAAACAAGGAAATGCCTTGCTTACAGGAAAAAAGGCTGCAAATGCACTAATGGAACACTATGCAAATGCAAACCACATTGATATTACAACCGAACAGAAGAAAGCAATCAAAAACAAACAGATACATCATAGAAATACAGAGACAGCAGCAGAATATATGATGGCAAATCTAACAATGGAAGAAATGGAACAGGCAATGAATACCCTAAAAAAGAAGAAATCACCAGGAAAGGATGGAATCACAAATGAAATGCTAATAGGACTAGGCACCAAGGCAAAGAAGAAACTACTAGCAGTCCTAAATAACAGCTGGAAGAGAGGAATAGTCCCACAGGCATGGAAGGAAGCTATACTAATACCAGTCCCAAAGAAAGGAAAAGACCTGGAAGAACCAAATGGCTACCGACCTATCAGTCTATTTAGCTGTGTAGGAAAATTAATGGAACACATTATCAATGGCAGGCTAACATGGCATCTGGAAGAAAACAAACTCTTAACACCACACCAAGCAGGATTCAGAAAGTACAGATCCACTGAAGATCAAATAACCTATATAGCTCAGGAAATAGAGGATGCCTTCCAAGAGAAAAAGCACACACTAGCAGTCTGGATAGATTTAGAAAAATGCATTTGATAAAGTATGGAAGGAAGGACTGAAAGTACAACTGCAAAACATGCATGTTTGTGGAAAAATGTATAAATGGATCAGCCACTACCTTGAGAACAGGACAAAAGTACAAGGACAAGCAAGCAAAATGATGCTGTTGGAGCAAGGTGTCCCCCAAGGAGGAGTTCTTTCACCAACATTATTCCTAGCATATATAAATGACATCACAGAAAATTTTCCAGCCATAACTGGAAGCCTGAAGACAACGCCCATTAATGAACTAGAAAAGATCACTTGTTTACAACCAATGCAGGATAGAAGAGATAGCAGAGCCCAGCAACAAGCAGAAAAATTTAGAAGATTGACAGACCACCCTATGTACAACAGATATAAATGGTTTTGGAAAGGGAAGACTGAAGCGTAGCACCTTTGTAGAAACTGCAAAACGAAGGATTAGGGCAGATCCTATACTTAACATATCAACAGTCAAGCCCATAAACAATGCACACAAGTTCCCAGCTTGGAGACAGCAGTAACTGCCTGAGATGATAGAAAACATTCCTGGTATTGAGAAAAAGAACATTCAGCATGAAACCGAAAGAAGAGATATAACCCTAAACTACATAAAAGAACATTACCCAAGCAGGAATTGGACCCATGCATATACAGATGGATCAGCCAAAAATTCAATAGAGAATGGAGGAGGAGGAATTCTCCTAAATTAAAAAATGGAGCTGAAAAAAAACACATTCAATGGCAACTGGAAAATTTTCAAGTAACTTCAAAGCGGAGGTAGAGGCTCTGAAAACTGCAGCAGAAATGCTCCTGATGGAGGAAAATAAAGAGAAGCAAATAGCTATCTTCACAGATGCAAAGTCAGCTGTCTCAATACTGAAGAGCAATAACAGCACAGAACTAACTGACCTAAGAGCAGCACTCCATGGTCTATGCCAGAAATCCAAAAAAGTTGTAATACAGTGGATCCCATCACATTGCAGTATACCTGGAAACGAAGAGGCTGACAGACTGGCAAAAGAGGGCGGACGACTACCACAGCCTGACATAGACATAACCTATAATGAGGCAAAGAGGTTGATAAAAAGCACTTATAGAACCAAATGGGAATCGAGCATCCAGGCCATCAGAAGGATGATGCATATTACAAACTCGACCGAAGAGAACAAGTAGCAATCTTCAGACTCCGCACAGGACATAACAGGCTGAAATACCACTTGTTCAATAAACTAAAGATAGGAGATACCGATGAATATAATTGTAGAACTGGAAAAATGACAGCAAAACATTTGCTGCAGGATTGCCCAACGTATGCAGAACAGAGAAAGATATTTTGGCCCACACCTGCTTCATTTGAGGACAAGCTCTATGGAGATATCAACAAGCTAAAGTTGACCGCAGCTTACTTTAACTACATACAGGTTGACATTTAAAGGTGCATGAAGACCCAGAGGCATGAAATGGAATATTGCTTGGATAGCAAATCCATTATGTGGAAAGTCCAAATCGAAAGCTCGCTGTGTGGGCTTCATAAAAGGTGGAAAAGTGTCCTAGTGGCACGAAATGGAATATTGCTTGGATAGCAAATCCATTACGTGGAAAGTCCGAATCAAAAGCCCATTGTGTGGGCTTCATAAAAGGTGGAAAAGTGTCCTAGTGGCATGAAATGGAATATTGCTTGGATAGCAAATCCATTACGTGGAAAGTCCGAATCGAAAGCACACTGTGTGGATGTCATCTGCAGACTGCATACTTCTGGTTTCCGGAAGAACAGCCTATGGTGAACGGAAGGCCCAATATACGGAAGTAAGGCTAAGCAGCCATGTGCAGGACGTGACGATTCCTTGGGTGAGCCCAGTACCAGAGCGCTATGTATCGGCTCTGCAAGTATGGAAGCCTCCTTGGATGGCGGGGAATGCCCATGGTCTGCCCATGCCTTCCCTTGAGGGCTGACCAGGATCTTTGGCTGTTCTATATGGACCAGCTGGGATGGGGGATAACACCACAACAGTGAGAGTCAAACGTCCTAAGAAACCCCCGGGAAGGTTAACCCGGTCAACAAATGCCCGCAGAAGTCGGATGTGTCGGCCTAACGGCGCAAGAACGCAGCTCTGCTGTAAACAGGCACAACGCAATCACATCCGAAAAAAAAAACTCCGGATGAACGAAGAAGAAGAAGAAGAAGAAGAAGAAGAAGAAGAAGAAGAAGAAGAAGAAGAAGAAGAAGAAGAAGAAGAAGAAGAAGAAGAAGAAGAAGAAGAAGAAGAAGAAGAAGAAGAAGAAGAAGAAGATTTCCATCTCCACAAGTGGTATGCATGTTACACCTGTCCATCTCTCTCTCTCTCTCTCTCTCTCTCTCTCTCTCTCTCTCTCTCTCTCTCTCTCTCTCTCTCTCTCTCTCTCACACACACACACACACACACACACACATTCTGTCTTGATCTATCTCTTGCTTTCTGTAGATGATAGTGCATGGATTTTCGTGATCAAGGGAATAGACTTTACATTCTCATTCTATTTATATTGTGTGTGTATGTGGGGGGGGGGGGGGGGGGGGTTTCCGTGTGCATATATTAATATAAATACCTGTATATCAAACAAAGTAATAATTATATTTACATAGATACCTACAAGAATTACCCATACTTGGCTACCCATATACAACTACCATACATGTTGGCCTTTTGTATTCTACAACTATGTATTCGTGCTGGGAAATCGTGTTGAAAATAGGCAAAGGGCAAACCGCTGAACACAAAAATGCCCAGTGACCAGCAGCCACTAGACACACAAGGCCGGTAGCCGGGTCTTACAAAGGACACTCAGCCAGTTTTCTACAAAGCCTTTGTTTTCCTAGGCCAGAAGAGCTGCGGCGTGAACTATCTGTGCTCTCCGATGCTTGTTTCCACCTAGTGAGAAGTGTTCCAGAATATTTACACCAAAAACAAAAAAAAACAAAAAAAAACACACACAGGACTCGCGTCGCGAGGCGCTAACACGTTCTGAAATTTCCACAACAGTGACTGGTCTGTGACGCTCCCGTTCAAACTGCACTGTTGTTAGTCAAAACGACCGGGTGTCGGTATTATATGATAGCCCTCAGAGATAAACATGTATATTCACATTCTATATTCCACATTCTGCCATACAAGCATGCACCTATATGTGTGCATGTACACATATATGCGTGCATGTCCACATTCATACATATTATGGGTATTCAATTGAGTAAACAAATAAACTGGTTTTATTTCGTTATGTCTGTGTGTTTGTGAATATTTGTGTTATTTTGTTTTGGAACATATGCAGTATTAAACGTGTATTGTACGTTTTGTATTTGTACAATGCGGCATTTCTACAGGACCATACTAGGTACCTGTATTCTGCTAGAGAAATCAGCAATTTCGTGTGGTTGTCTTTGGTAGATTTTGGTAAAGTGTTTAAACAAATTGCTTTGTACATATCTGTTTTCTTTTTATTAAATGTTTCAATGAGTTGTCTTAGTGTGTCTAGTGCGGTTTGGACTGTTGGACAAGTGTAATAAATGTGATCTTCGGTTTCCTGTATGTTCCGTCTGCAGAGTTGACATTGTGTTATTTGTTTTGACCTGCGTGCTTGTTTTTCCGTAGTAGGTGACATGTTAAAGATTAAACGGTACGTAATTTTTCTGGCTTTGGGTTTGATGTGTGAATTGTGGAGATTAGTGAAAGTACATGTGAAGTCTTGTATGTAGTATTTTTGTCCCCTTTTTATTCTGAGTCGTAGTGGGGGTGCTTGTTAATTGACTAGATATTTGTAAATCTGGTTTGTTGTCTGGTGTAGTAAATGCTCGCGTCCTTGAAGTGCGTGTATGCATGTCTTGTAGAAAGCGGGTAGTGTTCCAAAATGGTGTGGTGAATTAAGTTGTATTCTTCTAAGGTGTTGCAGTCTGAGTTCTATGTAATAGAGTGCTAGTGGGTGCTTTTCAGGTTGATTGAGGATATGTTCTGTGTGTTGGATTCTAAGCGATTGTATTTTTGTACCTATGTCTCGTAGTGCTATTCCCCCTTGTCTTTTGTCCTGTATGAGTGTCTTATGTTTGATGGAATAGATTGTGCTGCCAAAGATGAAACGTCTGGTGTGTTTGTTGATGTCTGTGACTGCCTGTTTTGGAGGGTCTAGCACTGTGACTAAATATACTAATTTGGGAATGATGAATGTGTTAACTATGATGCTCCTATTCAATATTGTGGATGTCTTATACCTGTATCTGTGCAGCATGTCTATAATTTTTTGTGTGAGGTTTTGCCATGTCTGTGCGTGCATCTGTCGGGAGTTGTTAGGAAATGTTATCCCATATAGTTTGATGTTGTCTGTGGATGTTAAGTCGGGAGGAAAGTCTGTTTTGTTTCGCCACTTACCGAGACCCATTATGTGTGATTTTTGTATGTTTAATTTTGCCCCACTCCCCTTACCAAACTGTGTAAAGGTGTGAAGTATATTTGTAACGGATGTGTTGTTGGTGGGGAAGAAAGCGGTGTCATCTGCGTATGCAAGCAACTTCCGCTCTCCTCCGCCTGGTATGAATTTGCCTGTGATGCTGGTGTCTTGTCTGATTGCTTCTAGTAGTGGTTCTAAAACCAGCACATATAGGAGCGGCGACAGAGGACATCCTTGTCTCACCGACCTTGTGAGCCGGAACCCCGCAGTGAGTGTGTGGTTAACCAACACCTTACTCTCAGGATTCCGGTACAAGTCCGCTATCCACCTCCCAAAGTACTGGCCTAAATTGCATTGTGTTAATGTCTTGTGTAGACAGGAGTGGGAAATTCTGTCAAAGGTTTTCTCCTGGTCTAGGGACAAAAGAGAGGTCTGACAGTCTTTCTCCTGTGTGTATGTGATGATGTCTCTAATAAAATGTGTATGCTGGTGAATGTTTCTATGTGGTACGCCGCATTGTTGGTCTGGGTGTATGAGTGTTGACATAAAGGGTCTCAGTTTGTGGTTCAGTGCTTTGGTTAGTATTTTATAGTCTGTGTTGAGTAGAGATATGGGTCTGTAATTTTTCATCTGTGTCTTGTCTGTGTTGTGTTTAGGTATGAGTGTTATGTACGACATGTTGCAATTGTCTTGTAGTTGTTCTTTGTCAAAGGCGTCTTGATATACTTTAAGAAGAAGGCCACCTAAGATAGGAAAGAAATGTTGGTAGAATTCTACAGTCAAGCCGTCCGGTCCTGGTGTCTTGTCTTTGTTCATTTTGCTGAGTGCGTGTGTTATGTCTGCTAGTGTTAGTTCTGTGTCAAGTGTGTCTTTGTCTGCATCTGACAGCTGTTTACTGTATTTTAGAAATTTGTCGTGCGTCTACTGTCTCTGCTGTAAATAGGTGTGTGTAGTATTTATTGAATGCTTCTGTTATTTGCGCGGGTTCTGTTTGTGTGGTGCCTTGCATGTCTATTATTTTGCCTATTTGTCTGCTGTGTTGTACGTTCTGTTCAATTGCTAAATTTTGTTTACTGGGGGACTCTTGCGTGATTGTGGTTAGTTTTGTTCTAAGGAGGGCGCCTAGATATCTGTGTTGTTGGTGCTGCTCTAATTGTTCTTCTAGCGTGTTTAAATGTGGTGCTTTGTTGTCCATCTGTTTTGTTAGTTGTATAGCTGTTTGTATAATTTGTTCTTGTCTTAATCTGTCTTTATGTATGATGGATGCTAGGTGTTGTGTTCTGCTTCGTATTATATTTTTCAGTAGGTCCCAGTATTGTCCGATGTTATCAGCCGGTATGTGGTCGGTATATGTGTGTAAAAGTTGTACCATGTATTTCTCATATTCTGTATTCTTTAGAAGTGTGTTATTAAATTTCCAATGTTGTGAACGTTTGTTTATATGTGTGTTTATGTTGCTTGTACTGATGTGTGCTAAGATGTCTTTGTGGTCTGTGTACTGTAATGTCTCTTGTAGGTGCCTAGTGTTTACTATGTGGTGTGTTGCAGGTATATTTTTCCTATCTAATCTTCTTGCGGTGTGGTGTGTTTTATTTGTGTGGGTTGTTTCTCGCTTATTTGGATGTTTGTGTCTGAATGTGTCTATTAAATTGTGTGTATCTAAAATGTTTTGCAGTGTTTCTAACTGTGTTGTGCTTTCTCCTTCCATTCTCCTAACCTGTGTCTTCATTTCTCCGCCTATTATATCCAAAGCCTGTAAGACGCAGTTGAAATCTCCACAGAGTATGATGTTCTGTCCTCGGTATGTGTGTGTGAGTAGTGTGTCTAGTTCTTCATAAAATTGTGGCTGATAGTTGTAATTTGGTGGTGCATGTATGTTGACAATGGTATATGTATGTGAGGTGTTACTTATCTGTGTTATGCTGATTCTACCCTGGCTATCCCGATTTGTTTTTAAAATGTTCCACCTATCTGATGTTTGTAGTATGGCTGTCCCAGAACCTATGTTTTTGACTGCCAAACTGAAGTGTGCATGTCTTAGTCCTAATTGTGTTGTAATTTGTGCGCCATGTATATCTGAATGAATATTTGTCTCTTGTAGCAGGATGAAATCTGGTTTGTATTTGTGTATGAGTGTGCAAATGTGTTGTTGTTTTGTGCGTATACCGGATATATTTAAACATATTATTTTTATGTCGTCACCCATCACAAGTATATAAACAAAAAGAAATTATATTGCGTGCAAATGACAATTGACATTACTAAAGGAAGTAAAGAAATATGCTGCATATAGCTGTTCAGTGCGTTTTGGACGTTCCCGAGTTCTCTTCTTCTTCAGCGTCAGTGGCGATAAATAAACGTCTTAAGGATATGTTGTCCTCTTCCTCTGTGTTCTGTCGTTGATCATTTGTCCTTACTGTGGGGCTGTCCGGTTTGTTCACTTTTTTTGGTGTGGCAATTGGAGAATCGTCGTCTTCACTATCGCTGTTTTCTGCGTTTTTCTGCATTCTATTGCGCTTCTTGTTATGAATCACTTTAATGAAACCATCTTTGTCTACCTCTTTGTCATTTTTAATGGGCTCCCGTTCATCTGAATTGTTTTCCTTGGTCGCGGTTGGGGATGGGCGCGTATTTGGGGTGGTAGGTGATTTGGATTTGGGTTGGGTTTTGCTGTCTTGTTCCTTTTGATGATTTGTTCTTTGTGTTGTAATGTCGTTTGTGGCCAAGGTATTAGCGATTTCAGTCTCGAATGGTGTTGTTACTGGAGTGGGCATTAGTGCTGCCTTCGGCGCTGTGGTTTCCACTTGTTCTCGTGATTGTGTCGATGGCTGCTGACTCTTTGCTTCTGCCAGGGGTGGAAAGTTTCCACCGTGTTTTCATCAACCTTTGTCCTCGGTCTTCAGCTCGGGCACCTGTTGGCCCAGTGGTCGTCCAGACCACAGTTTGGGCAAGTTGTTCTGCGTCCTGGCATCGTGAAGAGGATACGGTGGTTGTTACCGGTTACTCCAGGGATGTTTAACCTAGCATAATGCGGCACTTCTTGAGTTGAATTGCACAAAGCACCCCACTTCCCCGCACCATATTTCAGTCTGAATACTTCGGTGTTATCCCCCATCCC
This sequence comes from Cepaea nemoralis, assembly GCA_014155875.1. Taxonomy (NCBI): domain Eukaryota; kingdom Metazoa; phylum Mollusca; class Gastropoda; order Stylommatophora; family Helicidae; genus Cepaea; species Cepaea nemoralis. The sequence continues at coordinate 5,146 of JACEFZ010017957.1, read as the reverse complement.
AGCTGGCCCATACAGAACAGCCAAAGACATCCTGGTCAGCCCTCAAGGGAAGGCAGGGGCAGACCATAGGCATTCCCCGCCATCCAAGGAGGCTTCCATACTTGCAGAGCCGACACACAGCGCTCTGGTACTGGGCTCACCCAAGGAATCGTCACGTTCTGCACATGGCTGCTTAGCCTCACTTCCGTATATTGGGCCTTCCGTTCTCCATAGGCTGTTCTCCCGGAAAAAAGAAGAATGCAGTCTGCAGATGACATCCACACAGTGAGCTTTCAATTCGGACTTTCCACATAATGGATTTGCTATCCAAGCAATATTCCATTTCGTGCCACTAGGACACTTTTTCCACCTTTTATGAAGCCCACACAGTGAGCTTTTGGTTCGGACTTTCCACGTAATGGATTTGCTATCCAAGCAATATTCCATGTCATGCCTCTGGGACGCTTTTGTAACCGACATACCTGTGGTATGAAGTGCGGCAGTCTAAATACTTCTTCATGCACCTTTAAATGCCAACCTGAATGTAAATTAAAGTAAGCTGCAGTCAACTTGAGCTTGTTGATATCTCCATAGAGCTTGTCCTCAAATGAAGCAGGTGTGGGCCAAAATATCTTTCTCTGTTCTGCATATATTGGGCACTCTTGCAGCAAATATTTAGCTGTCATTTTACCAGTTCCACAATTGCATTCATCGGTATCTCCTATCTTTAGTTTATTGAACAAGTGGTATTTCAGCCTGTTATGTCTGCTGCGGAGTCTGAAGATTGCTACTTGTTCTCTTCGGTCGAGTTTTTAATATGCGTCATCCTTCTGATGGCCTGGATGCTCTGATTCCCATTTGGTTCCACTTCTTCTTCTGAGTTTATCCGGAGTTTTTTTTTCGGTCGTGATTGCGTTGTGCCTGTTTACAGCAGAGCTGCGTTCTTGCGCCGTTAGGCCGACACATCCGACTTCTGCGGGCATGTGTTGACCGGGTTAACCTTCCCAGGGGTTTCTTAGGACGTTAGACTCTCACTGTTGTGGTGTTATCTCCCATCCCAGCTGGCCCATATAGAACAGCCAAAGGCATCCTGGTCAGCCCTCAAGGGAAGGCAGGGGCAGACCATGGGCATTCCCCACCATCCAAGGAGGCTTCCATAATTGCAGAGCCGACACACAGCGCTCTGGTACTGGGCTCACCCAAGGAATCGTCACGTCCTGCACATGGCTGCTTAGCCTCACTTCCGTATATTGGGCCTTCCGTTCACCATAGGCTGTTGTTCCGGAAGCCAGAAGAATGCAGTCTGCAGATAACATCCACGTAGTGAGCTTTCGATTCGGACTTTCCACGTAATGGATTTGCTATCCAAGCAATATTCCATTTCATGCCTCTGTGAGGCTTGTGTAACCGACATGCTTGTTGCATGAAGTGTGACAGTTTAAATACTTCTTCATGCACCTTTAAATGTCAACCTGAATGTAGTTAAAGTAAGCTGCAGTCAACTTGAGCTTGTTGATATCTCCATAGAGCTTGTCCTCAAATGAAGCAGGTGTGGGTCAAAATATCTTTCTCTGTTCTGTATATATTGGGCACTCTTGCAGCAAATGTTTAGCTGTCATTTTACCAGTTCCACAATTACATTCATCGGTATCTCCTATCTTTAGTTTATTGAACAAGTGGTATTTCAGCCTGTTATGTCCTGTGCGGAGTCTGAAGGTTGCTACTTGTTCTCTTCGGTCGAGTTTGTAATATACATCATCCTTCTGGAGGCCTGGATGCTCTGCTTCCCATTTGGCTCTATAGGTGCTTTTAATAAACCTCTTTGCCTCATTATAGGTTATGTCTATGTCAGGCTGTGGTAGTCGTCCGCCCTCTTTTGCCAGTCTGTCAGCCTCTTTATTTCCAGGTATACTGCATTGTGATGGGATCCATTGTATTACAACTTTTTTGGATTTCTGGCATAGACCATGGAGTGCTGCTCTTAGGTCAGCTAGTTCTGTGCTGTTTTTGCTCTTCAGTATTGAGACAGCTGACTTTGCATCTGTGAAGACAGCTATTTGCTTCTCTTTATTTTCCTCCATCAAGAGCATTTCTGCTGCAGTTTTCAAAGCCTCCACCTCCGCTTTGAAGTTACTTGAAAATTTTCCAGTTGCCACTGACTGTGTTTTTTTCACTCAATTTTTTAAATTTAGGAGAATCCCTCCTCCTCAATTTTCTATTGAATTTTTGGCTGATCCATCTGTATATGCATGGGTCCAGTTGCTGCTTGGGTAATGTTCTTTTATGTAATTTAGGGTTATTTTTCTTCTTTCGGTTTTATTCTGAGTGTGGGACGCAGAGGTGTTTCCAAGGCACCAGGGCCGGGTTATATACTGGCCAAGACCTATTGACGTGTCCTCGTCGAGCGTCCTGGGCAACAGGTCCCTTCGGGGTCCTGGCTAAAGTCAGTAGGATCGGCGATTCCTCCAAAGTCGGAGAGTGTCTGCCTGTATAGCGAGGAACCACCAGTCTGCACACCAATAAGCCAGACGTGGGACAATGGATACTCACGCAGACCTCAGGTCCTGTATGACATCACGCTGATGTTGGACAACAGGATGCCTTCATCCGACATACAGGACTTCGCATTGGAGCTCAAGCCAACGAACACAAGCAAGCAAGCAAGATTCTGAGTGTTATTCTTCTCAATACCAGGAATGTTTTCTATCATCTCAGGCAGTTGCTGCTGTCTCCAAGCTGGGAAGTTGTGTGCATTGTAAATGGGCTTGGCTGTTGATATGTTAAGTATGGGCTCTTATCTAATCTTTCGTTTTAAAGCTTCTACAAAGTTGCTACGCTTCAGTCTTCCCTTTCCAAAACCATTAAACCTGTTATACATAGGGTGGTCTGTCATTATTCTAAATTTTTCTGCTTGTTGTTATGCTCTGCTATCTCTTCTGTCCTGCATTGGTTGTAAACAAGTGATCTTTTCTAGTTCATTAATAGGCGTTGTCTTCAGGCTTCCAGTTATGATTTACATTCCTTGGTTTTGGACTCTACTTATTTTGTTAAAGTTTGACTTAGCTGCTGTTGCCCAAGCTGCAATGCCATATTCCAGTACTGGCCTCACCCGTCCAGTATATAACTTCTTGAGAACTTTCTCATCTGCTCCCCACGTTGTACCAGCAAGCTTTTTCATGATTGCCATTCTCTGCCTTGCTCTTGTTCGATTTTTCTCAACCTGTGTCTTCCATGTCAGGCGACGATCAAAGGTGACTCCTAGATAGTTTGGATTTTCTTCATGGAGCAATATTTTTTCCATTCAATACCAGCTTAGGTTGCTGAGTTTTATTTGAGAGGGAGAACACTGTGCATGTTGTTTTCTCCTCACTTATCTTCACTAGCCATGATTTTGACCAGTCCTCTAGTGCTAATACTGTATTCTGCTGTTAGCTGTACTAATATATTCTTCAGATGTCCATATGGCTAGGTCATCTGCAAAGGAGGATGTGTGTACTCTGGCTGGAAAATTTTCCGTGATGTCATTTATATATGCTAGGAATAATGTTGGTGAAAGAACTCCTCCTTGGGGGACACCTTGCTCCAACAGCATCATTTTTCTTGTTTGTCCTTGTACTTTTGTCCTGGCAGTTCTGTTCTCAAGGTAGTGACTGATCCATTTATACATTTTCCCACAAACATGCATTTTTTGCAGTTTTACTTTCAGTCCTTCCTCCCATACTATATCAAATGCTTTTTCTAAATCTATCCAGACCGCTAGTGTGTGCTTTTTCTCTTGGAAGGCATCCTCTATTTCCTGAGCTATATAGGTTATTTGATCTTCAGTGGAGCTGTACTTTCTGAATCCTGCTTGGTGTGGTGTTATGAGTTGGTTTTCTTCCAGATGCCATGTTAGCCTGCCATTGATAATGCGTTCCATTAATTTTCCTACACAGCTAAGTAGACTGATAGGTCGATAGCCATTTGGTTCTTCCAGGTCTTTTCCTTTCTTTGGGACTGGTATTAGTATAGCTTCCTTCCATGCCTGTGGGACTATTCCTCTCTTCCATCTGTTATTTAGGACTGCTAGTAGTTTCTTCTTTGCCTTGGTGCCTAGTCCTATTAGCATTTCATTTGTGATTCCATCCTTTCCTGGTGATTCTTCTTTTTTAGGGTATTCATTGCCTGTTCCATTTCTTCCATTGTTAGATTTGCCATCATATATTCTGCTGCTGTCTCTGTATTTCTATGATGTATCTGCTTGTGTTTGATTGCTTTCTTCTGTTCGGTTGTAATATCAATGTGGTTTGCATTTGCATAGAGTTCCATTAGTACATTTGCTGCCTTTTTTCCTGTAAGCAAGGTATTTACTTGTTTAATTGTTATTTGTTTGTTTCTAGGTCCTTCATTGTTCATGGCTTTCACTAGTTTCCATAGTTTGTTTCCATCCTGTCAAAATTCAGGTTTTCTGTTTTTTCCCTCCAACAATCTCTTGTTGTTTGATTTACTGTTCTTTTATATTTTTCTGAGATGGCTTTGAGAGAGATGTTCGCTTCAGTTGTTTGTTTTCTCTCTGCTGTCTTCCTGGCATCTTCAACTTTGTCCTCCAAACTTTGTAGTTCTTCAGTCCAGTATGGTTTGTAGTTTTTCCTCGCTCCTCTTTGAATAGACTCAGTGGCTGCCTGTATTATTGCTCTGTTTAGACTTTCCACCATTTGCTTCTTGTTGCCATATCGTGTAGTTATGTTTTCACAATATTTGTCTGTTAGTATGGCAAATCTGTCCCAATCTGCTCGTTTGTAATTCCAGCGGGGCAAGGGCTTTTGCTCCTGTGGAACATACTCCATATTCATTACAAGCTTGATTGGTCTGTGGTCACTACCTGCTAATTGGTCCAGCACATGGCGATCGATTTTGTGGAGGATGTCTCCTGTGCAGAAAGCTAAGTCTGGAGTAGAAGTGGTAATCCATCTTCTGGAGTAGAAGCTCGGTGTGTCATCCGCTTTGTTGAGTAGATGGAGATTTGAGTCTATTTCCCAATCCTCCAATTCATCTCCTCTTTTGTCAGTATCTGGGTATCCCCATCTTTCTGAACGGCTATCAAAGTCTCCGACAATAATGCAGTTTGTGTCACTTATTTTCATGTTTGAGAGTGTAAGGTCCTTTTGCTGGGCCCCCCCCTATACAA
>JACEFZ010017956.1:0-69119 GCA_014155875.1 Cepaea nemoralis | reverse complement strand
AAACCCAAACCCGCGGCGGGGGAAAGAGACTCCAGACCAGGAAAAACCACCTATAGTGGAATTGGTAGAGGTTAACGGTCGTCAAGTGGAGTGTTTGTACGACACAGGACTGGACGGGGAGGCCGTGATTTCTGCGGATCTGGTACATCCAGAACAATTCACAGGTGAGACATGGGAGATACAGCCTGCGCAGAAGAGTGCTGTGGCCATGAAGTTGCCCATTGCTAATGTGGAGATTCGGTCAAGGTACGTCACCGGCACCATCAAGGCCGCTGTATTGACCGATCCGATTTTTCCAGTAATCCTAGGTTGCCGGTATGTCTTTCTGGGAATGCCCAGGGAGCTAATCCATATGGGAGCAATACAGACTCGCTCTCAGACGAGAACGGAAGAGGCAGAATCAATTGTGACTAACCCAATGCCGGGGGAGCTACGAACTGCCCAGAGTGAGGATGATACTTTACGTCCTTGCTACAGAAAGCTGCAGAAAAGTGCTGTTCCACCAGGACGGGGGCAGTACTACATGAAGAATAGGATACTCTACAGGAGAGCAGGAAGGGGAGACAACCTATACAGTCAGTTGGTCGTCCCGAAAGCTCACCGGTCCCAGATTCTTCATATGGGGCATACCATCTCCTTCAGTGGACATATGGGTATTGCCGCCACCATGCAGCGGATTTCCTGCCATTACTATTGGCCGGGAATGACAGATGGTGTGCGTCGCTATGTGAAGTCATGCCCTGAGTGCCAGAGGGTGGCAAAGAAACACTGGACAGCACCGGTGGTGTTGGGTGAGATGCCCATCATGAACTCTCCTTTCGAGAGGGTAGCCATCGATATCGTGGGTCCACTTCCCAGGACTAGGAAGAGGAACATGTATATACTCACAATGGTGGATTGCTGTACAATGTGGGGTGAAGCCACACCGTTGACCACGATTGACTCGAAAAGAGTGGCGGACGCACTGATGGAGGCTTTTATCAGATTAGGCTTTCCGGATCAAATTCTGACGGACAATGGGTCTCAGTTTTGTGGAAAACTCATGGAGGAGGTATTTAGGGTGTTTCACTCTAACCACATACATACCAGCACTTACCACCCTCAAGCCAATGGACAAGTAGAGCGTTTCAACGGCACGTTGATGACAATGCTCAGGAAACTAGCGCAGGAAAAACCTGATAGGTGGGATGAATATATCCCAGCAGCACTCTTTGCCTATCGGGAAGTTCCTCATGGCTCAACAGGACTACCACCCGCTACGTTGCTGTTTGGTCGTCCAATCAAAGGACCGTTGGAAGCCATGTTGAGGAGTTGGACTGAAGAGGGGACGTCAGAAGAAGTGATGTCATCCTATAAATACGTGGAGGAACTGAAAGAAAAACTCCACAAGGGATGGACTCTGGCAAATCAAAACTTGAAAAAGGCCAGGAAAAGACATGCGGCTTACTACAACCGTAGGTCTAAAGAAAGATCTCTAGAGGTGGGAGATAAAGTTTTGTTGCTACTCCCTACGGGAAACAACAAACTGGAGATAGGTTGGCAAGGACCATTTCCCGTGGAAAGGGTGATATCTAGAACCAACTATCAGATCCGGATCCGGGGAAAGTCGAAGATTTTCCATATCAATCTCTTGCGGAAATACGAAGAGAGACCCGGAGACAAGGCAGCTCACCTCATGGCAATGGCAGTTGCAGTGGAGACTGAAGTAGGAACCAGCGAGGGCAGGGAATATCCCTTGGTACACCAGGAAACCTATAGGGATGGGCAAGTGAACCCTGATCTGACCTCCCAAGAGAGGGAAAAGATAACCCAGTTTCTCAAGACTCATAAGGAGATACTGACTGATAAACCAGGACGAACAAGGGTGGTGGAGTTCGAGATGACTTTGACCACGCAGGAACCTGTTCGTCAAAAGGTTTACCCAGTGCCATTCTCTAAAGAAAAAGCCCTGGAGGAGGAGATACAGAAACTGCTGGAGGATGACGTGATTGCACCATCCACATCCCCATACAATGCAGGGGTAGTTTTGTTACGGAAACCAAGTGGAGAACACCGGTTGTGTATAGACTACTGACTTCTGAACAGTCACACACAATTTAAGGTGGAACCTTTACCGAATCCAACTCAGTTATTCGCTAGGCTCCATAAGACTCGGTACTTTTCAAAGGTGGATCTGAGTCGGGGTTACTATCAGATACCAGTCAAACCGGAGATTCGACCACTGTTGGCTTTCAGTACACCCAGTGGACACTACGAATTCAAGGTCATGCCCTTTGGACTCAGCAATGCACCTAGTGTGTTTACACGCATGATGAGGACTTTACTTGATCCTTTACAGGATCCGTCCATCATCTCATTCATGGATGATATTCTGATTTCCAGTGACAGCTTGGATGACCACTTACAATCCTTGGAGAGAGTGTTTAATAGACTCAAGGAAGCAGGGCTTACTGCTAGTCCAACCAAGTGCATGATTGGTTACCAGACTCTGGAATTTCTAGGTCACACCATCACTCCAGGACACATTGTCCCAGAAGAGAAGAACCTGGAGAAGATCAGAAATGCACCAAGGCCAAAAACGAAGAAGGATGTGCGATCTTTTCTCTCGTTGTGTGGGTTCTACCACAAATTTATCCCACATTTCACTGAACTGGGAACTCCATTGACGGAAACCTTGAAAAAGGGATTCCCGGACCAAATCATTTGGACACCAGAATGTGAGAATGCCTATAGTCAGTTAAAGGAGGCCTTGGTCAGCAAACCTATATTACAGCTCCCTGACCTTTCCAAACCATTTGTGTTGAGAACGGATGCGAGTGCGATTGGGATTGGGGCAGCCTTGTTACAGGAAGGAAAAGACGATGCTTCGGTTTTGAAACCTGTGGCATACGCAAGCAAGAAACTACTCCCGGCGGAGAGGAATTATTCAACCGTCGAGAGAGAGAGTGCTTGTCCCTCATATGGGCAGTGCAAAAATTCCAGCCATATTTGTATGGAGTTAAGTTTCGAGTCCAGTCGGATAATCAGCCCCTGATGTTCCTGGCTACTTCTCAGAAGCTCAACGCCCGTTTGATGCGAAGGTCGTTGTTACTGCAACCCTATAATTTCCCAGTGGAGTACATTCCTGGGAAGGAACATGTTGGAGCGGACTTCTTGTCAAGACACCCAGCTCCTGAAGAAGAAGATTGAATCATCTGGATTAAACTCACGGTGGAGAAGAGTGAGATGGACTACTCTCCTAAGAGGGGGCCTATGTCACATAATAGACCAACGTGATTTAACCAGTGATGAGAATAAAACGCGTTCTGAATTAGCGGCATGTTCGAGGCCAAAGGTTGTTTCAACAAATCCAGAAAATGTAGCGGCACGTGTTTACATGGGGTCGACAAAATGGGAACATTTGGAAGTGAGTGAGATGAGTCCATACATCGCTTTGACAGTTTATAAACAGGTCGGATTGAAAGCGGAAGTACTCAGCTCGGAAGAAAACAGTCCGTCTGTCATTTAGAATTTCCCGACATAAAACGGAAGGATGGCTGTGATTGTCACCCCTCGACAGAAGATTGGCAGCTTGTTGGGGAAACCCGTTGTTGTATCCATACGGTAACTCGCTAGTTTGTTGTGGGAGTCAAAACAAGTGATGACAACTCTGACAGTGACTAAGCCAGGGAAGATAGATTCTTGACAATGGATGATATGCCCAAATAACACCTGCAGGACCTCAACCACGTCACGTGACCAATTTTAGGAGGTTGCCAAAAACCATGATTGGAGAGGGGAGTTGAACTAAAACCGTGGATTATGATGGACGTGTTTGTGGGAGAGCTCTACAGTGTTAGATTAATTTAATATTAACTAGCATGTGTCGTTATGGCAAAGTGTAGCAGCCATCCCGGAATGAGGCGGTTTTGCATAAGGTAGTCAATATAGTCTATTTAGGCCTAATTAATATAGGCTGTAGCCTTGTTAAAACTAGAGTGTGATGATTAGCACTGTTAGTGGAAAACTAGCTAGAGTAGGGAAGAGATACTTGGCTCTGTTAGTTGAAAATAGATTAGTGAAGTGTTGATAAGCTTTACTAGTTGAGAATTGAGTAATGAGGGATAATTGGGATATTCCAGTAGGTGTCCCTGGTGGGCGGGGTTCCGCATTCTGTTTGTTGATTTTTTTTTCTTGTCTTGGCCTGATGATAACCAATGGGTTGAGTCATCTGTCCCTGACAGAGTAGGTTCATTGTATTTTACTGAGCAAGGGCCAATGGCAACGATCATCTAATAGAGATCAGTGACGGGGAGGCTTTCACCAGTTGTATGATCTATTTTACAGGTTCCCTCTGGTTGGAATGAAGAACCCGGAACCAATGAAAAATCCGATCCCGGATAAATTATGATGTAGAGAGATGGGCCAGCAACTTTCGCAACGGAAGAAGCTGATAAACATTGCTCGGTGGAGCTGAATGGTATAAGTATCCTACATGAGTGCATACCAATCGTTAACACACCTGAAGTGATGGATGTTCAGCCCACGTGGAACTAGATCAGTAGGAACTGATGGTCACATTAGATGAAACCAAACATTGAAGTGTAGTTGTTCCACGTATCAAGGAAATCAGAACTGTCAGACAATATCTAGTAAATAAAGCAAGCCATTTTTAGTCTAGACTATGACTGTTTAAGAGTGAAAATATAGAACATTTCGCTAGAAGAAAACGTCATGTTCATGAGACAGCGTTCCATTATTTTTTCACTGTGCGGAATTATGAGATCTTGGTTTTTCTAAAACTATTAGGAACCGTTGTGTTAGGAACAATAATAGTATTTTTCACGGATTATATTTACATGGGATTCAGATCTCATGGTCATCAGAGCTCCTGGAGGAGGACATGTCTGGAGAGAAGGACACGACTTCGGTGAGGTCCATTGTGATGAGTCTTGTGATGTCGTGTGATCCTTGCCATGATGAGTGGACTCTGAACATGAACTCTGTGGTCTGACCTATACATTTACATTAGAATACACGACACACATTTTATTCACATACACGTCTCATATACGTTACACTTTTCTTTTAATAAATTAATCGTTATTAATTTTTAGAAGCAAGAGTTGTTGAGTATGTTGCGTTGGGGAAGTATGAGAGGGGGCATAGTACGACAGTGAGAGAGTGATAGGAAAAGGTGTCCACGGGCTGATGGAGTGTGTTGGACGGAAGCTGGTGGATTCTCCAGAATATTGATAAGGGAAAAAATATTATAATGTGGGTGTTGACTCTCTTCACTCCAGGGACGACACTTTAAAGGAGGACACGACACTGAGATTGAACAACTTTTCGTCCATGTGGTAGTTGATGTCTATTCCAATGTCGTTGTTCTCGAAGGCATTCATCAGCATAGCTGAAAACATGAGGCTGAACAGTGTTCGTGCCAGGATACAGCCTTGCTTCACTCCATTGGTGAAAGGAAAGGGCTCAGACAGCTGACCATTATCCTAAACACTTGCCTGCATGCCAACATGAAATAGCCGCACTATTTGGACAAACTTTCGTGGACAGCCTTCTCTGCTGACTGTATCAAAAACCTTGGTAAGATCAATGAATGTGAAGAACATTACGGAGTTCTGTTCCTGGCATTTCTCTTGCAGCTGTCTTGCTGCGAAAATCATGTCAACAGTTCCTCGTTCTTTTCTGAAGCCACATTGACTCTCAGGAAGAAGACCTTGGTCGAGATGGACTTTGAGGCGATTGAGAAGAATTCAGGCGAGTATCTTCCCTGCATATGAGAGCAAGGAGATGCCTCACAGGATTAGCGGTTTCCTTTACGTTTGTAAAGGTGAACTATTGACGCGTCCTTAAAATTGTGTGGCATGATCTCGTTCACCCATACGTTTGTGAAGCTGCTCTATTAGAACCGGCCCACCTGCCTTGCATATCTCTGCTTGGATGGAGTCAGGTCCAGGCGCTATACCGCTGTAAAGTTGCTGGATGGCTTTGTTTACTTCCACTACGTTTGGCAGGTCATCAAGAGTATCATTAGTTGGGATTTGAGGAAGGCAGTTGATGGTTTCATCATAGAAGGAGGAGGTTGCATTTAAGATGTTGGGGAAATGCTTTACCCAGGGTTGAAGGATTTCTTTCTTATCGGTGACCAATGTTCTCCCATCTGCACTGAGGAGGGGAACTATGCCTGGTGATGTAGGACCGTAGACTGCTTTCAGTGAGTCGTAAAAGTTTTAACTTCTGATGGGAAGTACCTTGAAGAGAGTAGAACAAGAATTGCCATGGCAAGGGTAGTCTTTTGCAAAATGGAAAACATACTAACTAATAAAATGATGTCAATTTAATCGCGAAAAGGAATGTTGAAGTGCTACACAGAACCTGTACTTTTGTGTTGATGTGAAACGTGAACAATGAGGAGACAAGCTGAACAACATCTAATGGCAGCGGCTGTCACGTTTCTGGATGTTATGGGCTGTTGTTTATTTGGTTTGGCTGCTGACTGCCTACTCAACCATGACAGCACAACTCACGTTAGTCCATCAACAAGTCTATCACACCATATGAGGAGAACGACAACGCCTTTATTGTCGGCAAGCATCAGAAAACGTTAAGGAATGCAGAGGATGATCCAGTCTTCAGTCTTTCACATGCTACTCTCATTCACGCCTTGAGCTTACAAATCAAACCTACACAATTGGGTGGACTGTTAGGCAACGGAGCGTGAACTCGCCTGTGTTGGTGGTGTCGATGTGTCTAGGTGCAAGCAACATGGCCCTAACCTCCTCGCGTGTTCTAATGTCAAATCATTTGGGTATTACCTGTTGTAAAGTATCATAGATGCTCTGGCGCAGTCACTCAAAGAACCCTCAATAAGATCTGGAACTACATCACCGTGTATAGGCCATTGATGGCAAGCTACCCTTCTAACTGTCGGCTGGTAACAACTGTAAACTTGTGCCTTGTGTTCACGAAGGCCGTCACACAAATCTTGTCGTCTGTAGTGTACGCAGGCTGAAGCTCGAATGCCCCCAAAACTACCGTTAAGTAGTTATGCTACGTACTGTATGACGTGGCATTCGTTTATTCTCGGTGCTCCATTGTGCACCTTTCCAAAACTTTCTCAATTCTAATTATTGATGCACTCGCTCATCATTTTAACTCATCTACGCTGTCATCAGCTACATGACAGCGGCTTCTGAGGAAAATGCAAAGAATACCATGGACAGAAGAACCAACGAGCAAGTCCTACAAGAGGCACATGAAAACCGTACACTGATTAGAGAAATTAGACGTAGACAATCATATTTTGTTGTGCAAGTTTTGAGAAGAAATACACTGGAGAGCTTGGTGACAACTGGCTAGATTAAGGAGAAAAGAACAAGGGAGGGTGGCGAAGTACATATCTTGATGGCTTGACCACACGGCATGGTCGGGACAAGAGCACATGGCTGATCCACGACTCTGATGATCGTATAAAATGGCGAAACATGACCGCCCATGGTTACCGGTATAGCACATGATGGTGATGATGATGATGATGATGACGATGATGATGATGATTAATATTGACAAAACTCCATGTTTATTTACCAGCATGCAGTTATGTGTATATGCTGTAGAATTGCACTGAATTGGTCATCTTGCGCGTCATGTCTCTTCTATTTCTAGACATCTTGTGTTTGAAATAAAAGAATAATTCCCCTTGAAGATGCTTCCAATCTCGGGTGTTTGCTCGTTAGTGTTTGTGCATCGTTTTTATGAAATCACAGTTTTATTAATTGTTTGCTTTATTTTTTTTTTTTTTAAATTTGTATATTACTTTTTCAATCACCAACATATTTATTCTGTGTATTATTTTACTGGTTATATGTTACTTTATTCAATCACTAATTTATTAATTCTTTACTTTATGGTAATGGTGATACACTACTTTATTCAATCACTAATTTTTTAACACTGTACTTTGTTTACCGATAATACATTACCTTATTCACTTATTGTGTCAGGTCTTAGACAGATATGACTGAGCTACCGTATAACAGTAGAGGGTACTACCTGCTTTCTATTAGCGCGGAATGTTGGGCGGTGCTCACCAAATCCAACATCCCACATTATGAAAACGGCTTCGGGCGGAGGAGTGCAATTGGGACGGTAAAAGCCTTATCCTGGTGTGGGGGAATGCAACCTAAAGACAAAATGTCATGGCAGGGCAGACCAGGCCCTAAGCCGTGGTTGGCAAATGGTCTAGGATGGAAGCTGTAAATGGCGGACAGTGAAACGTATTGCTTTACTGATCCGACAGCTTCTGCAAACTTATCTTGTTCCAGGCGTATTGGTGTTACCTTTCCTCTGGAGTAAACTAGGCAGACCAATAGAGGGATCATTCTGCATGGACAACACATGGGCGCTAAATTCAACCCAGGCTTTGTGTTATGTAGAGGAATAACTCCGTTTTAATAACTATCGTCTGTCAAGATGGCAAAATGCCAGTCAGTCAGTCATTAAATAATCAACTTACTCTTTACATTAACTTACTGTTTACACATTACCTTATTCAATCACTAATTTATTCACTTTATACTTTTGTTTTTGACTTCTGTGTGGCGACAGGGTTACGGACACAATTCGCAATTTGGCAGGTTTTTATTTTAAAAAAATGAATACCAGTCGTTCAGAAGCAATGGCAAACTACTAAACGTAAACTTACCAAGAAATTACAAAAAGCCAAAAAATGTTGGGGTTGAATGCGACGTCCTGTAAAGGATATGCAGTTTACTTTTTCTTGTTTAACTACATTTTTTTACAGCCTGGGTCTGTGGCTTAGGCTATAGTGAATCCCACGATATATCGATTCCAGGGTTCAGAATAAGCTGCGACGAATTAGAAACAGACCGCTTTGCGTTGATTTTAATGGCTTGACGCGTCGGTCGTTCAGAATGCAGCGGTAAACTTCTGAACGCAAAAAGTTAGTCAGTTAGTCGCATTTCGAGATTCAAGGCATAGGGTTGCCCCATTATGCCCCGTTACTGTGATAGTGAATATCACACAACATGCTCCTCACAGCCCCATATTAAAAGTGGAACAGACAGGAGTCTCGACAAATCAACAGCCCGAACAGGTATTCAATGCATAATGCCGCTGCCAGAATGAATGCAAAATTTCCTTAGTAAATCACAAACAGCCATAAATGCTGGAGTTGATTGCGACGTCCTGTAAAGGACTAACTTAACATAACGTGATTCAGTCACCAACTAACTGATTCTATCAGCATTATCATCATCATCATCATCATCTTCCACTTCTGCCGTCAAGCTTCGTGGGGAGGTATAATTTGCATTCCAGCGCCCGGTGGGCGACACTGGATAGTGTCATTCCGTGTGGTTGTACAATGTCTTTGATGTCGTCAATCCATTTTCTTCTTGGACGTCCTCGTGGTCTCGTCGCAGATGATTTTTGATGTAAGGCTAGTGATGGTAGTTGTTGGTGTTGCATTCTGACGACATGGCCAAACCACTTGATCTTCTGTCTTTCAATAAATGTGTCACAAGGTATTGATTCCGCAGTCTGTCTGATAATGCAGCTTTCCGCTGGATGGAGAATACGACACACACATACACACACACACACACATACAAACACACACGCACACACACACACATCGTGATTGTAACTGACTCAGAAAGCATGCTGAGTAGGGTGAGGACAGGCAAGCTTCGTGCAGAGTGGCTTGCTTCGCTTCGGAAGTCACGGGTGACAAGCATCGTCTGGATCTTTTCTCCTGGGCATGCCGGTGTGCTGGGGAATGAACAGGCGGAAAGATTGGCTGGCTCGGCAAAACTTGGTGGAGTATTGATGCATGACAAGGCAGACGTGGTTGCGGCCTTGTGGGAGCATGTGTACACCTCGGAGGAGCAAATGGGTCACCATGGTCAGGCAAGAATACGACAGCGAGGAGTGACGAGGGGATCTGGCCGACGATCGACGCTCAGAGGAAAGGCGAGATGGACATATAATCAGATTGCTACTTGTACTATTAGTGTTTGAACTCTTCGCTGGCTGCTGAGGATGGGGACGGAAGATCTTAATCATGGATGCAGTTTTTCAGGATTACATATGTGAGATGAGATGCTTGAGGAGAGCTGCCAGCTTAACTTTCAGAGTCCGAGTAAGAAATCATGTTACCTGACAGACAGTAGGATCTACACCTTGCGCCACACATATTGAAAGACAGAAGATCAAATGGTTTGGCCATCTCGTTAAAACGCAACACCTTCAACTACCAGCACCGGCCCTAAATCAAAGAAGATCTGCTACGAGAGCAAGAGGACACCCAAGAAGAAAATGGATTGACGACATCAAAGACATTGCACAATCACGCGGAATGACACTATTCAGTGCCACCCATCGGCATCTGGAACGTGATCTAATCCTCCCCATGCCGCTTGACGGCAAAATATGATGATGATGAACATGGGTGTTGTCGCTGAAGCTACGGAGTTGATGATCTGTGCGATCTTTTTATCTATGCTGCGGATAGAAGACTAAACCATATGTTATAGAATCTGGTGCAATTAAGTTGATCCCCGTTTAGCTCCTTTGGCATTACTTTATTTATTCAGTAACTAATTCATCCTTTACTTTATTTCGCTTAATTGAGTTGAATTGAGATAAGAACCGACATTACCGCAGATAAATGTGTTCAACCATTAAATCATTTGGAAACCGAAGACACAAACTATAGACTGGCCGTTTATAAAAGCCAACTGTGCAAACAAAAACACGTAATAGTCAGTTTACAGTTACCGCGGTAGACAATTCAAATGAGTGTGAGAATATGTATGTTGTATACTTCATCGTGAAGGATTTATCGTATTGTTTTAGTTTATGTTGTTTGATTTCTGCAGTATGTACCTGGCGTGATATAGCGAAATATGCCAGGCAGTAAATCGTGCAATCTGTGTTTGTGTCTTTGTTATTCAAATTCACCGAAGGAAAACATTAATTTATTATGTCTTTACTTTATTTCACTTTTTATAAATAACTGTTCGACAACTGATTTATGTATTATTTACTGTAATTCACTGTTTATAGACCGCGTTAGCCATTAATGTATTCATTCTGTATTTCATTTGACTGTTTATAAATTCCTTATTCCATCATTAAGTTATTCATTAAACCAGGCGAGGGTAACCGTTTCGGTGTCTAATTAATCGGTGAACCAGGATTTGCCTACCCATCATGTGAAGATTGCGAGGAAGAAATCATTGATGATTCAACGGGAAAGACGGCGTTTACCTGCGAAGCGTTGTGGAAGGTAATGAGAACGGCAAAGGCACTGTATTCGTCTCCAATCGTCTAGACTTGTCTTGCCACTGGATTCAGATGGACTCAGACGAGAATGTGTGGTCGACGAATTGCGCAACTCTTTCTCACTTTAATCTGACTCAACGTGCAAGTCATTCTCTCCTGGCGCATCATGCATTCTTTGCCCACATTGTCAAAGAACATTTCGAGCCAAAATAGGCCTTACTAACCATTTTAGAACTCACGGCTCAAATCTTTTAACCCAACTGGATTAAATGAATAGTCATAATCATTCTTGATGGACAAACGCCAATCTCATTAGTGAAATTAACACAGAAGATGCAAACAATATTGCAGGATATATTGCCTGACACACTTCGCTGCATCTCTTGAGGTGCAAACGGCATAGTTATATCATATGAAGTGAATAAGTGAATTATACTTTGGCTGAAATACTATCAAGCATTCAATAAATCATGTGCCGTCTCCACAATGAAGGTTGGCTGCAATGGATCTCCAACACTGTCTGTCTCTCGCCTTGATTGTCACATATATCAGACTGCTGCATCTCGTTATGTTATCTTCCCACTTGTATCATTGTCTACCTCTTGCTCGCTTGCCTTCAACCTTACCCTCCAGTATCGCTTGTACTATCAACTATGTCACTAACTATTTGTTTAAGGTTACTTTAATTAACTATGTGTCTGAGTTGAGTTGAGTCAAATACCGACGTCATAACACTCGGGACATAGTTTAGTTTAGTTTAGTCGATGGATCAACATCACGGCACACGGGTGCAACCCATAAGTGCTCCGTTCTCCTCCTAACTCAAACCTGAGTCTGGAGAAGCTCAGCTCAGTGCACGAACTCCGTAGCACCGGCGAGGATCCTGAAATACGTTGAGTAGATTTTTAACTCGAAATTTTGCCCGGGCAGCGCCGTTAGGCTACTCTTTTTCGATTTCCAATCTGCCAAGGGATTTTTTACGTGCGCGACAATACACACGGGCGTCCGATCTCACTACGCAGAGACCAAGGGAAATTTTGTTACTAGAAGTCCACGTGAAAAAAAATCCCGGTCCTTACCGGGGAATGAACCCGGGACCTCCAGCACTCGAGGCGGACATCATACCTCGAGACCACGCAGTTCCCCCCCCCCCCCCCCACTCACACACATGGGGACATTCGGATCATTCCCATACGTGCTCTGTCTTCAACAGCCAGTGAAGAGTTCCAATACTGCTACCAGTTGCAGTCTGATTATGTCTGTCTGGCCTTTCCTCAGAGTCCTGAGTGTCGGCCAGATCATCGGGTCGGGAGAATTTTAGGTTTCCAGCGGAGAAGGGCGGGGGTGTGGGGGAGGGGTAGCGGGGTAGGCGTATCCCCTATCAAAGGAGATGTAAGACGCCTCCTTTCCTCCGTTAGTCTACGGGACACCCTTTGGCAAGGTGGAGTACCCGTTTAGCCCCCCCCCCCCCCAATAAGGGTTACGTGAAGCCATTGAAGCAGTGGTGGATGGAGTGTGAGAGCAGCCGACAGATAGTTGTTGGCTATGGTCTGCACTCTGCGGCGATAGGCAGATGACCTCATCAGTAGCGACAATGGTTATGGATACCGACTAGTACAGTCACTGCCCAGAAGAAAAGTAATGGCAAACTACCTTCGGCAAATCTTACCAAGAAACCATAACAATCATGAAAGAAAACATAATAAGAAAGAGATCTGATGGCGAGACACCCAGGCCAGGCAGATCAGATAACAATGGGGAAGAGTGTGACACAGGGACCAGTCCTAGTAATCGTGATGAAGGAGTTAATCCTGACTGTGTTACTAAGGAAATCCCCTGTGACAGACTAAGAAACAGAGTGAGAATAGGAACGTGGAATGTGAAAAGCCTGTATGAGGGGAAGCTTAAAGTAGTATGTGATGAGATTGAGAGGTTAAATATGCAAATTTTAGGAATTAGTGAACATCGCTGGAGAGGCAAGGGACATTTCACAACTGAAAATAGAAGTCTTTTCATTTATTCTGGTAGAGACGTCGGAGGCCAGAGTGGAGTGGCATTTTGTTTCGATAAAACAACTGCAAAAGCTTTAATGGGATATAACCCAGTTAGTGATAGAATCCTCACTATCCTCACTAACAGCAGAGGGGAACGAAATTAAAGATTTTTACAACACACTGCAAGACATATTAAACAAGATTGGTCATAATGATATAGCAATAATAATGGAGGATTTTAATGCGAAAGTAGGTACAGGAAGAGCTGAAAATGAGAGACACGTTTTAGGAAAATTTGGATTGGGAAATAGAAATGATGCAGGTGAGAAATTAATTGAAGTTTGCACAGAAAATGAGTTAACTATAGCCAACACACTTTTTAAACAACACCCAAGAAGATTCTTCACATGGAAGCCCCCGAAAAGTATTACCAAAAATCAGATAGATTATATTTTAATACAAAGAAGATGGAGATCAAGCATAACATCTACAAAAACCCTACGTAGTGCAGACTGTGATACAGATCATCAGTTATTAGAATCAGATCGGAAATTAAAACTCAAAAAGCTTACCCGAGGACCAAGGCCACTTCGTTTTAATCTCACAAGAATACCAGATGCATATAGCGTAGCAGTGACGAATCGTTTTGGGGTCTTGATGTCTGTACAAGAAGAAATGACACCCGTTGAACTGGCAGTACAAGCTAGAGATATCTTGATAACTGCAGCCAAAGATTTAATTCCAACCAAGAAAAAGCAACATAAGCCATGGATTACATCAGACACATTAGAATTAATAAAACAACGAAGGGAACTGAAACAGAAAGGAGATGAATCCGATAGCAGGATGAAGTATAAATCTTTAACTCGAGAAATAAGAAAGAACACAAGAAAGGACAACAATCAATATGTACAAGATTGCTGTACCAGAATAGAGCAATACCATAAGACAGGAAGAGATTACGAAATGTTCAAAGAAATTAAGTTATTGACAAGAAATGTTCAACTTCAATTGAATGTTATCTGTGATAAGATGGGAAATACCTTAACAGAATCTAGACAAATTCTAGAAAGATGGCAGGAGTACTGCAGTGGAATGTGTGATAAGAGTGACAGTGAGGATATGAATGAGATACATGAGCCAATGACAGCAGAGACAGAACCTGAACCCTCATTAGATGAAATTGCATGGGCAATAAAGAACCTGAAGAATGGTAAATTACCTAGATGTGATGAGATACCAACTGAACTAATTAAAGCAGGAGGAGAAGAAAGCATACAAATCTATCACGAGTTATGTAAAAAGATATGGAAATATGGTATATGGCCAAAAGATTGGAAGAGAACTGTCTTCACTCCAATACCAAAAAAGGGCAACCTGAAATTATGCACCAACTATAGAACTGTTGCCCTGATCAGTCATGCAAGTAAAATTCTACTAAAAATCATAATGGGAAGACTTCGTAAGAAAATGGAAGAAGAAATTAACGTGGTTCAAGCTGGATTTAGACAAGGAAGAGGAACAAGAGATCACATTACTCAACATGCGTTTAATAATAGAGAAGTGCAGAGAATTTAATGTAAACCTATTCTCATGTTTTGTGGATTATTCAACGGCATTTTACTGTGTACAACATCAGAAACTTTGGGAAATCATGAGGAATATGGGCTTTCCATCACATGTAATACAACTCATAAGAATGCTCTATCTAGACCAACAAGCAGCGGTTAGAATAGATGGCGAGACATCAGATTGGTTTGACATCAAGCAAGGAGTCCGTCAGGGATGTGTGCTGTCCCCCTATTTGTTTAACCTGTACGCTGAAAATATAATGAGAAATGTAAGAGACGATATAAACAGGGAGCTATGGGATGTAGTAAATATCGGTAGTCATGACATACCAGAGATTCGGTATGCTGATGTTACAATATTGCTATCCACAACACAGAATGGTATAGAAAACTTAATAGCCTCAACCCAATTGAATAGTGAAAATCACAACTTATACCTTACCATAGCAAAGACAAAGATAATGCATACAGATAAAACTACTATGGAGAAAGAAATATATGTTAATGAGGAAAAATTGGAGGTGGTGGAAAATTTTGAATATCTTGGGTCATTGATTACCAACAACTGTGACACAATGAAAGAAATTAAACGACGACTATCAATTGGTCTTCGGGGACTAAAACAGCTGAATAAATTATGGGATGGGACAGACAGAACTACACAAATTAGATCTTTAAGAGCATGCATCTTTCCTATTGCAACATATGCTGTGAGACCTGGACACTTACTAAACAAGCTGAACAGCACATAAATGCCTTTGAATATAAATGTTATAGATGGGTTCTAAGAATATCTTGGGGAAAGAAAAGAACAAATGCACCCATACTTCAGGAGCTGATTATTAAGAAAGTTGGCTATTAAAGACGATAAAACAAAGAAAATTGAAATATTTTGGTCACTTGAAACGTCACGAAAGTTTGGAGAGAACAATAATGCAGGGGTATATGCCTGGGAAGAGAGGAAGAGGAAGGTCAAAGAGGAGATGGGTGCAGGATGTGGCGGATGATCTCCAGATGGGTGTATCGGACGCGTAACATCTTGCTTATGATCGAGAGGTTTTCCGAAAGGTTCTTATGGGAGCGAGGTTCTGCAAAGGACATGCTACTGAATGAATGAGCGGGGGGAGGGGGGATTAACACCACAGATTGGTGTCATTGACCTATGGCTTGTGACAGAAATTAATATTACTAATGATGCCCCAACCGTCCCAAACTCATCAAACTGGTTGTAATGGAAATCAACAGACACAACGTTGTGATAACAAACTAGTGTTTATTGCTAATTTTATTGTTAATTTTGTGGGGAGTGCTTTTACATCCGTCCGCGGTTGTTGTTAGTGTGAACTGCATGTTCATAAAAATTGCGGCCTCTCGGTCGTTGAATTAACCGAGTTGCCTTATGCATTAATGTGTGGCTGCTGGTTTTCTAGTGACTGCTGCTTCAACCGAGAATGAACTGCATTTGTCGGGCGGACTTTCGTGTTGGCATTCTGGCAGCGGCATTATGCATAGTATATCTGTGTGAGCTGTTGGTTTGTCGAGACTCCTGTCTGTTCCACTGTTCACGTCGGGCAGTTAGGAGCATTTTGTGTGATATTCCCTGGCACTGAAACGGAGCATAATGGATCGACCCGTTGCCGTGAAGTTGGAGCCGCGTCTAACTATCTAACTAAATAACTCATTGCATTTTAATAGTTGTATTAATGTTCTATTAATTTCATTTCTAATATCTACATGTGCGTTTATGCCCACCTTTCTGCAGACTAAAGTACTCAGCTCAAGCATTCCCATGTTGGACGGTGGCCCAGAGGACAGAGCGGACTTGAATAAGCAGAGCCACTTGAGGTCGCCTCCTCGCGATGAAGAGGTTGGTCTATTTGTCTTTTGCCTTCTTGTTACAGTTCTAGCGTTTTTTGTTCTGATGGTTGTTATTCTTCGTATTCTTGTTTCCTTGATCTCTTGTTCTATTTCCTTTTCCTTCAACATCTTTTCTTCTTGTTGGTCTTCTTCTTCTTCTTCTTCTTCTTCTTCTTCTTCTTCTTCTTCTTCTTCTTTTTCTTCTTTTTCTTCTTCGTCTTTTTTCCCTCTTACTTTTTTATCTTCCTCCGCCCTAATGCTTGGTCGGCAAGCTGTCTAGGATCGAAGCTAAGACAGGTGGACAGTTAGAGCCTTGCTTTGCTCATTCGACAGCTTCTGTAGCTTGTCTTCTTCCAGATGTATTGGTGTTACCTTTCCTCTGGAGTAACTAGGCAGGCAACACATGGTCTCTACAATTCAACCCCAACTTTGTGCTATTTTCGAAGCACAATGTAACAAACTATCGTCTGTCAAGACAGCCAGGTGCCAGTACAGACTAATATTTGTGTAGACCAATTAATTACCACTATAGTGATGACCAATTACTGGTGTGATCAGTAACACACATACCACCTTTACTTCCCAAGATATTTTAGACTAGGTCCTGGCAGCCCATGAGAATTTGAACCCACAACCATCCAGCCGACAGCCAAGCGTCTAGGACTACGTAACTGCATCTCCTAGTCACTCCTCCTACCTTTTCCCCCATTACCCTTATCCATCTCTGTGGCGAAAGGGTTACCGACGCACTTCGTAATCCCGCGCATCGCGTTCGAAACATCACTGCGGGAGAGTTGGCATTCGATCGCTTTGCTTTGGTCTTAATTCAATGGTATGAGTGCTAGTCGTTCAGAAAGGAATGGCAAATTACTGAACGAAAACTTGCCAAGAAAACATTACCATTGCTGGGGTGGACTGCGACGACATGTAAATGATATGCAACTAACTATCCCGTTCAGTCTCAGAAGTGAAGTTATAATTCCCATCGCAGCCTCAGATTAATAATTCTTTGACAAAATCAGCCACACTTCTGACATTAATCTTTATATATATATATATATATATATATATATATATATATATATATATATATATATATATATATATATATGTAAAACTGTCATTTACTGCCAATATAGTACCTTGCGGTGTATGGCAGAGGGGTCTTTGAGCCTGAGGAATAAAGGCCGCCTGGCTAGTGCAGTCGCCGCGAACTGGCAGGTTAGGATTTTCTTTTTGCCCCCGACAGAAAAAAATCCGACACCTTACCGAGGGATCGAACCCGGGCCTCCCGAATGAGAGTCCGGCGTTCTAGCCTCTCGGCCAGCCGCTCCTCTCTCTCTATCCCTCTCTCTCATCTCTCTCTCTCTCTTCTCTCTCTCTCTCTATATATATATATATATATATATATATATATATATATATATATATATATATATATATATATATCATCATCATCATCATCATCAGTGCCGTGCCGGCTGGCGTAGGCTCTCCACAGATCTCGGTCTTTGGTGTTCTGGATCAACTCTGCTGATGATATTCCTCCATGCCACCGTCTCAATCCGTCCAGCATCATTTCTCTTGGTCTGCCTCTGCCTCTCTTCCCCTCGATCTTTCCAGTTGTCACGATGTTCTCCAATGCCTCTCTTCTCATCACATGACCAAAGAAAGCTGTTTGTCTCTTTCTTATTGTTGTATATAGTGTTCTAGTTTCATTAGCCTCTTTCAGGCAATCGTTGTTAGTTACTCTGGCAGTCCAAGGAATTCGCAACATTCGTCTTAAAAACCACATCTCTGTTGCTTTCAAATTCTTCCTAATTTGTTCATTTACATTCCAAGATTCGCTGCCATACAGCAAAACTGATTCTATATAGCATTTTAGCACTCTCTTTCTTACATTCATTGATAGCGACTTATTGCATAAGATACTCTTCATTTTCTGAAATGCGGCTTTTGCCTGCCCTATTCTGCTCTTAATCTCTGTTGTACATCATTCCATCTGATGTTATAAGTGCCCCTAGGTATTTTAAAATTATCCACTTGGTTGAGAATTTCTCTTCTATTTCTATGTCACTTTTGGTGTCCCCATTTTCTTTGATACCACCATTGTTACTGTTTATATATATATATATATATATATATATATATATATATATATATATATATATATATATATATATATATATATATATATTGGAGGTCAGCATGGCCGAATAGGATAGGAACGCTTGCGTCTTAAACATCCGGTGTGCTGATGTCGAGGTAGTGGGTCCATCCCATACGCCGGTAAGTTTGACCTAACATGCTTACTTCTCGTCTTTGACTTAGGAACGTAAATTACAAGTACCTCTGAAGTCGGAATGGGTTCGTCTGATGGTGACGGACATAGGTAATATAGAAAGCAATTCCACACCCAAAATTCAGTCCAGTGCACTAGAAGTATTATTACGTGTATGGACTACGCTTGAGTTCAAAACAAGAGAGCTCAAAACAAAATAAAAAGTTGCACAAGTGCAATTTAGATAATATAATGGGACATGATTGCGATTTGTGCAACGAAATATACAAAATTATCTTCTGTTATGTCAATGCAATGTAAACATGATTGTATTTATTGTATGTTAGATATTATGAGAACAAGTTCAATTTAGCTAAATATGTAATGAAAGGAACCATGTGTTTGATAGGATGTTTAGTATTAAAAGGACACAATTATTGCTTACAGAATAAATAAATAGGGGACACAACTGCGTTCTGTGAGTGTAAACAAGAACAAGATATTAATATTATTTTGGGATATAGTAAGAAGAAAACGGCGCAGTGTAATTCGAGATGTAATGTGAAAACGAAATAATGATCTAATTTCATCCATAAAAGGGAATTGTGACTGCGTTTGAGATCTGTAAAATAGACATCATTTGGTCGTGTTGTCTCCCCTAGTGCCGGCTGATTGAAATTCTACAGAAGAATGACGGCGAAGCGGGGACAGATTCCAGCGAAGACACGGATCCCAGTGACAGCGGTCGAGGAGGTAGTGAGGATGAAACCAGTCACAGAGGGTGTGGCATTGATCACGGTATGTATTTAACAAATATTGTTTCACGGTTTTCCTTTATTATTCTGCTAGTGCCGTTGTTTTTTCTCCAGTGGAGAATAGGCGCACAACAAACTAACACTTTGCTATTTTATTCTTTCCTGTAGCATACAACTCCCTCTAGTCCTCTCTATATTATTCTTCCTTTATTTCTCGCCTCCCTGTATTTCAGTCCCCTTCTGTTTCTTGTGCCCATTGGATTCCGGAAGGAAAACCATTCTACTTATACTACGAGGAGGCATAAAATGAAACCCTTAAATATATATTTTTGATGAATGAATATATTCTGAAGAAGTAAAGAACGAATGTATCATTTTCGACGTAGTCACCAATGCGTTCAATTCAAGTCCTCCAGCGCCGATAAATTGCTTGGATCTTTGTAGAAAAATCGACTCTGTGGTCACGTCTCGATGTCCCCGACCCGGTCGTGAATAGTCTGTCATAGAAGTCACGCCGTTTTGAAACTTCATACTCCACTCATACACTTGCTGGACTGATAAGCATACATCACCATACTGGACCTTCATTCGCCGATGAATTTCTATAGGTTTCACCCCTTCGCCAATTAAAAAAAAAAAAAACGGATAATAGTACGCTGCTCTGTCTTGGTGCATGTCAACAGTAGGGCGGCAGGGTTGTGTCATACTATGTTACAAGAGGCGGACGCGTCAGGCGGCACCGTAAAGGGGCTTCACAATTGGCTGCATTTTTTTTTAAAAAAACATGTAAGGGGCAGTATTTCGAAGGCTTGCTTCATACTGAGAAAATCTACAGCACGGTAATGTGTGGCGGCCATCTTGAAACTGTCCTTATGACGTTGCAGTGTTCGTCTACACTGTGGTGTCACTGTTGATATCCATAACAACAATATTGACAGGTTACAAGACGATGGTATTAGTGTAATTTATATCACACTTTTAATGTTTTCACATGAAGTCCCCTCGTATTAGCTTGTTTTCTCAAAGTCTGGTTTGTATAGCCCTGACGCTATGTCTCGCCACAGATTTCCGTCCGTATTGTTCTGGATCAGTTTTACCGATCATATACCATTGTTTTAGACCACCCAGCATCATTTATCTGTCTGCCCCTGTCTCTTGTACCGTTGCTGCTGCCATTCTTCAATATTCTAACCCTTCCCAGTTTCATTTCCTCCTGTATGATCCATGCATCAGGAAGTCTTCACACCCATGCATTGATCTTCGTTCGGATGGACCCCAGCTTCTTATTCTAGAAACTATCAGTTCTGCGCAATCCACTGTGAGATTTAATATTATAATCAATATAGGAATGCAATGCGTAATCCCACATATCGCTTTTAAAACACAGCTGTGGGCGATTTTAAAGCTGACCGCCTTGCATTGGTTTCTTTATAACGGTATGAGTGTCTGTCGTTCAGAAAGCTATGGCACACTACTGAACGTAAACTTGCCCAAAAAATTCACAAACAGCCAAACAAATGCTCTGGTTGACTGCTACGTTCTGCAAAGGATATAAACTAACTTCAATTACATCTCAAGTTTTAGCAGATGAAACAATACAGAAAACTCAAGACCTCTGCTAATCGACATTACATGAATGAATGAACGAACAAGCGAGCGAGCGAGCGAGCGAACGAACGAACGAACGAATGAATGAATGAATGAATGAATGAATGAATGAATGAATGAACTGAACGAACGAACGAATGAATGAATCTTGAACCAAATAATGAACGAACGAATGAATGAATGAACGAACGAAAAACCTCGAAAGGACGAACAAACAAAAGAATCTCGAATGAACGAGTGAACTAATGAATGAGTGAATGAATAAACGAACGAAAGAACAAACGAATGACCGACAGAGCGACCCACCGACCAAACGAACGAATGAAGGAACCAACGAACAAATGAAAATATGACCGACAGACAACCCGAACAAACAAATGAACGAACGAACGAGTGAACTAATGAATGAATGAACGAACGAACGAACGAACGAACGAACGAATGAATGAATGAATGGACGAACGAATGAAATGGATAAGAGAGGATAATACGAACAAAATCCTGCGAAAACACCATAGAAAAGTACACGCAAAAGAAAACAAACTAATTTCTTCTCCACATATTAAAACATAAACACCCACACGAATCTAAAAAAGACACTAACAAAGTGCAACTATTGCAACCGTATGCTCCGCTGGGAATCGCAAAAAAATCGAACAAGATAAATATGCTAAGATATATATGTAGTTTATAATCAGAGCGACGACATCAAAAATGGACGCCTTTGGCGCTACGGTGTAATATTAATTTATTCCCCGATTCACTTTCGTTCTATGGGTAATATGGGAATACGAGGCTGTGCCATAGAATGTTGTACAATTTGGGAAGTAGTCAAAAAAGCATAATTTCGGTTTTAATAGCGTTCTGTAGGCGCGAGAACAAGGTTTCTATAGAGATAGGTTTATTCAGTGTGAAATATTGTGTCCGTATGTGACCTGGGAGGGGAAAATGAGGTTATGTACAGGTTTCTGACTCAGGGGTATTTGTTTCTTTGTTTGTTTGTTTTTGTTTTTGGTATTTTTTTTTTTTTTTGTAATCATCATCAGAGGGTTACTTGCAAAACGCCGCTGAATTCACGGAGGTGTATCGATTTCTTGCAATTTCTCGTGCATTCTCATGCATTCTCGTGCATCCACAAAATCATATTCCAACGAAAGGTCACAAGAGATAAAGAATGCGCTCGCGCGCGCGCGCGAGAGAGAGAGAGAGAGAGAGAGAGAGAGAGAGAACAAACAAAGACACATTGTACACACCTTGTAATGGTATGCTTCGAGCAGAGTGGCAGAATTCCATTAAACAATCAAAAATAGAGAGAATCTGTTGGATTTTCTCCGACATGCTGTGTGGTGGGAAATAATCAGACGGACAGATTGGCCGTGTCTGCACCGCTAGGTGGGGTATTGGTGCATGATAAGGCAGATGTGGTTGAGGCCCTTTGGAATCGTGTGTACAGTGCAGAAGAACGAGTAGATCCTCGCGGCTTAAGAGAATGGTACTGCAGGGAGTGACCAGAAGATCTGACCGACACTCAAGACTCCGAGGAAAGACTAGACGGACACATAAACAGACTGCTACTGGTAGCATTAGTATTGATGCTCTTCGCTAGCTGTTGAAGATGAGAACGGAGAACATATAGGAATGTACCGAGTGCTATGGTGTCGGTTCTTGACTCAACTCAACCTTACAAAGAAGTCATTCCAGGTGATCAGGCAACTGATGGATGTAATGAATAGGAATTATACATAATAATAATAATAATAATAATAATAATAATAATAATAATAATAATAATAATAATAATAATAATAATAATAATAACAGCAACAACAACAACAACACATGGTACCAATACTAAAGAACAAACATGTATCAATAGTTCCTAAGAATGCACTCTAAAACACAATATTTCTACCAACTCTATGCTACCAAAGCCAAACCAGGACAATGACAGAAAATGAGAAAAGAAAATCACAACAGCAGAAATGAGACTCCTGACAATACTAAATGTATCAAAAAGAGAGACAATCAGAAATGAAATCAGAACTAAAGTAGGAGTTATAGCAGCGCTAGATTTTATTAGAAGGCAGCAAGTCAAATGGTTTGGCCATGTAACTAGGTTATCAACTAACAGTATACCACAACAAGCAATAATGTAAGGACCAAATGGAACCAGATGAAGAGGCCAACCACGTAAACGATAGATGGAGGGAATAGTACAGTCCATGGGAATCTCGACACACGAAGCCCATAAACGGGCATTCTCCCGTTGTTTATACTTCACCTCGACACCGCAAAGTACAAGAGGAGTAAGATGATATGGGTTGAGATGATGAATTATATAAATAATAATGACAATACAATTACTTTAATGAATAGACATCTGTAGCATGCGCCCTGACAAGATGCAGCGAAACATGTCAGGCAATAAACTATGCAGTCTATTGTTTGAGATATTTTGGTCACTTGAAACATCTTGAAAGTGTGCAGAGAACAATATATGTCCGGGAAAAGAGGAAGAGGAAGACCAGAGAGAAGATGCGTGCAGGATGTGGCGGATGATCTCCATATGGGTGTATCGGACACTGGGCGTCTTGCTTATGAAAGAGAAGTTTTCCGGAAGGTTATTATGGGAGAGAGGTTCTGCAAAGGACTTGCTACTGAAGAAATGAATGCATTGTTTGTGTATTCTATATTCAAATTTACACTTAATTTTGTAATATTTAATTAAGATAATATAATACTGCAATAACTATACCTTTTCTGTGATCATACACTCCACAGAACACCCTGGCAAACTACACCATTCAAATTATCATCGCGGACTTCCACCGTCATCAGACAGCAAACACAAACATCAGCCTTATCATCAACAAAAGCTTCTTCCGGCAAAATCAACATCAAAATCCTCATTGTACTCCACAAAAGGAAAGCCATCTATGCAGCCGGGACCATCAAAACGAAGCTCGTATACTTCCGATGTTGACTCGGAAGTATCCGGAATCCGAGGGTCACAAAGTAGATTAGACAACGAAAGAGCCACGTCAGTTGGGAATCAAAGTTATCCTTCCTCTAGAAGCATTGACAATTCAGGAAGATTATCCAATCAATCTCTTCCATTCCAGTCACGTGAGAGAACCAGTTCTCAGAAGCTAACAAAGGATTCCGCGAATCGTTTAGGGGCTTCTTCAGACACCATCCACGCTCCAATACAGACTTTCCATGGATCTTCCAGTGGGCGCTTGCAGTCAGCGCCCAGTGTGGTCAACCACAGCAAGGGGCGGCAGTTATACCCAGCCTCCAACAAATCGTATGCAACGCCCTCTCGGCAGTACAAATACTCCGACAGAGCGTACCCCTTGTCTGAAAGACTCGGCTCTCCGACCAGTCTCCCCGAGGATGATGACAGAACGACTACATCTGGGAGTTATACTGTCAATCCAGAGGAATTACGTGATGATTTACACACGCTTGTCCTCCATGATACAGTGGTGTGATGCCAGTATGTGTTGTTGTTATTATTATGTTCATTGGTATCGTCGTCAGGTGCCATCGCCGCGTTGAAGGTAGGCGGTACTGAGTCCCCAACATCTTGCGCACTGCGTCATCACGGTGCGTTCGCACATCCTTCTCTTCCACTCGTCACATACACACTTCACTACATAACATCCTTTAACTCCCTCATTACATTAAACTCATTCTGTCATAACCTATTGTTCCTTTAATGTAATATTCATTTGGGTATAAGAGATATAATAATAACACGTTGGCACTGGAAGATTTAAAGTCCCAGTTGGGATAGCGCTGCTTCAGATACCTATATAAATGGACAAGAGTTAAAGTAACAGTTGGGATAGCGCTGCTTCAGATAGCTATATAAATGGACAAGAGTTAAAGTAACAGTTGGGAGCCAAGTTCCCTTCCTCGTCTGGTATCTGTTGTAATGAAGCTGGGTTCGTATAGAGCTGCACTGGTTGGACAATAACTGTGCCATCGACGAACCTCATGATGCGCTACTTGGAATAGTCGATATTTTGAGAGGAAGGCAGAGAAGTAAATAGTTGGATGACTTGGTCACTTGGTATGTTCAAGACAAGACATCAGTGCTGATCCCCGACACTGATTTTCGCGTCAGATGGCGAGATATGACCACCCACGCGTATTGACATTGCACTTGATGATGCTGTCTTTGTTTATGTTTTTGACTTTTGTATTTCGTAAGAAACTTAGGTCCTACAGTCTAATCTATTTCATTTGCAGCCATTATCATCATCTTTATCATCATTATCATCTTTATTAACATAATCATGATTTCTATTTTCAAAATCATCAGTGTCATTATCATAATCATCATCTTCATTACCATAATCATCATCTTCATCATTATCATCATTATCTTCATTATCATAATCATCATCATCATCATCATCATCATCATCATCATCGTCATCATCATCATCATCGTCTTCTTCATTCATTGACACCTTGCAGTCTTAACAGACGACAGTTTGTGCTTCAAAAAGGTATAATAACTATTACCCATGGCGGTAGCGTATGTGATTGTTAAGGCCAATTCGCGCTGTAAATGTTCGTCCACAGTGGGTGCATGTGAACACGTGGTCATTTCCACCATCATGAACTATCTTACGTCTCACACGCTAGGTGTGTGACTTATCTGCAATAATTTCCTTCTTTGTTTCTATTACATTTCTGATGTTTGCCCTCCATGCAACACGTTCAGCGGCCACTTCCTCCCAATGTGCATTACCAATGCCTGTATCAACCATGTCCCGCTTACACACATCTTTGTATCGTAGTAGAGGCCGACCCTGATATCTCTTACCCATCTGTAATTCACCAAAACAAGATGTCCTTTGGTATTCTACCATCATCCATCCTCCTAAGATGTCCTATCCATCTAAGTCTACGAAGACTGAGCATGGAATAAACCGTCACACAACCTGATCTTTCCAATACTTCAGTATTTGTGATTTTGTCTTGCCACTTAATACCAAGAATTCTTCGCAGACACCGCATATTAAAGCTATTTAAATGTTTCTCTTGGTATGAGTAAGTTGTCCAGGCTTCACTGCCATAAAGAAGAGTACTAAGGGCACAGGCTTGATAGACAAGGACTTTTGTTTTGTCAGTAAGCTACCTGTTCTACCAGACTCTTTTTCTTAACCTGTTCATTGTTGTTGCTGCCTTACCAATCCGGATGTTTATGTGCTGATCTAGGGATAATTTGCTATTTACCACTGATCCTAGATATTTAAAATGGTCTCTAGTTCGGCGTCGTCAATAAAGATTGATGGTACCTCATGTGCACCTTGTGACATAATCTGTGTCATCTTTTTGCTAAATGTTAAACCAAATTCAGAACAAGTATTGGAGAATGCAGATAGTAGACATTGTAATACTTCCGCAGAGTGGGTCGTAACTGCAGCATCATCTGCAAAAATCTCTGATCAGTACCCTCCTAATTTTGGTCTTGGCCTTCAATCTCTGAGCATTTTAGAGGCCGCCATCTGAGCGTGAGTGAATGTATATACCACCATCCTGATCACGAAAGGCATATTTCATTAGAAGTGAAAAGTGTATTCTAAAGAGGGTGGTAGCTAGTACACAACCTTGCTTAACTCCACTCTTGATTTCAAACTCTTCTAAAGTTCCACCATCAAACTTGATTATACCCTTCATGCGTGTGTGGAACGATTCCACGATGGACAGAAGTGTTGGTGGGCAGCCAATCTTCTTTAGTGACTTGGACAGACCCTCACGACTGACAAAATCAAATGCCTTTGTGTTGTCGATGAAGGCAATAAACAGTGGTTGATTCTGTTCACGGCATGTTTCTTGCATTTGTCGCAATGAGAATATCATATCAATGGTAGACCGGTTCTGTCGAAAGCCGCACTGTGATTCGGGGTAGACTTGATCTCCTAGGATTTCAAGTCTACACAGAACAATTCTGGCAAATACTTTTCCAACAATACACAGAAGTGAGATACCCCTATAGTTGTTGCAGTCGCTCCGATCGCCCTTGTTCTTGTACAGTGTTATGATGCTTGAATCTTTGAAATCCTGTGAGATTTGTTCATCTCGCCAGCATAGCTTTATTAGTTGGTGGATCTGTACAGTGAGTGTATCTTGCCCACTCCTGATAACCTTACCTGGAGCCTTGCCTGATGCAAGTTCATTTATAGCACACTTAACTTCTGTTATGGTGGGAAGTGTGTCCAGGTGGTTAAGAGTTGGTAGAGCCTCTATGGCGTTGAGAGCATCATCCGCTAGTTTGGTCTCACTTGAGTAAAGCTCCAAATAGTGCTCTACCCATCTATCCATCTGCTGTTTCTTATCAGTGATGATTTCTCCATTGAGGGTTTTCAATGGTACAATTCTTTTGATCATTGAACTACAGGCTTTCTTTATCCCTTCATACATGCTTCTGATGTTTCCCTTATCACTTGCTATTTGAATGGCCTGCTATTCAGATTTTGTCCTAGCCCCAAGCACCCATTCAAGCAGGTAGGCTGTGGCGGATGAGCACCCAATTGGCCAGTGGCGGGCGGTAGCTGATCAGTGACACCTGTAGGTGTCTCCCACCGTGAGAGGCAACGCGTGGCGCCCCATGTCTACGCCAATTGATCGGGACTTATAACCCGTAACATGTGCCTCTCGCTTTGATTCCGAGACCGGTTAAGACCAGGGATGGAGCCTTTCCATAGCACAAAGTCTGGGCTAAAATATAGAGACCATGTGTTGCCCATGCAGCATGATCCCTCTCTCGGCCTGCCTAGTTTACTCCAGAGGAAAGGTAACACCTAAACATCTGGAACAAGACAAGCTGCAGAAGTTGCCGGATCAGCAAAGCAAGCTCTAACTGTCCGCCTGTCGGAGCTTCGATCCTAGACCAGCTGCCAACCAAGGCTTAGGCCTGGTCTGCCCTGCCATGACATTTTGTCTTTAGGTTGCATTTCCTCGCACCAGGATAAGGCTTGTACCCTCCCAATTGCGCTATTCCGCCCGAAGCCGTTGGCACAATGTGGGGTGTCGAGTTTGTAAGCGCCGCCCATCGTTTGGCGCAAACAGAAAGCAGGTAATACCGTCTATTGTCATACTGTTGCTCAGTCATATCTGACTAAGACCTGACAAATATCATCTTCACTATCATCATGAATTTCATTCTCATCATCATCTTCATTATTATAATCATCATCTTCATATCCATAATCATAATCATCATCATAATCATCATCATTATCATCATCATCATCGCATTATCATAACCATCATCTTCATTATCATCATTAAGAGCTTGCATTATCGCCACTATCATCATTATTACCATCACGATCATGTGCCCTAGTCAGGCTGGCATAGGCGATCATGTCTCTCCACAGATCTCGGTCCTTTGTGTTCTAGATAAACTTCGCTGATGATATTCCTCCATGCCATTCGTCATTGAGATGACCGCGTGGGGGACTGAGCACCCATGTCGATTACCCACAGAGCGGAGATATAGATAGTGATAAAATAACATGTCTGAGTCCATCCAGTATCATTGCTCTTCGTCTGCCTCTGTCTCTTTTCTGTCTGATCTTTCCTGTTGTCACGATGTTTCCTATTGCTCTCTTCTCATCACATGACCAAAGAAAGTTGTTTGTTTCTTACTTATTGTTGTGCATAATGTTATAATTTCATTAGCCCCTTCAAGGCAAACGTTGTTGGTTACTCTGGCTGTCCACGGTGCTTCAGAACATTCGTGTCTGGAACCACGTCTCTGTTTCTTCCCAGTTCATCCTATTTAGTTTTCGTATATTACATGGTACATGATTCACTGCCATTCAACAAAACAGGTTATATTTATAATGCAAAATGAAAATCAGTGTAGACGCCATCGTAAATGTGGGTTGATTCGTAAGGAGATGTTTTGGTTGACGGGTTGTTGATGACTTGGCTGGTTGATTTGTTCGGTAGGAAGGTTGCTTTATTTGTGGGTTAGTTGATTGAGGTGAACGTTGTTTGATGGGTGGGTAAGTTAATTGGTTGGTTGATTTAAGGGTTCGTTGGTGTCTTGATAGAACGACTGGTTTGATGGTAGGGTTGGTTGGTTGCTAGGTTGGTTGGTAGGTAGGTTGGTTGGTAGGTTGGTTGCTTGTTAAGTTATTTGGTTAGTGGGCTTGTTAAGTTATTTGGTTGGTGAGCTGGCTGGTTAGTTAGTGGCTGTGTTGTTTTATTTGTTCCTTTATTATATGGTGGGTCGGTTGGTTGGTTGTAGGTCATGGGTTGTTGTTGTTTGTTTGTTGTTGTTGTTGTGTTTTGTTTTGATTTTGAGTTAGAATATGAGTTCGTTGGTGGGTGGGCAGGCTTATGAGTAGATGAACAGGTTGATTGCATGATTTATTTTCATTACTTGGTTGGTAGGTTGTTGTTGTTGTTGTTGTTGTTTTGTTTTTTTGATTTTTTTTTGGGGTTTGATGGTTGGTAGGTTTGTTGGTTGGTTAAGTGGTTGGTAGGTTGGATGGTAGGTTGTTTGTTTGGTAGGTTTGATGGTTTGTATGTTTGTTGGTTGGTTAGGTGATTGGTAGATTGGTTAGAAAGCGGGTTGGTAGGTTTGTTGTTTGGTAAGGTTCTTTGGTTGCTAGATGGTTGGTAGGTTGGTTGATACGTTTATTATTTTGGCAGGTTTACTGGTACGTTGGATGGCTGGTTGGTAGGTTTGTTGGTTGGTTGGTTTGTTGATTGGTTAGGTGGTTGGTAGATTTGTTGGTTGGTAGGTTTGATGTTTGGTAGGCTGGTTCGTAGGTTGGTTGTTTGGTAGGTTTGTTTGTTGGTTTTTTGGTATGTGGTTGGTTGGCTGATAGGTTTGTTGGTTGGTAAGTTTGTTTGTTGATGGTTGGTAGGTTGGCTGATTGGTAGGTTGGCTGGTTGCTTTGTTGGTTGGTTGGTTGGTTGGTTGGTTGATAGAATGGTTGGTTGGTAAGTTGGTAGGTAGGTTGGTTGGTAGGTTCATTGGTTGGTAGGTTCGTTAGTTGGTAAGTTTGTTGGTTGATTGGTTGGTAAGTTGGCTGGTTGGTATATTATTGGTTGGTTGGTTGGTTATTAGCAAGGTTGGTTGGTTGATAAATTGGTTGGTTTGTTAGTTGACTTTTGAACCCTCTTAAAGGGAGATATGTAACTCTTAAGTCCTGTGTATTATGTCCGGATCATCTGAGCCATGAAAAAGACTTGCATCTACAGGAGTCTGGGGTAGTACCTTCCTGGGTGGTGCCTTGTCTTCTGGACAGACGATAGTTTATTACATTGTGCTTCAAAAAAGGCA
Source organism: Cepaea nemoralis (assembly GCA_014155875.1). Lineage (NCBI taxonomy): Eukaryota > Metazoa > Mollusca > Gastropoda > Stylommatophora > Helicidae > Cepaea > Cepaea nemoralis. Next base: position 38,427 of record JACEFZ010017956.1, on the reverse strand, counting down.
TAATGGCCAGGGAACAAAGTCTGGGCTGAATTGTAGAGATCATGTGCAGCATGATTCTTCTTTCAACCTGCCTAGCTTACTGCAGAGGAAAGGTAACACCAATACGTCTGGAACAAGAAAAGCTGCAGAAGCTGCCGAATCAGTAAAGCAATACTCTAACAGAAATTAAGTAGTACCGTCTACTGGTATAATGTACCTCAATCATATCTAAGACCTGACACACAGAGAACCTTCTTACTCGGTATCAAAATACGCGGGATGTGTTGCACAGCTTTCCTTCCCTCCTCAAGCTCAGACACGAACGCAGTGCGCACAATCAGTGCTCAAACTTAAGATTTGCGCAGAGGCATGTTAGGACATAACTAGGTCATCTTTTGGCACAGCACGTAAGTACTGTCGGCATCTTAGGCTTGAGGTTAGTGAACGCTGTTTCATATTCCAGACACAGCTGGTTGGAAGCCAGCGGTAGGCTATTTTGGAGGGATCGCTTTGCCTTATCGTTCGCAATGGAGTGAGTGTCGCCGTTCAGAAAGCAGGTGTAAGTTGGTGAAAGTAAAATTGTCTAGAAAATCACAAACAGCGAATACATACACGGGTTGAGTTCGACATCTTGTAGAGTACAAACATTGAACAATTTGACATAGGGACCCGCTGAAGTTTGGCTCAGTTTGTTAATGTTACATCCATAATTGTTAAATATGTTACTATTGCTAGACTATAACAAGTAGACATTTGAGATGTTGATATCGCCAAAGACATGTTAGTTTGTTAGTTGCAAATCCTTTACAGGACGTTGCATTCAACTGCGGCTTTCTTTTGTTTTTTTTTGGGGGGGGGGGGGGGGGGGAGGGCTGTATGTGATTCCTGGGCAAGTTTATGTTCAGTAGTTTGTTATTGCTTTCTAATCTCCATTGTATGTAAACCAACGCAAGGCTGCTTGCTTCCAGATCGTCCGCAGTTGTGTTTCGAACGAGGTATACGCGATTACGAATTGCATTTGTACCCTTTCGGCACACCGCCTGCCGCAGACATGTAGCGCTGTAAAACGTCACATATACAAGACAAAAAAACGTCACACATACAAGAGAAAAAAACGTCACATATATACGACAAAAAAAAACGTCACATATACACGACAAAAAAACGTCACATATACAAGACAAAAAATGTCACATATACAAGACACACACACAAAAAAACCTAACGAAGGCAACAACTGTATTTTCAAAGAGTTAAGAATAGACCCGGCTCTGATGCTGATAACTTGTATTGGCAAGTTTCTTTATGTTCAGTAGTTTGCCATTGCTTTCTGAACGACCGGCTCCCATACCACCGTCAGTAACCTACGCGACGCGATCCGCAGCCGATTCTCGCACAGCTGTGTTTCCTACGAGAGTGTACGGGATTACGGCTTAACCCCTTACTGAACGACCTGTACTCATACCATTGTATGAAAACCAGCGTAAGGCGGTCTGCTTTTAACTCACCGGTGGCTCTTTTTCGAGCGCCGTATGCCAGATTGTGAATTACATTCGTAACAGTTTGTGGGCTCAATGGAATGATTGAAATCATTAGATTAATTTGATCTTTCGATTGAATGAATGCTTTACTGGCTTGATTTGATGTATTTGACTATTGAATTAATTCATAGAAGTGACTGAATTAATTGGATGTATTTAATGCAACTGTATTGAATTGATTTAATTAATTTAATTAATTAATTATTGGTTTGATTAATTGACTTATTACATAAACGAAAGAATGAATGATTCATTCATTCATTTATTAAATAAATCGATTGATTGGATTGCTAATTAATGTGATTAAGTAGAGAGATAATTTTACTATAAATATGCTGATTTATATTATTGAATAATTTCATTCACTAGCTAGACTGGCAGGATTTGACTGTTTAATTTATAGCACGGATTATATAGTGATTTATTTGAATTTTTTTTTCCTTCATTGATTGATTAACGTATATTGATGAATTGATATGCTAGGTTCATTGATTGGTTGGTAAATTGATTGGATGAGTTGACTGATAGGTAGATTGTTTCAATTCATTAATTTAATTCGTAGATTTAATCACTTTTTGTTTCCATGATTTAATTGATTAATTTAATCGATTGATTGATTTTGTTGACTAACTTGATTGCTAAATAAGACTGATAGATATTTTTAGGTTCAATGCTTGGATGAACAAGCTGACTGGGGGTATTGAATGATTGAGTTATTAATGAATTGTATTCCAGGAACATCTTAATCACAATGTGAGAATTATTTGTTTCCTTAATATATAGTACACGTTCTTCTTTTTGAAATAAACACATGTTGACATTACAGCGTCCATATTTATATGAATAGGTTGTTGTTGTTGTTGTTGTTGTTGTTGACATGTACAGTGTTCACAACTGTGTGGATGGGTTGTTGTTGTTGTGTTGGTCTTGATGTTGTTGTGTGTACGTGTTGTTGTTGTTTTTGGTTCATATCGTTGTGTTGTTATGTTGTTGTGTTTTTGTTATTGCCCTTGTTGTGTTGTTGTCGTTGTTTTCGTTGATTTTGTAGTGTTGTTATTGTGTTATTGTTGTTCTTGCGTTGTTGTTATTGCTGTTGTGCTGTTCTGTTGTTGTTGTTGTGTTACAGTTGCTGTTGTTCTTATTGCTGGCGTGCTGTCCTGTTGTTTTTGTTGTTGTGTTGTTGCTCTGTTGTTGTTGTTGATGTTGTTGCTGTTGTGTTGTTGTTGTTGTCGCTGTTGTTGTATTGTTGTTGTTTTGCTGTTCTGTTGTTGTGATATTGTTGTTGTATTGTTGTTATGGTGGTGTCGTTATTTTGTTGTTGTTGTTGTTGTTGTTGTTTTTGTTGTTGTTGAGCTTTTATGTTGTTATTTTTGTTGTTGTATTGGTGTTGTTGTTATAATATAGTTGTTGTTGTGTTTTGTTGTCTTTGTTGCTGTGGTGGTGTTTTGTTGTTTTTGTTGTTAATGTTGTATTATTGTTGTTGTGTTATTATTGAATTGTGTTGTTGTTGTTGTTGTGGCTGTTGTTGTTGTTGTTGTTGAGCTTTTATGTTGTTATTTTTGTTGTCGTATTGGTGTTGTTGTTGTAATATAGTTGTTGTTGTTGTGTTTTGTTGTCTTTGTTGCTGTGGTGGTGTTTTGTTGTTTTTGTTGTTAATGTTGTATTTCTTTTGTTGTTGTGTTATTATTTGTATTGTGTTGTTGTTGTTGTTCTTGTTGTTGTTGTTGTTGTTGTTGTTGTTGTTGTTGTTGTTGTACTATTATGATGTTGCTGTTATTGTTTTTGTTGTTGTTTTATTATTATTTGTGTTGTTGTTGTGTTGATGGCGTTAAGTCGTTGCTGTTGTGTTTTTGTTGCTGTGTTGTCGTTGTCGTTGTGTTGTTGTTGTTGATGATAATTTGCTGTTGTGTTGGCGCTAATGTTGATGTGGGTAACGTTCACAGGTATGACGCGGTGTTGTTGTGAACGCTGATTATACAGCATTCACACTTATAATACTTGCGTGTTATTCTTGTTGTTATTGTTGCTAATAATGGTAGTTGTACAACGTTCACAGTTATAATAAACGGATGTTATTGTTGTTGTTGTTTAAAGATATCGTTAATGTTGAGATGTACAGCGTTCATATTTATAACGAAATAATAGCAGCAGTCAAGTCATTAGTTACTGAATGTACCCATATCAATGTTGCATATTGATTCACCTTCAGACACACATCTTATGTTGCTTCTTCTTCTTCTTCTTCTCCTCCTCCTCCTTCGCCACCACCTCCTCCTCCTCCTTCTCCTCCTCCTCCTCCTCCTTCTTATTCTTCTTCTTCTTCTTCTTCTTTTTCTTCTTTTTCTTCTTCTTCTTCTTCTTCTTCTTCTTCTTCTTCTTCTTCTTCTTCTTCTTCTCTTCTGCTTCTTCTTCTCCTCCTCCTCCTCCTCCTCCGCCACCACCTCCTCCTCCTTCTCCTCCTCCTCCTTCTTATTCTTCTTCTTCCTTCTTCTTCTTTTTCTTCTTCTTCTTCTTCTTCTTCTTCTTCTTCTTCTTCTTCTTCTTCTTCTTCTTCTTCTTCTTCTTCTTCGTCTTCTACTTCTTCTTCTTCTTCTTCTTCTTCTTCTTCTTCTTCTTCTAGGAACCACGCCTTCCATCACAGTTCTTTGCAACTACCCGCGACAATTATTATGCCCAAATTATGTTTGTTCCTGACACAGGATGCTGTTACTGCACCTCTTTTTTCGATGGTTACATCTTGTAGAAAGTCACTACTTATCTTGTTCTTGATCCACATTATTTTAAGACCCTTTTTCTTCTTCTTATTCTTCTTCTTCGTCTTCTTCTTCTTCTTCTTCTTTCGTTCGCTTGAAATATGTCTATAACTGCAATGTTGTCTCTTGTATGAATTTAACTGTCTTTTTTAGTTCACACAGCGGTCCATAGAGCACTTCTACTGCCGCCTCTCTAGGCCAGAAGGTTTGCCTAGATATGTTATATTTTGGACAGTCTTGGAGTATGTGCTCTGCTGTCTGCAACGCCAATCCACATGTGCACATGGCTGTTTCACAAATCTTGAACTTTGTATACATATGGTTGCGTAATCTATTGTGTCCTGTTCTGAGGCGCAGAATAATGACTTGTTCTGGTCTGTCTAAAACGTGGTCGTCATCTTGAGCAGGTTTTGGTGGCTTTCTGACTGATTTGATCATTCTTTTCTTTCTGTGGTATGTAACGGGAACATCAGGCTGTTCTTCTTTGACTCCTTCCTTAGCCAATTGATCAGCCCTGTCGTTTCCGGGTATTCCACAGTGGGATGGTATCCACTGTAAGGTGACATTATGCTGGCTGCTAAGTTCAGAAAGTAGTGTCCTTAGTACTGGCAATTTCCCAGACAGGAGCGCCTCGAGTACTGATTTTGCATCTGTCAATAGCACCACAGGTTGTGTACAATTGCTGGTATTTAGTAATTTATCTGTTGCTATCTTGATTGTCTCAATTTCATCATCATAGTTATGGCAGTACTTTCCTGTCGGTACTCTGGCTGTGTCCCTAGTATTATTTGGGTATTCTATATACACTCCCACTCCTCCATTTCGAACAGCATTTTGTGCTGACCCATCTGTGTAGACTTGGATCCAGAGGTCCAGTGAGTATTCTTCATCAAGGAAGCTGAGAGTGGCTTTCTGCGCTGCACACTGTTCTGTTCTTCCTTGTCAAATATTCCTCTCACTTTTTTCTGGATTTGTAATGATAGTCTATGTTCCATCTTTCCATGGAGTTCGCTCTGGAATAGTTGTTAGGGGAATACCAACTGTGGGCAGATCGGTGGTTTCTCTGCAGAGTCGTTTGGCCTGGTGGATAAAACTACTTCTTTTCAACCGCCTCATAGCTAGGTTTTCAAATCTGTTCTTCATAGGGTGGCCTGGCAAGCTGATGAACTTTTCTGCTTGTATTAGCGTTTTAGTATCACTGCGCTCTCTCAGTGCTTGTGTCCTCCCCATTTTCTCAATTTCCACTATAGGGGTTGATATCATCCCTCCTGTGGTGACTCTAAGTGCTTGATATTGCACCTTGTCCAGCTCTTGTAGTGTGGTTTTTGATGCCGAACGCTACGCTACGTATTCCAGGTGTGGTCGTAAGCTCTGTTGATAAACTTTGCTAAGTATTTTCCCATTGGCTCCCCATGTGGTTCCACTTAGCTTTCTCAGGATGGTTATTTTCCTTCTGGCTTTTGCTACTGCTTGGTTGATGTGCTTTCTCCATGTCAGTCTGCCATCAAATGTTACTCAAGGTAAGTTGGATCTTTATCTTCTCTTAGGGGTGTTCCATTTATCTGGATGATCCATGCCTTTTGTTTTGGAGAGAAGGTAAATAGGGTGGTGCTGCACTTGTCAGTGTTTATGCTGATACACCATCTATATGCCCATGCAACAAATGTATCTACAGCTCTTTGTAGTAATCTGGTGGCCACTGATGCATGTTCATTTGTGCTCCATAGAACCAAGTCATCGGCGTACATTGCCGCTTTAATTCCATGCGATAGATTAGCAACGAGATAATTGATGAAGATTAGAAAAAGTGTGGGGGACAAGACTCCGCCCTGGGGAACACCGTGACGCAGTAGTACTTTCTTGCTCTTGAGTCAGTCTATCTGTACGCGGGCTCCTCTGTTGTGCAAGTATGCTTTCACCCATTTATACATTCTTCCATTGACTTTACAGTTTCTCAGTTTCTTCATCAGACCTTCTTTCCAGACTTTGTCAAAGGCTTTCTTCAGATCAATCCATGCAGCAAGCACCAGCTACTTCTCTTGGAATGCATCCTCAATTTCTTGAGAGAGGTAGGTTGTCTGATCTTCCTTAGAGTAGCACTGCCTAAAGCCAGCCTGCTATGTCACAAGGATGTTTTTATTTGCAATGTACCACTGCAGTCTGTGATTGATGATTCGCTCAAGTGTTTTGCAGAGACAGCTGGTGAGGCTAATTGGTCTGTAGCTAGAGGCAATGGAACAATTTTTCCCTGATTTTAGGAGGGGCATCATGATTGCTTGTCTCCAGGCTTATGGAACACTGCCTAAGATCCAACTGTTATTGAAGATCTGCAACAGCTTTGCTTTGGCCTCTGTTCCTAGGTTCCTGATCATTTCACTGGAGATACCATCAGCTCCTGGTGACTTTCTCTTTTTCAGTTTTGATATGGCTAGCTCCAGTTCGCTGATTGTGATGGGTGCCTCAAGAACCTCATGTTCTATTTCTTTCTGTCCTGTATGTTGCCGTATCTCTCGAATCTCTTGTTATTTCTCTGGACTAATTTTGATATTGTTATCTTGTGCGAATGAGTCCGCAAAATGGTCAGCTGCTTGCTTTCTTGTTACCATGTTTCCATCTTTATGTAGTGCAATTTTTGAGTTTCTCCGTGTGCCCTCATAGTTAAGTTGTTTCATAATCTTCCACAATTTCCTTGTGTCTCTTTCAAAGTTCAGAGACTCTGTTTTCTCCTGCCAGCTTTTCCGTCTAAGCCTGCAGCTTGGCCCTTTGAAATTTGGCTTTTGCGTGCTGGAATTTATTGTGGTGCTCTTGGCTGGGTGTGGCCTCTGCTTGCTTTCTACACACTTCAACATCATTATGCAACTGTTCCAGTTCACTACTCCATTAGGGTTTATATTGTTTACGGGCTCCTCTTTGTACTGTTTCTCGCGCTGCCTGTAGTATGCATTTCCCAAACTCTTCAACTACTTTATTTATGTCTTTCTCAGTGTTCAGGTTTCTAACCAGTACGCTGGTGCGATTCTTGTACATTGCCCAGTCTGCTTTCTTGTAGTTCCACCTCGAGAGGGTGCTGCTTTCACTTACAAGCTCATTTTCTACAGTTAGAAAGACTGGCCTATGGTCACTGCCACCAAGTTATTTCCCAACAATTCGTGTAATGTCTGGTAAATGAAAAGCCAGTTCAAGTGTAGTTGTAGTGTGCCGTGATCTCGAGTAGAAAGTATGTGGGTCGAACGGCTTGTTAATCAAGATAAATCTATTCTCATCCTACCAGTCTTCCAGCCTCTCTCCTCTCTGGTCCATGTGATCATAGCCCCAGCTCTGCGAGTGGCTGTTGAAATCGCCATACGCAATCATTTTGTTCTCTTAATGGTAGTGTGTCCAGTGCCTGTGGGCGGTCACTTGGACAGTAGTAATTGATCAGATGTAGGTCTGTATTGCCTGTCTTAAGTTTAAGTGTCTGATACTCAGCCCCTTTCCTATAGACTTCGATTTGGGAAGCAATGATGTTATTTTTTACAAGGGTCAGTATCCCACCGTTTCACCTGTAACACTGGTAGTCTCTGATTTCGAAGGCTATAGTTTCGTTGAGGTGAGTTTCTTGCAAGCAACTTACGCTTACTTTTTCTTGGTCCAGGATTTTTTCTAATTCTATTTTTTTGTTGCTGACCATCTCCGCATTCCAGTGCATTATTTTAAGTCTTTGTTTAGTATGGCCAGCCGTTCTATTCTCATGTCTCCTCGCTCTAAAAAAAAATTCCTGGAAGAATTAATTGCATTTCTTTGATTTGGAGAGATAGTGAAGGGATGTCTTACTGGCCAGTTCATGCCCTTTATAAGGAATGATATTCCTGTTCTTTAGTTATTCAGTCTTCTGGTGTAGATAAATGAATGGGAAAAGATCTGCCTTGCTAATTTCTAGAATATCACTAGTATTCTTTTATAGAGATACTTTTCTAAGAATATCATATATTATAATTGTCTTTATGTTCAGAGGAGACTATGTTTATTTGTGTGTGTATTCATGCATAAAGAATCAATGAGTTCATTTATAAATGCAAAATATGATGTGGTGTTACCTTATAAATATGATGTGAGGTTACCTATACATTTATAAGGAAGAAGAGAATAAATGCCACGACGGAGAAATGACATCATCCTTGCTGATGACCACCAGATATTCTCAGGGGCAGAGTCTGGAGAGCATGAGAATGATCCACCTCCATAAGGCAGGAGTGAGAGAGACATAGCATGTCAATATAAGGAGTGAAAGTCTGCATCAGATGCTGAGGTGATGGGGCCTAATGGGGCCAGATCTATGCAATTAGTTTGCCAACTAACATTATACCACGACAAGCAAGAATGTACAGACCAAATAGAAGTAGAGGAAGAGGTCAAACACGTTAACGATGGACGGAGGGAATAGCAGAGTCCATGGGAATATCGATACATGAAGCCCATAAGTGGGCACTCTCCCGCTGTTTATAATTCGCCTCGACACCGCAAGGTACAAGAGGAAATGAGATGAGATTAGCATTGCAATTGCGGAAGATACCACGAAACAAAGCCAATAAAACGATGATCCTAGTACGGCGATATATTGTCATTCTGTCCAAATGATAGGTCACATGTGGCAATATATTATCCTTCGACAATGAATTAGTTAAACCTGCCTCGACTGAACGTGAGTGCGTGTTGAAATACGCATTTCAATATGAATCAAAACTATATCTACATTTTTAAAAAGTTAGTTGCATATACTTACAGGACTTCGCAGTTAACACAAGCATTTTTTGACTGTTTGTGATTTCTTGGAAATCTTAGGTTCAGTAGTTTGCCATTGCTTTCTGAACGACAGGCACTCATATTATTGTATGGGAAACCAAACCAAGGCGGTTTGCTAGCCAAATTGCCCTCAGCTGTGTTTCGAATTGCATTGGTAAGTCTTTCGCCACAGTGCCGGCTACATAAAGCTAATGCCATTTCCAGACACGATCTCTGAAGTGTGAACAGGAAGGCCTTCATATTGTTTAGGCGACCATATACATGGCTGTGGTGGCCAGTTCCATTCCTCGACAAATTCAGTTCACAGACAATTTTCTAACAATTCTTGCAATAGTTTGATTCCTATTTGTATGAATGTCAGTGGACTCTAGAGCGCTACTGGACAGAAAAATTAATCCTGCTGGGCGACAAACCCCGGAACATTCTCTTTGCGCCTAAACGTGCTAATCACTCTGTAATGGCGGCTCCCTGTCATCTACCATGGTGCTAACATGAAGTTCTTCTTCTCCTTCGTCGTCGTCTTCTTCGTCGTCGTCTTCTTCTTCTTCTTATTTTTCTTCTTCTTCTTCTTCTTCTTCTTCTTCTTCTTCTTCTTCTTCTTCTTCTTCTTCTTCTTCTTCTTCTTCCTCTTCTTCTTCTTCTTCTTCTTCTTCTTCTTCTTCTTCTTCTTCTTCTTCTCCTTCCATGTAATGTTCATGCCATTTGCAAGACGTTGCGATAAGCCCTAACCCCAGGTTAAATTATTGACTGACTGACTCTGACTGACTGACTGACTGACTGGTACCTTGCCGTCTTGACAGATGATAGTGTGTACAATGGAGTCATACCTCTCCATAGCGCAAAGCCTGGGCTGAATTGTAGAAACCATGTGTTGCCCATGCAGCATGATCCCTCTCTCTGTCTAACTCGTGTACTTTAGAGGAAAGGTAGCACCAATACTCCTGGAACAAGACAAGCTGCAGAAGCTGCCGGATCAGCAAAACAATACTCTAACTGTCCGCCTGTCGGAGCTTTCATCCTAGACCAGTTGCCGGCCAAGGCTTGGGGCCTGGTCTGCCCTGCCATGACATTTAGTCTTGATCGTTAATGGTTGATTCACTAGACAGGAGTATTCTAAGTAATTTGCCATAGCTTTCTGAATAAAATGTCAATGTTTAAGTCCAAAATGACCAGTGCTGGGAACGATTCTACTTCCCCTCCCTCAGCGCACCAGATGATTAATATCAAGCGCATTAAGCTCTGTTACAACGCTGACTCCTAAATGTTGCTTGACCTTTGCAGGACGTTGCGATCAACCGCAGGTTGATGTTCTAGGCAACTGTAAGTGCAGTAGTTTGTCATTGCTTTAAGAACGAGAAATCAACGTTTAAATCCAACTTATTGTCAAGTGTAGTTGAACCGTCTATGTCGCCATCAGCAAAACGGAAATTTAAGGGCAAGCACTCTTATCCTTTCGACCACGTGTTATATCTACACCGTATTAATGCATGTTAAATTGATGTACCGAATTTGAAGATGAAACACAACTATAAAGTCTATTGATATTAACAATTCAGCCCTCGACAGGGGTCTCGCACTAAAGGACCAGAAACGCGACTTTAGACATTTCGTGAAAAGGCTGACCCGGAGTACACAGAGTGCAAATTTGTCAGTGCTTTTGAAATTGAGAAGTTGCGAGTCAAAGTTTGCAGCACGCAGGGGACAGAGCAGAGGTTCTGTACTACAAACGATTATTTTGTGGCGAAATGGCATATCAAAGCTTTCATCGATTGTTTTGTTCTGACAGTAATGTTTAGTTGTATTAAAGTCTAGACAACTGTCGTATTCTTCATGGGAGTAATTCTTTTCCCTATTGTTATTGCTATTATTTTCCTCCTCCTCCTCCTCCTCCTCCTCCCCCTGCTCCTGCTTCTTCTTCTTCTTCTTCTTCTTCTTCTTCTTCTTCTTCTTCTTCTTCTTCTTCTTCTTCTTCTTCTTCTACGCTGTATACCTTATTGTAACAAAATCCCAGTAATCATACAACACGCCTTCGTATATTTTCCTAACTCCGGGAGCACTCTCCATGTCCTACCCTTAGCCTTAGCATATATATCTCTCTCTCCCTCTCATTTACTTCTCTGTTGTTTTGTTGTTGCCTTAGATACCTCTCTATTCGTTTTTTTTTTTCTGTTTTCCCTAGATTACGGACAGTCTCATCTCATCATCTCTTCTCATCACATCATTATCTTGTTGCTTTTTTATGACCGTCTCCGTGGTGAAAGAGTTATGGACACGATTCATAATACCGTATACCCGGGTTCGAAACACAGCAGTGCTGATTTTTCTCGAAAAAGGTATATATGCCTGTCGTTCAGAAAGCTATGGCAAACTACTGAACGTAAAACTTGCCTAGGAACCACGAACAGCCGAAATGCTGGGGTTGACTGCTACGTCCTGTGAAGGACATGCAACTAAAATTTGAATTTTAAACTTTTACCATGCGGTCTCGAGGCGAAGTATAAACAGCGGAAGAGTGTCCGTTTATGGGCTTCTTGTATCGTGGGTCCATGGACTCTGCTATTCCCTCTTTCCATCGTTTACATGGTTAGCCACTTCTTCTGCTTCCATTTGGTCTGTAAATTATTGCTTGCTGTGGTATTCTAGGTGTCGTGTAACTTTACCGAGTCTTTTTTCCATTTAGGCCAGTCCGATTATACTACTTTCTTTTTTCTATGAACAGTATGAAAAATCCCCTGCCAGTTTGCTAGGCCGGTGGCAGGTTCAGGACACAGATATGACCAAGCGGAGCATGTCTCCTCTAGCGAGCCATAGCCCCGTTAGCCCATGACCTCGCGGTCATGGTTTCCCGTGGAGGAGGAGTTGACTTGTGTAGTCAGCGGGTCATCGGCAGGCTACTAATCTTCACTCTTCACCCCTCCTGGGAGAGGCAAGTCGATCCTAACCCTACTGGCTGCAGGGCCAGGCACAGTCCACATCTTTTATACCTTTCTATTTATACGGTTATCAAGTTTTCGTAATGTATATCCTATATAGCAGGTGCATATTATTTGCACGTCTTTAATCGCTGGAGCAGTCCTCTGGCATTCCGACCCACTCCTATCCTCTCCCTATATTTTCAAACATGCATGGTTCTCTGATTGTGACCTCTGTCTAAGCCATCATTGAGTTTCATCCTTTGAGCCTGTGTAGCGCTACATACAGGAGGTATTCCTTGTCTGCAGCTACTTGGAGATATGATATAGCCTGCAGCACCTTGAGCCTGTGAAGATCCATTGGCAAAGCCAGGATGTATCGCATACACACCGCCGGCGTGTCCTTTGTGCGCTCCGGGGCTACCCTCGTAGTTTCATTCTATATGCGCTCTAGTTTCACCAGCTGACTCTTTGACACTGTAAACAGTCCTATTCCAAACTCAATTACTGAGAGAATCAGATACTGATAGGATATGAACAACATCCTTCACTCCATGCCCATGCCTGCCATTCTCAGTGCATCATGTCCCCTCTGAGATCTCATCATTGTTGAGTTGAGCTAAGAACCGACATCATTGCACTCAGGACATTACCATTCACACTCCGTCCTATCGTTCGACAGAAAACGAAGAGTCATACTGCTAATTGTTCATACCGCTATCTAACTGAAAGTTCTCCTGGTCTTCCCTCTCAGTTTTGAGATTATTCCAGAACTTCTCGCGATCCCCAACGATATCATTCTTTCCACACTTGGGTTCTCAGTCTTTACCCCGCCCTCTCCACCTGGTCCCACATGCGTATGTTCACCTCTCCCGCGTCACAACTCCTTCCATCGAAGGTGACTCCCAGTTTGGTCGACACTATGCTGCGAATGTTAAACATGATCGCTTACTGCAACTAATGAGCGTAAAATCACAACAACAGAGATGAGATGCCTTAGAAAGGGCTGCCGGGGTAACTGTGAGAGATATAATTAGGAATGCGGAAATTAGAAGACATCTGAAACCAGTCTTGCATTTCGTTAGGGTAAAGATTAAATGGTTTGGCCACCTCCCAAGTCTGCCCTGGTACCATCAGCCACAGAGAGCCACGTTTAAGGAATATAATGGATGCAGAGCAACGGGGGGACCACGTTGAAAATAGAATGGTGGTATCAAAAACAACCTAAGAGAAATTAATACCAATTTACAATGAGCATTAGAAAGAACCAATAAAATGATGTCAATTGAAACGAGAAAAAGAGTGTTGAGGGGATACATAGAGCCTGTTCTTTTGTATGGATGTGAAACTTGGACAATGTGCAGTCAAGCTGGAAAACATCTGATGGCTGCAGAAATGTGGTTTCTGAGGAAAATGCAAAGAATACCATGGACAGATAGAAAAACCAATGACCAAGTACTACAGGAAACAAATTAAACTCGTAAAATGATTAGAGAAATTAGACGCAGACAGTCAACATTTTTTGGACATGTTATGAGAAGAAATGGATTGGAGAACTTAGTGACAACTGGCAAGATCGAAAGGAACAGACCAAGAGGAAGACCGAGAAGAAAATACCTGAATGGCTTGGCCACATGGCAAGGACGAGACAGGAACACTGAGCTGATCCATGACTCTGGTGATCGAGTGAATTGGCGAGTCATGACCGCCCATGCTTTCCGGCATGGCACATTATTGATTGATTGATTAGAAAGCACTCAAATAAGATAGTTATATCCCCGCCCGCCCCCCACACCGCCCCATTTTTTTCTTTTACACTTCAATGAAGTAAATGAAGGAAGAAACAAGAAGAAGAAGAAGAAGAAGAAGAAGAAGAAGAAGAAGAAGAAGAAGAAGAAGAAGAAGAAGAAGAAGAAGAAGAAGAAGAAGAAGAAGAAGAAGAAGAAGAGAAGAAGAAGAAGAAGAAGAAGAAGAAGAAGAAGAAGAAGAAGAAGAAGAAGAAGAAGAAGAAGAAGACGAAGAAAATGCAAGTGCAGTACTTTTACACCATTCTTCTTCTTCTTCTTCTTCTTCTTCTTCTTCTTCTTCTTCTTCTTCTTCTTCTTCTTCTTCTTCTTCTTTTCTTCTTCTTCTTCTTCTTCTTCTTCTTCTTCTTCTTCTTCTTCTTCTTCTTCTTCTTCTTCTTCTTCTTCTTCTTCTTCTTCTTCTTCTTTCACCATTCGGAACTCAGTGGTTGCCGTGGACATCTATCTCATTGGAGGCGGGAGATTATTTTCCTAGGTCGAGCCAGGGTGGAAAGAAATGTGGTACGTAAAGGCAGCTTGCCAGATTAGTCTATACAATGTGGTTCTAGCACCATGTATCCAGAACACATCAAGGCGAGAGAAGGGTCCTGTAAACTACAACAGCACGGCGATGTGTAGTGGTATACGAGAAAACAAGTCATCGGAATAAAGAAGCAAAAACAAGCATACAAAGGAGAAAGAAAGAAAGAAAGAAAGAAAGAACGAAAGAAAGATAGAAAGAAAGAAAGACAGAAAGAAGAAAGAAGAAAGAAAGAAAGAAAGAAAGAAAGAAAGAAAGAAAGAAAGAAAGAAAGAAAGATCTTCATATTCACTTTAACAGAAGCAAGTTAACCAATTAAGAATACAACATGACCACAACACCTGACACAACGGATTCCATTCCAACTTGTCTATGAAGTCGGCATGGCACTTGATGAGGCAAACTTGTTTCACGCAAACCGGCAAACTCACCCAAGCATCATTTTTCTCCGCTATATATTGTATATGCCAGGATTTTTATGCCCAGAAGTGTCAAGAAAAAGTGAGCAAATTTCTTCCTGTTCACGAAGGGAGTCAGAAATGTATGTTTGTCGCTGTCTGTTGTATTTCATATTTTGCAGGTTTACACTTAAAATTTTGACTCGCTAAGTATTCGCACCATTTCATTTGTCACTGGTGCGTTTCTAAATCTGCAGACGATGGGAGGCAGTCAACGACAGAAAGAGTGCAGGAAGATGGAGTCTTAACTCGTTATGTTCCAGCTGGTTTGCCATTCAAAACAACATGGAGTATGCTTCCTCTCTCTCTCTCTCTCTCTCTCTCTCTCTCTCTCTCTCTCTCTCTCTCTCTCTCTCTCTCTCTCTCGTAAGATGACTAACAGTAGGGATATTAAAAGTTCCAGTGGTGTGTTGGTTACAAATGCGACTGTTCCGTCCTTTACCACGTGTCTTCCTGCTAGAATAGGATACATTCCTATCTGTGTTCGTGCAGGGCGCATTGAGGAAAGAGACTGATATATATGGGATCAACCCGATGTAATGAAGTCGATCTACTTGCCGAAAACCCCCGTTAAAAGAACAGAAAGATTCAAATTATTACTCCCTACATCTCAGTATACCATCTCCCCCCCCCCCCCCCCCCCCAACCTTGTGTTCGCGGGACCCTAAGAGGAAGGAAAGAATAAGATGGCTTCTCACGGCCGAAGGTATTAGAATATGTGGGAGGGAACGAAGCACCGGTGCACGATGCTCTCCTCCCGGAAGGAGTAGTGGATTGGGAACACATTGCACATTTATGGGAAAAGTTTGAAAACGACTCGAATGTCTCGAAACAGGTTTAAGTGTACAGCATGAGAAAGACACCAGGAGTCATGACCCGTGTGGATCCTCTCTCAGAGAATGTAAGGATAGGTAGAGGGTGGAAACATACCCAGAAATTTGACTCGTTTTGACGATCAGAAGCCGTCAATAACGTGGTTGTTCCGTGAAGAAGTTGTTATTACTATCCTGCATGTCTAAGGGGGAATAAAAGATAGTTCTTTCTGTGCACTACGGGGGCACTATAAGAGATACAACGATAGACAGGCACAAAGACAGAGAAGAAGACACACAGATTGATAGATAGATACAAAGGTACTCAAAAAGACAAACACACAGACAGACTGATGAACAGAAATACAGGCAATAAGACAGCGGACATAATGGTAGAGAGACACAAAGGTATACTTGTAAAAGGTAGACAGAAATACAGACACAGAATTAGATATACAAATATGTTTACAGACAGACAAAAAGGAACACAGACAGCCAAAGAATGTTTTTGTGCAATAAGTCACTGTCCTTGAAAGTTAGAAAAAGAGTTCTTGCATGTTACATAGGACCAGTTTTAACATACGGCTGTGAATCCTGGACAGTTAGTAAACAGGCGAAAAATTCCCTGGAAGCCTTGGAGATGTGGTTTTACAGAAGAATGCTGAAAATTAATCGGACAGCCACAATGAGCAATCAGGACGTTTTAAGAGAAGTTGAGTCGCAAAGACAACATATCACAAACATCAGAAATAGGCAGTCATCGTATTTTTTTTTTTTTTTTTTTTAATTGGGGCCACATTATGAGAAGACAAAAACTGGAACATATGGTAACAACCGGAAAGATTTGCGGAAGGAGAAATAGAGGAAGACATCGTGATAAGACGCTTGACAGTCTTGTGTCATGGCACGGAAGCGAGTCAACACACGAACTGATCCATTACGTCGGTGATCGTAATTTGTGGAGAGGCATTATCGCTCACTCCAGCCGGCAAGATGATGATCAGACAACCCAAAAAGACAGTCAATCATAAAGGCGGATACGCAGAGAATCAGACAGACAGACAAGCAAACAAGCTGAAAAGAAACATGTTTTGAATTGTCCTCAACTATTTTAGAAGACCTGCAAACATTTACAATCAGAACCGAACGGAAAAGCACACGGAAACATCTCTTTGAAATTCTCATCCAATTATAAGCGAGGTTAAAGGTTAAGGGGTCCGATCTACGCTTGCGCACTGAGTTGAATATCTTTTCAGAAGTCATTTCCGGCACGCTGAAGATTACCCGGTTGTAAGTCCCTGTGTTGGCAATACCCTGGTTTCTTATTTCCTCTCTCGCATTTAGTCTGTCTCCGGATGGATTTCCCATGTTCTTGCACGATGTACAACCTTAACTCTTCGTTTTCTGTGTCATTATCAATATAACATTGCAATAGACCTCTTCTTGTGGGTCTAGAAGAGACTGTCAGTGCTGCTAGAAAGACGAGGCACGGAGCAAAATTGATAAACAATTACATATGATAGTAATCTATTGTTGACTGATACGGCTTTTTATAGTTTTTAATAAAGGGTTAAAAGTTGACAAGATTAACTTCATTGCACCGAGTTTATCCCATCTGGCTGGGGCTCTCGCTGCAGAGATGTTAACCGCCTCCCGGAAGTGAAAATAGAGCACCAACTCCGTAGCACCGGCAAAGGCTCCGGGGTTCTCCTTTTGAGCACAAGGCAAAAGGCTTGTCTCCTTCCCAATGGTGGCCTCCAGTTTACCTATGAATAAAATTAGTGGAACTACGGTAAAGCTGTGAAAATGTAAACAATATAAAATAACAGAAAGTAATGCAGCTTTACATAACAGAATTACGAAAACCACCGGACGTTGCGGCGACTAGCCTTCATCAACAAACAAATACATACACAAAAGTAAAATATAATTACGGAGAAGACCTTCCAGTGACTGCATTAAGGCATAAGAACGGGATGAGAAAGATGAACAGATTAAACACTGAGAATAATGAAGAGAAAATGAAAACTTGAAACAAAGGTTTTCTGCTGCTTATCTCAGAATCCCAAGCTGTCATACTAACATGAATTCCACTTCCAACTAACATGAATTTCACCTTGATACTCTTATATAGACAGCCGTGGGATTCTGTGGGTCATTGGGACCGGGGTAGGGGATGGTAATGGTTCAGTGAAGATGTGGATGTGGCACATGAATGAAGATGGGGGACAACAGGATGGAAGGGGGTGGGGTGAGGGGTAAGGAATGTACGGCGGGAAACTGGAAACAATGGAGATGTGATGACGGTCCGAGAGTAAAATCTAAGGAGTGCCCCGGGGTGGATGTCCGTATAATGCATGAGTGGGTGCCAATAAAGGGTTGGCTATAGTGGAGGTATGTCTGATGAGGGCTCGTCGCCGCAACATTAATTGTGTTCCGTAAAGCTACATTACTTTGTGTTATTTTTTTTTTCAGTTTAACTAATTTATTAGAACGTCACTATGTATTCACCGACGCAGGCGTACGTGACTTGGGGAGGGGAGGGGGGATAGTGAATGCAGTTTTACAATTTCTGGACATACCGGATGGAGTGTTCAAATCGCAGACGATTTGGGAACAGATCACTTTGTGTTGATTTACGTGGTAAGAGCTTCGGCAGTTTAGAAGGCAATGGTACACTACTGCACAAAACCTTGCTTAGTAAACCACAAACGGCCAATGTCGACCTGCGATTGCATCCTTTTGTCTGTCTACCAATGTATCTAATTATGCTTCTGTCTGTCTATCTACAGTTACGTCTTCTTATCCACGGTTATGTCGTCCTATCTGTTGTTATGTCTGTCTATTGATCCATTTTGTATATTTACCTTTGTGTCTATATACCGTTGTGTTTGTCTATTGATTCTAGTGTCTGTCTATTGATCATAGTGGCTGTAAGACTACCGTTGTGACCGGTCATTCACACCTGCGATTGTCTATTTATCCCTGTGTCTGTCTACTTACAGTTGTGTCTGTTTATCTAGGGTTATGTCTGTGCATTCACTATTGTGTCTGTCTAGTGATACCTGTATCTGTCTATCTAATGTTGTGTCTGTTTACCCACCGCTGTGTCAGTCTATTGATCCGTTTGCCTGACTGTCTACCTTTGTGCCACTCTACCAATACAGAGATATTAATGTGCAATGGAAGTGGTCGTTTAGTCAAACTAAATCTAATAAAAGTCAAATGCTGACCTCAGGTCATTATATATTTTGGAATAAGTACTAGATCTATATATTGGAAATATTAATAGATCTCGATACTGGGCTGGACAATAGATCTCTATATTGGGATGGGTAATAGTTCTCTATATTGGAATGAATAATATATCTCTATGTTAGGATATGCAACTTATCTCTGTATTGGACACGATAATATTTACCTATACTGAAAAGGATAATAGATATCTATATTGGAATGGATAATAGATCTCTGTATTAGTATGATAATAAATAGATCTTTATAATGGAATGGGGTAAAACGTAATGGATATATATAAAATGGCACACAGCGAGTCGTTCAGTATAGAGCGAGATAAGAGAATTAATTTGTGTAACCGTAGTCTTGGTTCGATATATGATAAGATTCCCTGTGGGTGAATGAGTTGAAATCTGTCCTCGAGACTCGAGTACAAACAGACTTCCGGCCCCTCGGAGCTTGTTAAAACGTCTCGTACATTATCCTCTTCTAGTGTCGACAAAACCAGCTGCGTGCGCAGACTCCAGCATTAGTCGGAAGTGACGTGCGACACGTGACTGAACCAGCGATTTTGATTGGGGCCATAGGTCATGTGTCGTGAGAATCGAAATGTTATAGAATTTCGATCAAGGTTGGGGTGACTTCAGAAATGCGATAGCATACAAAATTTTTGTTTTTCGTGTTTGTCTAAAATAAATCTATTTAAATATCACTTCAATTTTCTAAAATACATTTTAGGATCTGTGATTGAAATACATTAGTTATTGTAGTGTTTAAGTATAGACATCGGCATCTGTAGCCTAGAGCAAAGAATGCATTTTCACAATTATCCGACATTCAGAGTCGATGGTTCGAAACCAGCCTCATGCGATTTTGGAAGCCGACCGCTCTGTATTGAATTCTTATGGTATGAGCGTTGGTCGTTCAGAAATCGGAAACTACTGAACGTAAACATACCCTAGGAAATCACAAACAGCCAAAAAAATGCTGGGGTTGATTGCGACGTCATGTTAAGGACATGCAGATATCTTCTTGTGGTGGTCTTCTCCTCCTGCCCTTCGTCCCCCATTTGGGGCATATGTCCTTAAGCGAACCACGCCAAGCCGTCCTATCTGTTGCGATCTCCTGTAGCTCCTTCCATGCCCTCCCTCCATGCCCTCCCTCCATGCCCTCCCTCCATGTTCTCTCTCCATGCAATCCCTCCATACTCTCCCTCCTTGTCCTCTCTCCTTGTTCTCTCTCCATGCCCTCCCTCCATGTCCTCCCAATGGTATTCACCTCTGTCTGTCATTCTTTTCTCAAAGTGATTTTAGATCTTCTTAGCTATCTCGCTTGCCTTACGGGTTCCAGACAAGAGAGTGCCTAGTTTTTATTGTCCTCATGTTCTCTCAATGTGTGTCCTATTTTGTTGGTTCCAGACAAGAGAGTGCCTCTAGTGCATTCACATTTGTTTGCCTCCATATACAAATCCATATCTCAGTAACCAACTGAGGTAAAATTATGAGATTTAGCTATATAACCTTATCATTATGTTCACCCTACAAAAATATGTTTGTTCTGGAGATTTTACAGCAGTTTTCAAAGTTTATATGCGGTATACTATTTACGGGTCAGAGATGAAGGGCACATTATTAGAAGTATTACAGATTCACACGGAAACATTAGCATTGAATGGTTAATTTCCTCGTGGTTCACGTGATTGGCCTTATGCCAAGAACCCCGCGCAGTTTAAAATGGGAATGTTCAGAGGTGTCGACAATATGTCGACTTTCATGAATCCTGATTATTTTTTTTTTTTTTTTAAATATTACCACTTATCGCTAACATCTGAATGTGTGAATATTGTTCAATGGGATTGAATGTGAAATTCTCCCCCGATGTGTCTCCATGGGAGCTTGCGTGTCCCATTGACCCCATCTGCTTGCCGATGGATAAAAACTACATATCGGACAGCTTATGGGTTAGGGGCCAGACTAAGAGAGACACAACCTGCTGCTCTGCAGGTAGGCTGAGGATAGCAGTCAATAGACTAAATCAGGTACACGAAGGCAGAAGACCTGGGTCTGGACAATACTCTAAGGCTCCCTGTCGAGGGCTGTGGCTGAACGCCTCTAAGCCACAAACCCTCGGATCTGAGAGCCGGGCCGATACCCACCTACCGAAAAATAGAGGCGAGATACTGAGCAAGCTACATGCCAAGGTATGATACATGTTCGAATGCTCTCAGCTGGGGGATATGAGGGATTCCCGGATGAGAGGGCCTGGCCGTTTCTCGTTCACTGCTGCACGAAGGTAAGGTGCTGAGCCGGCAGCACATGTAGCCTACCTCGTGAGCGAGTACAAAAAGTCATAAAAGTGCCCCAGTCGAAGGAAATGGCTACGACAACTGTCTGTATCTAACTCATAGAGTGTAGACAAAAGTGGAAGGACGTCTCAATGACGCGAAATGGAACGCACGGCGAGCGAACCTATTGCGTGGTCCGAAGTCAAAAGAAAAAGCTTACCGAGTGGATGTCGCCCGCAGTCTGACAGCTCCTGGTGTGTGCTTGAGCGACCAGTGGCAAGCGAGATGACCAACACATGGAAGTGAGGAACTAAAGCAGCCATGAGCAGGACGTGGCAACTCCTCGGGTGAGCCCAGTCTCAGAGCAATATGTGCCGGCTCTGCAATTATGGAAGCCTCCTTGGATAGCGAGGGAATGCCCATGGTCTGCCCCTGCCTTCCCTTGAGGGCAGACCGCGATGTCGTTGATCGTTCTATCTTGACCAGCTGAGATGTGGGCGACATCACAACAGTCTAACGTGCCTCGAAACCAGAGGAAGGCTAACCTCATTAAAAAATGCCCGCCGGAAGTCGGAAGTGTCGTCCTACGGGTGGCAAACTAAAAATTGACACTACGCAATTACGTCCGAGTGAAATGTCTCGTCCGAATGTCTCTCGTGCTAGGAACAGCTCTGACTACCTAGTTTCCGAATGCAGCTCTTGTTCGGAACAGCTCTGACTAGGTAGTTTTCCGAATGTCTGTCGTGCCTGGAACAGCTCTGACGGGCGCAACGACAAGCACATGTCCGAAAACTCGCTGAGTGGATACCGTCTGCAAACCTGTCTGGTTTGTGCGGGAATGGTCCGGGGCAAACGAAATGACCAATATATTGAAGTGAGGATTTAAAGCAGCCATGAGCAGGACGTGACGATTCCCTCGGTGAGCCCAGTACCAGGGCGCTATGTGTCGGCCCTGCAACTATGGAAGCAACCTTGGATGGCGGAAAATGCTATGGACTGTCCCTGCCTTCCTTTGAGGGATGACCGTTGTCTTCGATCGTTCCAACTTGGCCAGCTGGGTTGTAGATGGCACCACAAAAGTGAGAGTCTCCCAGGAATGCTACCTGGTCAAAAAAGCACGCTATAGTCGGAAGTGTTGGCCTACGGGTTTCGGCTTAAGGGCGCATAACAGACACACCACAATCACATCTGAAAAAACACTCCGGATGAACGCAAAGAAGAATAAGAAGAATGTGACATTTTTTACACTTCAATACATCGCTAAGAAGTTGTACACAAATTTTTTGACAAGAAATTGATCGCAGGAAACTGTTTCAAACTGTTACAAATCCCGAAAAAAAGAACGGTGCATGAATTGCGTTTGAGTAAACGGTCATTTCGTCGATGGATGCAAGAATCTGGAAAGAAACCAATACCCTATAAGCAAACGGTAGGTAGAAAGGCAATTGTAGACATAAAAAAACCATCATCAACAACAATTTCATCACCACAACCACCACAATCACCACCATCACGCCATCATCATTACCACCATCATCACCACAATCATCACCATCACCATCATCACCACCATCATCACCAACATCATCACCACAATCATCACCACCATCAACACCACCAACATCATCACCACCAACATCATCACCACCATCATCACCACCATCATCACCATCATCACCACCATCATCACCACCATCATCACCACCATCATCACGACCATCATCACCACCATCATCACCACCATCATCACCACCATCATCATCACCACCTTCATCACCAACATCACCACCATCATCACCAACATCACCACCACTATCATCACCACCATCATCACCACCATCATCACCACCATGACCATGACCATGACCATTACCACCATCATCACCACCACCATAATACCACCATCATCATCATCATCACTATTATCACCACCATCACCAACACCAAGAAAACCACCATCACCACCACCATGACCATGACCATTACACCATCACTATCAGCACCATCACCACCACCAACATCATCAACATCACAACTACCATAACCAACACCACCGCCACCATCACCACTATCCTTACCACCACCAACATCATCACAACCATCATCATCATCACCATCGTTATCAACACCATCACCCCATCACCATCATCATCACCATCACCACCACCACCATGACCACGACTACCATCATCATCATCACCATCATTATCACCATCATTATCACCATCATCGCCACCATCATCATCACCATTGTGAATACCATTATCATCACCACTATCACCACAACTATCATCACCACAACCACCATCATCACCGCCATCATCACCACCATCATCATCATCACCATCATCACTACTATTATCACAACTATTATCACCACCGTCATCACTACTATCACCAACACCAAGAAAACCACCATCATCACCACCATGACCATCAGCATCACACCATCACTATCAGCACCATCACCACCACCAACAGCATCAACACCACAACTACCATAACCAATACCACCACCATCATCACCTCCACCAATTCCACCACCATCATCATCACCACCATAATCACCACCATTACCACCACCATCACCACCACCACTGCCACCATCACCACCATCATCATCACCACTACCATCATCACCACTACCATCACCACCACCACCATCATCATCACTATCATTATCACCATCATCGCCACCATCATCATCACCATTGTGAATACTAATATCATCACCACAATCACAACTGTCATTACCACAACCACCATCATCACCGCCTTTATCACCAACATCACCGTCACCACCTACAACCACAATCATCATCACCATTATCACCACCATAACCACTACCACTACCATATACCTCCACTTTTCTTCTTGCCTTCAAGTCCTTTGCCTTCACCCCACGTGGCAACCACAATAAAAGGAAACCTACAAACACACATAGTGGCTAGACCCTCACATGCCGTCCCGGCGGTCAGGGGTGTTCCTCATCGGGACTGATTCGCTGTTTAATATTGACTTGAACTGCCAGGTCTAGCCGCTCGAATGTGGTACTTGGAACTATCTTGGGAAGTAAAAGCGACCGATGTGATACTAACCGCATCAGCCACTCAGTGCCATTTGGTATATCAAAATATGAGATTAACACAATATAGTCAAACCACTTTCTTCTTATTATAGTCCATGCCGTGTAGCGTTGTTGGTCATGTCTGTCCACAGCCTTCTGTCTCGTGTACTGCCTACCTTCTTATAGTCCATGCCGTGTGGTGTTGGTAATCATGTCTGTCCACAGCCTTCTGTCTCGTGTACTGCCAACCTTCTTATAGTCCATGCCGTGTGGTGTTGGTAATCATGTCTGTCCACAGCCTTCTGTCTCGTGTACTGCCAACCTTCTTATAGTCCATGCCGTGTGGTGTTGGTGATCATGTCTGTCCACAGCCTTCTGTCTCGTGTACTGCCAATCTTCTTATAGTCCATGCCGTGTGGTGTTGGTAATCATGTCTGTCCACAGCCTTCTGTCTAGTGTACTGCCAACCTTCTTATAGTCCATGCCGTGTGGTGTTGGTAATCATGTCTGTCCACAGCCTTCTGTCTCGTGTACTGCCAACCTTCTTATAGACCATGCCGTGTGGTGTTGGTAATCATGTCTGTCCACAGCCTTCTGTCTCGTGTACTGCCAACCTTCTTATAGTTCATACCGTGTGGTGTTGGTGATCATGTCTGTCCACAGCCTTCTGTCTCGTGTACTGCCAACCTTCTTATAGTTCATACCGTGTGGTGTTGGTGATCATGTTTGCACACATCCTTCTGTCTCCAATTCCAATTCCAATTTTCCAAAAAAGAATTCCAAATTCGGTCTCGTCTAACCTTCTTCGTCAGCGGTGGTTATTGTTGAGAGCCGTAGTTGTGTGGATTTAGTCCTAATTCCTACTGGTTTTATTGGTTCCGCTCTATTCGTCGGGTAGATTTGTTTTGTGCTGGTCGTGGTAAAGACCGGTCCTTGGTTGGGCCTACTGGGGCCCGCATTCTCTCGTTTGTTGGCTTCTTTTCTCTGTTAGCACTGCTACGTGCTTGTCTCTTCTTCTGTTATTCTCATCGGGGCTAGTCCCGGTCATGTCCAGTCCTAATAAGGACTCGATGTAGGCAAGGGCAGAGCATTCAAGTGCAAGTCTCAAGTTGTCCCCCTGGTCAGTGGCCCGAACTTCTTTACGTTTGTGATTTGGCGTTTTTCTTCATCGCTTGTGGGTGTGGTGTGGCAGCAAGATGACCAGGTCTATCTGTCCTCCCAGCTCAGGTGCTCTACCGGATTTATTTTTTTTTTGGTTTATTAAATTACGTACATAGATTTTTTTTTTTAGTAACAACATGCATAAATACAAACAAACACACATATACATATATACAGTGTAGGGAGGTTATACGGTCTTCCCTGTTGTGCATAGGAACTGTCTGACCAGTCGCTGTGTTTCCGGGTTGCTGTTTATGTGCAGGCACTCCGTCATTGTCGTTGGGTTCCCAGTTTTGACGAAGTTCTCTCTCAGGTTCCTTCTCTCTCTATTGTACTTGTCGCATACTAGTAAGTAGTGTTCGATGGTGTTGTTTTCTCGGCACTCTCTGCAGTATGGGTTTTCTCTTGTGTCTTTCCAATTGCCTAGTCTGATTCTCCACAGCTGTCTGTTTGCCGGTGCTTTCATGTTGGTCTTGACTTGTGGCTTGTATCTGGGTTCACCCAATACTTGGTAGGCATGGCGACCTTTAGCGCTGTCTCGCCACTGTTGCCTCCATTCCTTGAGAATGTGGTTAATGACTATATTCTTCCCTTCTACTTTACCTAGGCCTGTGCAGATTTGATTAGTGCTGGTTATTCCTCGTTTCGCCGCTCTGTCTGGCTGTTCGTTTCCCAGGATACCCCTGTGAGCTGGTATCCATCCGATGGTGACTTGGCATCCCATGTACCTGAGGTTTGTGGCTGTCGCTAGTATCTCCTCTTTAATGTCGGGTAGTTTGCCTCTATTGAAGTTCCCGAGCGTTTGTACTGATGACAGGGAGTCTGTTAATATACACAGTCTCAGTGGTGGATTTTCGGCTGCGATCTCTAGACCTTTTATTATGGCTACCAGTTCGGCCGTGCATACTGCTGTCTGGTCAGTTAGTTTGAACTGTCTTTCTGTCTCGAGTACTGCCAATCTTCTTATAGTTCATACCGTTTTTGCGTTGATGATCATGTCTGTCCACAACCTTCTGTCTCATGTACTGTCAATCTTTTCATAGCCCATGCCGTTTGGCGCTTGGTGATCATGTCTGTCCACAGCCTTCTGTCTCGTGTATTGTCAATCTTCGTATAGTCTATATACCTCCCTGTCTTGATATACGATAGTTTGGAACATTGTGCTTCAAAATAGGTATAATAACTTCTCCATAACACAACGCCTTGGCTGAATTTTATAGACCACGTGTTGCCCATGCAACATTATCCGTCTGCCACCTGTCTAATTTACTCCCAGAGTAAATGAACGGAAATACATTTAAAACAACACAAACTGCATAAGCTGCCAGATAAGCAAAGCGTTGCTATATATATTCGCCTGTCGACCAATTCTAGACCAGCTGGCGACCAAGGCTTAGTTCTTAGTCTGCTCCGCCATGACATTTAGTCTTTAGGTTTTATTTCCTAGCATCTGTATATACTTGTACCAACACAATTGCTTTCCTTCGCTTGAAGCCGTTGGCATAAGGGGGTGGGGGGGGGGGGGGGGTCGGGTTTGGTGAGCGCCGCCCAACAATTGGTGCTAACAGAAAGCAAGTAATATGGCCTACTGTCATACGGTAGCTCAGTCATATCTAAACAATGTTTTCCCGTAGTGCATTTGAATAACGAAGACACAACCCATAGATTGTACAATTTATTGCTCGGCATATTTCGCCGCATCTCGTCAGGTACATACTGCAGAAGTCACACAGCGTAGAGTAAAATAACTAGATATATCGTTCAAGCTGAAATATACACATGTTGGCACAGTAATATCAATTGTTTACCATGGTAATTTTAAATTTACTACCATGTCTTTCTGTTTGCACAAAATTGGCCTATGTAGATGAATCATTAGGACTTCTGCAAACTTTAACAAACGACTATTTTGTGTATGAAACAACACGCGAAAAGCGCTGTCACTATCAATTACATGAGCGGTTTCCAAGACATGACGTGCAATGGAAGACGCTGGAATTTTATAATTGTGGTGTGTCAGCCTTGACATGATCCCATCGCCTGTGTGTATTATCTATCCAATCTAGTTTGGAACGTGTTCAACAACCCTACTCTGTAGCTGCCGCTCTGTTATTTCAGTATAGATGTTGTTATACCTAATTTTAGTTATTTGTCTCTAATTGCGTTCACTTATTATTTTCACTGTCTCATCTAATGGAACGTTTGTGAATAGGAAGGCAATATCCATGGATGCCACGTGTTTATTATTTATGTCTATAATATCCAATAATTCCACCAGTTCGAATATATCTCTAAGTATTTTTGGGTCAAACGACTGTCGTACTGGCCTTAAAATCTCAGCTAGCCATCTCGCTATACCAACATCTATTCTCGAGAGGCTATTATTACTATGTACTGCCAATATAAAATTCAATTTTCTGAATAAGTCATACCGCCGAATTTACGGAGTGGCCATATGGAGTCCTCTTGGTCCTATTCTAGCGGACATCTCCGTGGCAAATTTAGAAGAAACGAGATCTTCAGACATTTACAACCTGGTCTTCTACCGTCGTTATGCGGACGATATATTAATTATTACCACAGACGAGCTACAAGCAACATCGTTCCAGGCCACAATGAACATGGCGCATAAAAACATCTCTCTATCTATGGAACACGAACACAACGAAACGTTGTCGTTCCTGGATATTCTAATGAGACGTAGAGCAGACGGCACAATTCAAAGATCGCTGTACCGCAAATATATATGGACTGGCCAATACTTAAATTGTCATAGCTTCGCACCTGTCCAGTGCAAACGGGGCTTAGTACGGACCCTGTTTGACCGTGCTAGGAAAGATATGCACCCAGGACACACTGACAGAGGAAACTGAAACTCTGAAGAATGTCTTACATCTGAATGAGTACTCCACAGGATTTATAAAGCGTCACTGCCAACAGCTGAAACCAATATCAGACGTAACTACTGTCCCTAAGCTCAAGGTATTTATCCAGCTAACCTTTCGAGGGGATGACGTACTGCATCGTCTTCAGGACCGGCACATTATAGCAGGCGGCCGAACATTCTGTGCTGCAACTCCAGTTATTAGGTACAAAACCACACCTATATCCACCCCAGCAGTAAAATAATATACCCCTCTGAGCGCCACATCCAATTGTATTTACCAATTTACATGCAGGTGCAATTCTACCTACATCGGCAGAACAGAGAGGCAGCTACACAGCAGGGTTTTTGAACACATACTAAACTGGATTGACAAGATATTACACACAGGCGATGGGATCATGGGAAGACTGACACACCACAATTATAAACTTCCGGCGTTGTCCATTGAACGTCATGTCTTGGAAACCGGTCATGTAATTGATAGAGATCGCACTTTTCGCGTGATGTTGCATACACAAAATAGTCGTTTGTTAAAGTTTGCAGAAGTCCTAATGATTCATCTACATAGGCGAATTTTGTGCAAACAGAAAGACATGGTAGTCAATTTAAAATTACCATGGTAAACTTTTGAAATTACATGTGTATATTTCAGCTTGAACGATGTATCTAGTTATTTTCCTCTACGTTGCGTCACTTCTGCAATATGTACATGACGAGATGCAGCGGAATTTGCCAGGCAATAAATCGTACAATTTATGGTTTGTGTCTTCGTTATTCAGTCACATCTAAGAACTGACTAGCAGGAATAGTTCCATATCAATGGCATATTTGGGACAAAAAGAGAAGAAGATGGAATGTTTGACATCATGGCACGGAGGAATATCAGTATCGGGAAAAAAGCATCACAGGAGACAGAAAGCTGTGGACAAACATGATAATCAAAGCCAAATGGCATGGACTGTAAGAAGGAGTAGGGGTGAAACAAGCAGATTGTCCAGTTACATAATACTATAGAACACGTCCTGGTATAGCAGTTAGTGCTCTTGTCTGTCATGGTAGTGAACCAGGTTTAATAACCAGCACAGACAGGAATATTTATTTTCCTACCAGTACAGCACTGGGGTCGACCCAGCCGCTTTAATACGGGTACCAGAGTATGGACTTTTGTTATTTATTTATTAATTATTATTATTATTATTATTATTATTATTATTATTATTATTATTATTATTATTATTATTTATTTATTTATTATTATTATTATTATTATTATTATTATTATTATTATTATTATTATTATTATTATTATTATGCGTTCGCTTGCTTTTTATTTATGAGTAGTTCATACATGTGCAACTACTTCTAGGGTACTGGACTGGTTTTTGTGTGTGGATTAGTTTTCCCTATTACCAGTGTCCTTCGCCATCAGACGAACCCACTCCGACTTTTGACGTACTTGTAATTTACATCCCCATGTAAAGGACGCGGAATGTAGATTAAAAAGAAAAGAGGAAAAAGAGCACGGGATGAGGGGGATACTGAGAAGGAGGAGAAGAAGAAGAAGAAGAAGAAGAAGAAGAAGAAGAAGAAGAAGAAGAAGAAGAAGAAGAAGAAGAAGAAGAGAAGAAGAAGAAGAAGAAGAAGAAGAAGAAGAAGAAGAAGAAGAAGAAGAAGAAGAAGAAGAAAAAGAAGAAGAAGAAGAAGAAGGAGGAGGGGAGGAGGAGGAGGAGGACAACGATAACAAACACAACTTGAACAACAAGAACAACGACAGCAACTTTAACAACAACTATAACAGATACAATAACAACAACTACAACAACCACTACAACATTAACAACTACAACAATAATAACTACAACGACAACTACAACAATAACAACAACTTCAACAACTACTACAACAATAACAACAACAACACGGTATAATAAAGTAAATATTCTTTTACACGCACTAGGTATATGGTTTTAGCCCTATTTCTACAGAGCAGTCAACACTAGGTAGGCGGAGTGGTCAGTATCACTAGGTAGGCGGAGTGGTCAGTATCACTAGGCAGTATCACTGGGTAGGTGCAGTGGTCAGATCCACTAGGTAGTTGGAATGGTCAGTATCACTAAGTAGGTGCAGTGGTCAGATCCAATAGGTAGGTGGCATGGTAAGTATCACTAGGCAGGCGGAGTAGTCAGTACCACTAGGTAGGCGGAGTAGTCAGTACCACTATGTAGGTGGAGTAGTCAGTATCACTAGGTAGGCGGAGTTGTCAGTATCAATAGGTAGGCGGAGTAGTCAGTATCACTAGGTAGGCGGAGTAGTCAGTATCACTAGGTAGGCGGAGTAGTCAGTATCACTAAGTAGGCGGAGTAGTCAGTATCACTAGGTACGTGGAACTGTCAGTATCACAAGGTAGATGCAGTGGTCAGCATCACAAGGAAGGTGGAGTGGTTAGTATCACAAGGAAGGTGGAGTGGTCAGTATCACTAGGAAGGTGGAGTGGTCAATATCACTAGGAAGGTGGAGTGGTCAGTATCACTAGGAAGGTGGAGTGGTCAGTATCACAAGGAAGGTGGAGTGATCAGTATCACTAGGAAGGTGGAGTGGTCAGTATCACTAGGAAGGTGGCGTGGTCAATATCACTAGGAAGGTGGAGTGGTAAGTATCACTAGGAAGATGGAGTGGTCAGTATCACTAGGAAGGTGGAGTGGTCAGTATCAAAGGAAGGTTCAGTAGTCAGTATCACAAAGAAGGTGCAGTGGTCAGTGTCACTAGATTGGTGGGGTGTCAGTATCACTAGGTAGGTGCAGTGGTCAGTGTCACTAGGTAGTTGGGGTGGTCAGTATCACTAGGTAGTTGGGGTGGTCAGTATCACTAGGTAGTTGGGGTGGTCAGTATCACTAGGTAGTTGGGGTGGTCAGTATCACTAGGTAGTTGGGGTGGTCAGTATCACTAGGTAGTTGGGGTGGTCAGTATCACTAGGTAGTTGGGGTGGTCAGTATCACTAGGTAGTTGGGGTGGTCAGTATCACTAGGTAGGTCTAATTGTCAGTATCACTAGGTAGGTGCAGTGGTCAGTATCACTAGGTAGGTGCAGTGGTCAGTATCACTAGGTAGTTGGGGTGGTCAGTATCACTAGGTAGTTGGGGTGGTCAGTATCACTAGGTAGGTGCAGTGGTCAGTATCACTAGGTAGGTGCAGTGGTCAGTATCACTAGGTAGTTGGGGTGGTCAGTATCATTATTTAGGTGCAGTGGTCAGTATCACTAGGTAGTTGGGGTGGTCAGTATCACTAGGTAGTTGGGGTGGTCAGTATCACTAGGTAGGTGCAGTGGTCAGTATCACTAGGTAGTTGGGGTGGTCAGTATTACTAGGTAGTTTGGGTGGTCAGTATCACTAGGTAGGTGCAGTGGTCAGTATCACTAGGTAGTTGGGGTGGTCAATATTACTAGGTAGTTGGGGTGGTCAGTATCACTAGGTAGTTGGGGTTGTCAGTATCACTAGGTAGTTGGGGTGGTCAGTATCACTAGGTAGGTCTAATTGTCAGTATCACTAGGTAGGTGCAGTAGTCAGTATTACAAGGAAGGTGGAGTTGCCAGTATCACAAGGAAGGTGGAGTGGTCAGTATCACTAGGTAGGTGCAGTAGTCAGTATCACAAGGAAGATGCAGTGGTCAGTGTCACTAGATTGGTGTGGTGGTCAGTATCACTAGATTGATGTGGTGGTCAGTATCACTAGATAGGTGCAGTGGTCAGTGTCACTAGGTAGGTGCAGTGGTCAGTGTCACTAGGTAGGTGCAGTGGTCAGTGTCACTAGGTAGGTGCAGTAGTCAGTATCACAAGGAAGATGCAGTGGTCAGTGTCACTAGATTGATGTGGTGGTCAGTATCACTAGGTAGGTGCAGTGGTCAGTGTCACTAGGTAGGTGCAGTGGTCAGTATCACTAGGTAGTTGGGGTGGTCAGTATCACTAGGTAGTTGGGGTGGTGAGTATCACTATGTAGGTCTAATTGTCAGTATCACTAGGTAGGTCTAATTGTCAGTATCACTAGGTAGGTCTAATTGTCAGTATCACTAGGTAGGTCTAATTGTCAGTATCACTAGGTAGGTGCAGTGGTCAGTATCACTAGGTAGTTGGGGTGGTCAGTATCACTAGGTAGTTGGGGTGGTCAGTATCACTAGGTAGGTCTTATTGTCAGTATCACTAGGTAGGTGCAGTAGTCAGTATCACAAGGAAGGTGGAGTTGCCAGTATCACAAGGAAGGTGGAGTTGCCAGTATCACAAGGAAGGTGGAGTGGTCAGTATCACTAGGTAGGTGCAGTGGTCAGTGTCACTAGGTAGTTGGGGTGGTCAGTATCACTAGATAGTTGGGGTGGTCAGTATCACTAGGTAGGTGCAGTGGTCAGTATCACTATGTAGTTGGGGTGGTCAGTATCACTAGGTAGTTGGGGTGGTCAGTATCACTAGGTAGGTCTAATTGTCAGTATCACTAGGTAGGTGCAGTAGTCAGTATCACAAGGAAGGTGGAGTTGCCAGTATCACAAGGAAGGTGGAGTGGTCAGTATCACTAGGTAGGTGCAGTAGTCAGTATCACAAGGAAGATGCAGTGGTCAGTGTCACTAGATTGGTGTTGTGGTCAGTATCACTAGGTAGGTGCAGTGGTCAGTGTCACTGGGTAGGTGCAGTGGTCAGTATCACTAGGTAGTTGGGGTGGTCAGTATCACGAGGTAGGTCTAATTGTCAGTATCACTAGGTAGTTGGGGTGGTCAGTATCACTAGGTAGTTGGGGTGGTCAGTATCACTAGGTAGGTCTAATTGTCAGTATCACTAGGTAGGTGCATTGGTCAGTATCACTAGATTGGTGGGGTGTCAGTATCACTAGGTAGGTTCAGTGGCCAGTATCACTAGGTAGTTGGGGTGGTCAGTATTACTAGACAGGCGGAGTGGTCAGTATCACTGGTAGTTGGGGTGGTTAGTATCACTAGGTAGTTGGGGTGGTCAGTATCACTAGTTAGTTGAGATGGTCAGTATCACACCCGCCGCCTTACTTTCCCAACACATTTCCTAGTACCCATGTAAAACTGGTTGGACTTGAGTTCCTATGGTAATACCGTGTCTCTCTGAAAATAACACCGGGTCTTATAGTAATTGTTGCTTGAAAAATGCACTAGGGTTTATTTTAGGGAGATGTCTCTTGCTGTGAGGAGCTGCTGACCGACTGGCTAGAATGCGAATTCTCCATCGAGAGACCCGGTTTCGAATCCTCGGTAAGGCGTGGATGTTTTTTTTTTTTTTTGGTCTGCTAAAAGAAAACTAACCTGCACAAGATATTAACAACGGCAGTAAAATGCTCGTGTTGACTGCACGTTCTGTAAAGGATATGCAACTATATTTAAAAATCTATATTTATTCATGTACAAAATTCTACTTTTATTCAAATGCAGTCTTGTCATCTTCTTCTGGAACATCAGTCATAACTGTTTAAATCAAGTGTGCATCAGTTTAGGCTGTACTCCGACTGGCCATTCAGTAATGAGTCCTTCATTCCAGCTGACGATCTTAAATAGTGCTTATCTTTGAGGTAGGGCTTATATTAAAAGCATCTGAAAAATCATTCTAGGACTTATTTTTGGGGTAGGTCTTAATGTCGGAGAAACAATGTATTAAAAATCAGTTTAAATGGAAATTCGATGCCATTACTACCAAGCCGATTAATATTTGTCTGGAAATACGTTTTGAAAGAAAGGAATGGGAAGACAACTATGTGTACACTCGGAATTAAGACAGTTATGTCTCTTACATCGCTACAGGTGGTTGCTACAAAATGATAAACGTGGAGATGCAAGTAAATGGATGGTGCAGGTCAGCACGGCCGAATGGATTAGGGTGTTTGCTCTCAAACATCCGGTATGCTGATGCTGAGGTAGCGAGATCAATCCCTACACCGGTCAGTTAGGCTGCAATTTTGACTTCTCGTCCTTGATTCGGGGACGTAATTTACAAATACCTCTGAAGTCGGAGTGTATTAGCCTGATGGCGAGGGACACTGTTAATTGAGAGAGGAAGTGAGTAATAGAAAGAAAGAGAGAAATATAGAAAGACATACACAGAGAGAGAGAGAGAGAGAGAGAGAGAGAGAGAGAGAGAGAGAGAGAGGAGGTAGAGAGAAATTAAAGGGAGAGATTGAAAGAAAGAAAGCAAAAATATAGAAAAAGAGACGGAAAGAGAGAGAGAGAGAGAGAGAGAGAGAGAGAGAGAGAGAGAGAGAGAGAGAGAGAACAACGCGGATGAAGAGATAGAGAAAGAAAAAAGCAAAAAAAAGAGAGAGAGAGAAAGAGATACACTGGAAGAGAGAGAAAGAGAGATTGCAAGAAATGGAGAGAGAAAGAGTGACAGAGAGAGAAAGAAAGAAGCAGAGAAGGAAAGAGCGAAAGAGAGAGAGAGAAAGATAGAGAAAGAGAAAGCAAAAGAGAGAGAGAGAGAGAGAGAGAGAGAGAGAGAGAGAGAAAGAGAGAGCAAGAAACAAAGCAAACAGATAGGTGGGAAAAGAGAAAGGAAGAGAGAGAAAGAGAGAGAAAAAGACAAAGTCTGAGAGAGAAAGAGAGAGAAACGAGAAAAAAGAGAGAAATAGAAAAAGCAAACCGACATAAAGAGAGACAGGAAGAGAGAAATGAAGAGAGACAGAGGGTGAGCGAGAAGCAGAGAGTGAAAGAGAAAGAAAAAAGAAAAAGCAAAGAGAGTGAGAAATAAAAAAGCAAAGAGAGAGAAAGACAGACAGGAAGATTGAAAGAATTGGCGAGAAGGGAAGAGAGAAAAAAAAAAGAGAAAGAGAGAGAGAAAATGACAGACGCAAAGGGAGAGAGAAAGAGAACAATCAAACAGAGAGAAAGTTGCGAGAAGAGAGAAAGAAACGCAGAGAGAGGCAGAGAGGAAGATAAACATCAGAAAGAGAGAAAAGAGAGAGAGTTTAAAAGAGAGAGAGAGAAATAGAGAGACAGAACAAGGCGGGCATAGAGAGAGAGAAAGAGAGAGTAAGGTGAAAACAGAAAGAGAATCAAGAAGTGAGAAAAAATAGAGTGAGACAGACAGACAGACAGACAGACAGACAGACAGACAGACAGTAAGAGAGAGAGAGAGAGAGAGAGAGAGAGAGAGAGAGAGGGGAAAAGAGAGGGAGGGGATGAGAAATGGAGAGAGAAAGTGGCAGAGTGAAAGAGTCTTATAAAGAAAAAGAGAAAAGAAAGAGAGAAACAGAGAGAGAGAGAAATGGAGAGAGAGAGAGAGAGAGAGAGAGAGAGAGAGAAATAGAGAGAGAAAGAGAGAGACAGGTAAAAACAGAGAGAAAGAGAATCAGAAAGAGAGGATAAAGATAGTGACAAAGAGAGAACGAGATAGACAGATAGAAAGAGAGAGAGAAAGAGAGAAAGGGAGGAGAGGGAGAGAGAGAAATAAAAAGAGAAAGAGAAAAGCCTAAGAGAAGGAGAGCGACAGATAGAGAGAGAGAGAGAGATAAATAGCAAAGAAATAGATAAAGTGTTAGAAAGAGAGAGAGAGAGAGAGAGAGAGAGAGAGAGAGAGAGAGAGAGAGAGAGAGAGAGAGAGAGACGTGAAGGAAGAGAGAAAGAGAGAGAAGGTGAAAAAAAGAGACAGCAAGATAAGGAAAGAATTAGAGACAGACAGACAGACAGACAGA
Source organism: Cepaea nemoralis (assembly GCA_014155875.1). NCBI lineage: Eukaryota > Metazoa > Mollusca > Gastropoda > Stylommatophora > Helicidae > Cepaea > Cepaea nemoralis. The sequence continues at coordinate 2,547 of JACEFZ010017956.1, read as the reverse complement.
CAGACAGACAGACAGACAGACAGAGAGCATGAAAGAGAGAAAGAAAGAAAGAGAGAGAAATATAGAAAGCAAATAAAGAAAGCACAGAGAGAGAGAAAGGGACAGAGAGAATGAGAGAAAAGAGAAATAGAGATGAAGCAAAACGAGACGAGAAGTGAGAGCGAGAGAGAGAGAGAGAGAGAGAGAGAGAGAGAGAGAGAGAGAGAGAGAAGAAGAAGAGAAAGGAGACAAATAAAAAGGGAAAGAAAGCACATAAGACAAAGAGAGGCGGGAAGATAGAGAGAAAGAGAGAAAGTAAAGAAAGAAGGGAAGAGAGAGAAAAAAAGAGAGAGAAAAAAATATAACGAACGAACGAACGAAGAAATTTCATTTGTAAAAGTTTAAGAATTGGGCACGCAGGTCCGTCTGAAATGCTGCCCTTCTTATCTCTCTATTCTGTATCATTATATTCATTCATATATCACTTATGTAGCTAATCTTAGACAAAATCAGAACCAAATGTGCGATAATCAGTAAAAGCGAGAGAAAGAGAAAAAGCAAAGAAAGAGAAAGAGAGGAGGGAAGAGAGAGAGAGAGTGAGAGACAGAGAGGGAGAGAGAAAAACAAAGAGAGTGACAGAGAGAGAGAAAAAAAGATACTAAACAAGAGAGAAAATCAGGAAAGAATACTGTGAGAGAGAAAAAGAAAGTTACAGATACAGTAAAGTGCGAGAAAGAAAGTGGGAGAGAAAACAGAGATTGCCAGAGAGACATCAAGAGAGAAAATGAGAGACCGGAAGAGACAGAGACAGAGAAATAATGAGAGATGGAAAGAGAGAGACAGAGAAAAAGAGAACGAGATAAAGAGAGACAGAGAGAAAGAGAGAAAAAAGAGAAATCAAAAAAGAGAGGGAAAAGAGAGAGAAAAGGAGACAGAGAGAGAGAGAGAGAGAGAGAGAGAGAGAGAGAGAGAGAGAGAGAGATGGGGGGGGGGGGGGGGAATAAGAGAAACAGGCAGAAAGATAGAAAACAAAGTAAGAGAAAGAGAGACGGGAAGTGAGATGGAAAGAAGCAAAGATAGAGAGAAAGAAAGCGAGGGAAAAAGCACAAAGAGGAAAAAGATCAGATAGAGAAAGAGAGGCAGAAAAGAGCGAGAATGATATACGGGAAGGGAGAGAGAACGAGAAATTACAAAAGAAAGTGAAACAGAGAAAACAAAGACAAATAATGAGAGGCGGTAAGAGAGAGAAAGAGCGAGAAAGAGGGAGAATGGAGGAACATAGAGAGAAATAAATAAAGAGGGGAGCAGAGAGCAATAGATAGAGGGAAAGAGAAAGTGAAAGAAAGAATGAGGGAGACAGAGCGAGAGATTTCAAGGGATATAATAGAAGTTAAACAAACCTTGTGGTTATCGCCCTTTGTGACAGATTTTCAAACACGTCCTGGCAACACAAACGAGAACTGACAGCGAGACCATCTTGTCAAGCGGTTGCCATGACAACATTGCAGTCGAAAAAACACTTTGGGTAGCCAAACAGATGATTATAACATATTCTATCTATCCATCCATCCATCCAACGAGAGAGAAAAGGAGGGAGAGAGACACAGACAGACAGACAGACAGACAGACAGACAGACAGACAGACAGACAGACAGACAGACAGACAGACAGAATAACAGAGGCAGGAATAGAGAGAGAAAGATAGAGAGAATGTAAGAGAAACATTGAGAGAGAGAAGGAGAGAATGGAAGAGTTAGAGAAAGGGAGAAAGAGAAAGAAACAGAGAAAGCGACTAAATATACTTCATGACCCTAAACTTAGGATAGACTTATATATAAAAAAAAAAAAAAAAAAACTTAGCATACTATGCCACTCAGTTGTGGAACAATCTTCCACAAGAAATCAAAGACTCCACCAATCATTATACATACAGTCGCAACCTATTTGAACACTACCTCAGGACAGACTACATTCCCCCATTTAAAAAAAAAAAGAAACAACAACAAAGACAATAATAATGGTAAATTATATCGAACGACAAATAGCTAAACACCATTCCCATATTTATGGCACGTTACACCTTCCTTGGGTATTTATAATGCCCATGTTAAACACTGCCTCAGTGAGTCATGTATTATTGATTATTTTTCATGCGTTTTAATGCTTATTGTTCTTTTGTTGTCAAAGATTTACTTCATAAGAGATATTGAATGAAATAACGTAAGAGAGGAAATAGAGAAGAAGTGCAGAATGTCAGACTGGCCTGCGTGCCCAATTATAAACCCTTTGAAAATAAAGATTTTCGTTCGTTCGTTTTTTTGCGATCGTTCGTTTTTTCGTTCGTTCCCCCTCCATCCCTCCATCCATCCGTGTCGAAAACGATCGATCGTTATTACATCTTTTATCATCATCTTTATCTATCATCATCTTCATCTATCATCTATCTATTATATTATCTATCGTTTGGAAGAAAAAAATGTATGAAAGGATTGAAGGAAGGGCCGGGTTTAAAAACCCGGGGGGCCCAATTCTTAACCTTTAAAATAAATTTGTTTTTTTCCCCTTTTT